>JAQMYM010000033.1:2021442-2046785 GCA_030014255.1 Parauchenoglanis ngamensis
ATGAAATATACCACTGATTGTGTTCTGCAGTGGCGTAATGGCTGTCACATTGACTGAAGGAATCAAAGACTTCCGACTTTGCAAACACACATTACTGGCGAGGGAGAGAGAGCGGCGAGATTGTTTTTTTGCTGCTGGAGTACATCCTTTTAAATGATACGCATAATGAGTTTATAATATGCATCTGGGCTACCTCCTCTCTACTTTGATGTCTTCCAAATGGCCCGGGTGTCATCAGCAAAACATGTAGGCACTTTCCCGGCCCATTGCCTCCCAAATGTATTTTAAATATCATTCCTCGTAACGCAATTATTTAAAACGTTGAACTAAACACTTACTAATGGGGGAAAAGAGACAGCGACTTCCACAAATTCATTTCTCAAATGGTGGACATTCAATTTTTTTTTTTGTTTAAATGGAGGCAGGGACTTTCTCGACCAAGAAAAGAAGATGGGGGCAAAAAATAGAGAGAAAGGAACAGAGAAGAAAAAAAGGAATCAGCACTCCTTTCAGTCATTCGTCTTACTCCCTGCAGACACCACTCACACACACACGCACACTTGTGTTACTCCCTGCAGAACACAGACACACACCAAGCCACTTGCTTACACAAGTCCATTTTGGTGAAAGCAATAAGATAAACATAGATCTGGCCATCTGTGGTGCTCTCTGGTCACCGGACTCACGGAACAACCTAATGATCGCCAGCCTCATCAATACAATTAGGCAATTAGTTCCTGCTGATTATCTCCCACTCATTGCCAACTTGACTGCTGTGCCTGCCATTAAAATTAAAGCACAAAAAAAAAAGAATATATGGAGGCTCATCTAGTTGGCATGCGAAGGCAGCGGTAATAACACATTCGCTAATTAATGGGACGTGGGTAGGAGGGGAGGACTTTAAAACTGCAGACTAATTGGTTGAGACTAATTTACAG
Source organism: Parauchenoglanis ngamensis (assembly GCA_030014255.1). NCBI lineage: Eukaryota > Metazoa > Chordata > Actinopteri > Siluriformes > Auchenoglanididae > Parauchenoglanis > Parauchenoglanis ngamensis. The sequence continues at coordinate 2,022,381 of JAQMYM010000033.1, forward strand.
ATTAACTAACACATGGTATTTTAAAAGTAAGATGATATTCTAAAGACTGACAATCAAACAAAAATCCACCCTGAATGACTTTTAAGCTTCGTAAATAATCAGTGAGATTTACTTTCCCTTTCCTACGTTACCCACAATGTCGTTGCGGTAGCGTGCGGCGACATCCTCACGTCATCTCTAAGTTAAGAACGCAATGCAGCAGCGCTTTAGTCCTTTAGTATATCCAGCTAGATCTCACCATCTGTACACTGTTCAAACAGATCAGCTTCCAAATACTTGACGCGAATCCCACCACCAATCATCTGGTCGTCATCTCGTGGATCTCTAACTAGCGAAGGTTCTGCTGTGGCATATAACATGTAGTCCAGAAGCTCATGTTAATGATTGGAAAAATGACTTTCCAACATCCTGTCCAGTTTTGGTGCCTCATATTGACAGGAGTGGATCCCCTGACTCAAGGTTTTAACATGTCGTGATTCTGAGATGCTTTTCTGCTCACCGCGGGAGTTACTCTTGCCTTCCTGTCCACTCGAACCAATCTGGCCATTCTACTCAAGGTGAACCTCATGTTTTTTGTTTGCCGCACCATTCTGTGTAAAGATCCCAGGAGGATGTCCAAGCGTACAAGTGTTTCTATTAAAGTATGGGAGTGTGAGCGTGTGTCATCTGCATACTGGGCAGTATGTAGATGATATAACAGTATAGAGAGACGGATGCATGCAATTTAAATAAAGTAGCAACTTCCTGAAGAAAAACACAAAGCGGCATAACCGAGTCAGTTATAGACTGTAATAGGAAACACTTTCCCGCTCAAACACTTCAGGCCAAATGGGATCGGCGTAGTATTAAATGCAAATGTCCAATGTGTGACAGAGAGATGAGACCGGCATGCAAATGTGCAGATTTGTACCAAGTCACAAATAAAGCTCGGCTCTGTGGTTCCATCGTGCTTTCTTTGGCCACAAAACGAATTTCCGCGAGAATTCTGACGGCGTGAGGGATGAGATTAAAAAAAAAGAAGACCCCTCCAGCGTTTACGGCGGTACCTGCGATGTTTAGCAGGCTATACGTTGTGCTGTTGATCCCGGCACAAATGGAGGCCCTCTTCATTATGACAATTGAGAGGTTCATATTTCAATCTAATAGCTCTCGATAAATTTAACAATCGATCACAACCTCATTTCATCGCGAGCGCCCCTAATACGCGCTTCCCCGCCAAGTGGAACATTTTCTAATGATGCACTTGCACACCAAAACAATGCGGGGCCCAGTGACTACATTAGTCACTAATGTCCCAATCCATAATGTGCTTATAACGCTCTCCCAAAAGAGAGAGAGAGAGAGAGAGGGAGAGAGAAATGACTCCAGAGAGAGAGAGAGAGAAAGGGGGGATCAGCGAGGAACTGGGAGATCAGAGGGAAAATGGTCATGATGATGATAGTGCTTAAGACACTGTCATTAATGACCCTATCACACGCGCCGTAATACGTCCGCAGACATGCTCTCATTAGCATACATCAGACCATCAAGGCACATTGCAGGAGCAAGAGAGCAAGCAGGGGAGGGAGACGGAACGCAGTACACCACATTAACATCCGGCATTGCTCAGGCTGCGTTGCTGTAGCTCTGATTAATGCAAAACAAAAAGCACCATTTATTTTCAAACCAAGGTGTCTGCTTTGCCTCTGCTTGTTTTTGGGGTTTTTTATCCCCCAGTTCGCCAGGCTAATACAAGGCTGGAATGTGAATAAATTGTTGACCAAATGTTAATTAGCATAGCAGCCTTTAGGATAATTATATGGTGCTTTTAAGAACTCCCTTGGTAATGCAATCAAACGTACCAGATCGTCATCTTTTGGCTGAAGTTCATACACAAATACTAAAGACCAAAAATAAATAGCTCTAGTTTACAGATATATAGGTATTTATATATATATATTTATACATATCTCTATCATTATAGCTTCAATATAATAACCAAATGACAGAATTTCTAGATGTCTGGATGCAAATAAGTAAGAAAGGTGATTGTCATTTGAAAACACTGTACCTCACACGTGATCACGTGAAACTGCATTTAAACACGTCATGCCCTGAAACACACCATGTCGATAATTTGTGGAAAAATAAATGTGGGGAAAAATTAGCATTTGAAAATGAGTGAATCGAGTGTTTAAAAAAAAAAAAAAAAAAAACCCAAGCAAAAACATGTTAAATTAAATGGATCATGAAATGATTTTAAAATGATTACAAAAAACATCATGTGGAAATTAATGAATCATATAAAAATAAATGTATTGGGTGTTTGAAAAAACAAATCACGTGAAAATAAATGAATGTGTAAAAAATTCCCATGTTATTCTAAATCAAATGTGTAAAATGTATGTGAGCATTCATAAATCATGTGTAGAATGAATAGGAAATGAATGAACTATGCGTAAAAAATTGCAAAGATTATGTGTAAAATTTGCATAAACATGAAGCGATCATGTAAAAGTGTGAATCGGATGTGAAAATCACACATGGAAATTTAATTTTAAAAAGCTCACGTAAAAGTAAGCTAATAATGACACGTGAAAACGATTGTATAATAGGTAAAAAAAATCATGTTAAAAAGTCACATGTCAAAATAAAGTAAGAATTACATTTTTTGAGAGATTTATTGTTTGAAAATACTGTAAATCATGTTATTATATGAAAATGCATTTTAACACATTATGCCATGAAATTGAGAATGTGAACACAAGTAAACACACTGTGTCAATGACACATGAGAAATTAACACTCACATCAGGTACAAACTCATGAAAAAAAAAAATCAGGTGGAATAAATGAATTAGGTGAAACGTCACGTGGAAAAAAGACATGAAAATGAATTGTGAGTAAAAACAAATATTGAATGTGAAAAATGAATGATAGGAAAAATAAATCTGTAAAATCTGTAAAATAAAAAAAGAAAAAAAAGTACTTGTGTAAAAAACAATTGTAAAAAAAATCACAATAAAAATAAATCATTAATGAATGATTTGATGTTAAAAATAAAAACTCGGATTGTGTGGGGAAAAATAACAATCATTTCAAAAGCACGTGTGTAAATTTCATGTAAAATTTTTCTGTTTTTTATTTATTTTTATTTTTTTTAACTTAACTGCAAATCTAGCAGGCTTTATTTCAGGTCTGGAATTTTTATATTTGGGAAACCGGTTTCAATTTTAGAATGTTTTCCAGACACAAAAAAGTGTGTTTTTGTACAGAATTGTGAACGGCAAAATTAAATGACTAGTGATTTACCTGACAAATTATGCTAATTTAACTAGAAATCAAATTGTGGTATTTTGAATGACAGTTTTTTCATTCCGAAAGCTAATTTTTATGATCTTCGATGTTTAAGAACTAGTGCCTTAAGACTGATTCTTTGGTTCAAACTCTGCTAAGGATACTGAGATACATTTAAGCAAAGCAATTTAGCCATTTGAGGAAACGATCATCAGCAGCATTAGCATGGCTAAACTCACAAATACGACCAGTAATAAAATGACAATAAAAGCAAAATGTTCTGAACCTCATGCCCAAATCCACTGCTTGTTATGTTCAATTAAGTCAATTCAATTAAGCAGAAACCTTTTTTATGCTATCGCACTAGTGTTGGTAGGACCTGCTTGTGTTTTTAAAGAAGGAGAGTTTACTCTTTCTACCGTGAGCCCGAAAGCGTTGGCTAATATTCTATAAAATCGGCTCTGAAAGTATTTCCAGAGTACAACTCATTCGCAAGGACCTTTATAAAGGATGCGCCACATAATAAACCGATTTAAAAACTGTTTCTGTATGGAGATGTATTTGATGTTTATGTAAGGAGACTCCAGTTTCAGTACCTTGTAGGTCTTTACAGACCCTTTATAGTCCTTGTCGTTTCTTGGTAAAACAACAAGCTCCATTTTTTTCTTCATTGAAGAAAGAGAAAAGAGAAACAGGTGAGGTGCTAAGATGTAAGTGAGAACATCAAATGTATCAGTAAATGGATGATGTCATTCTTTAATGAATTTAAATTTAAATGCTGTCGTTTAAGAGAAATTAATCAATTTGGGACGTTCTGGTATTGGAAAATGATCAATGGTAATAGTGAATCTGTTTCATCACACCATCCTGTTGTTGATCATTTCTCTGTAATAGCACAAAACATGATGTATTATTGCTTAAAAGCTCCTCTATTGAAGAACTGATAACGCTATAAGATTTGGAATTTCAGAATTGTAATATTCTCACGAAACAGCCAGAAAATAATACCTAGAAGTAGGGAAACATTAAAAAACAGAGGGCATCTCCGATAACGACAGACCCAAAGGTCACATGACATTCAGCAGAGATGTTTGCTCCTTTGTCAAGAAAATTTTCATTTCATTATTTAAAATTTCAATAATGGAAAAAAAACCCAAGGTTTTTTGTTTTTTTTGGATTACTTACAGATTGATATTTCTCACAACACCATGAATGCGAGCTCGTAATTAAAAGCCCTTAATTCAGGACTCATTTCTAATTTGTGCGCAGTCATGTGCGGATTTGGGAATTAAGGAATTGAGGCAAAAATTTGAAATCACCGTCTGAAATTTTTGACCTAATCCGCAAACATGCACGACAAGCCTAAAGTTCATACATGAGCATTTACGGAAATGGTTTCGATTAAAGTGTAGATCTTCTGGGAACGAAAAAACAATATTATACACAGAAGTAAGACCGGCTTTAAACCATTTATTTCATCACGAGCTTCAGTTTTTTGCCGTCATGTCTTGAAATGGCGTTTTCATCCAGTTGATCTTTACCACTGAGGTCGCAGCTGTTTGTTGACTGAGAGCTCAAGCTTATAAATTCTCAAATACTGCCATCTAGTGGCGATTATATGTTCCTGCACAACATGACGCCGTGTGTCTACAATATGACTTGAGTGTCAGGGTGTCACTCTCTGGTCTAACTACTCAGCCACCATAAAACTACATCTCAGATATGGAATTGAAACTAGGGGTTTCTTTTTTTGTGTGTTTTTAATTACTATTTAATTGTATTTGATTGTATTTATTTGTTTTGATTTTATTTATTTTAAATTTCATCTCATTAAACATGAACTCATTTTTTACTAACTGTAATTTTTTTTCTGTTTGACTTCTTTTGTGTCTACTTCCTTTTTTATTCCTCACGTTTTTTCTTCTACCAACTCAAATTTTATTTTTATTTTTTTTTTTTACTAATAATTTGATGATCTCTTCTATTTTTATTCTTTTACAAATTCTACTTGGAAGACTTCTTGTTTTTCCTTTACAGTATTTTTCGTTTTCATGCACTGCTCCTTCAATTTTTGCTTTTTTTCTTTACATACAAAAACTAATTTGTTTTCTCGTGTAATTCCTCTGATTCTGTTATTTCTTCTGTTTTTATTTCCCCACGTAGGTTTTTCTTTTAGAATCTATATTTTTATGATTTCTTTTATCTTCTCTCATTCTTGTTTTTATTTACAAACTATTTTTAAGATTTCCTCTTTTTATGGGTTCTGTTGTTTTGTATTTTTTTCACAAACAATTTTTTATTTCTACTGGTTTTCATTTTTCATTTTTATGATCGCTTCAGTTTGTATCCGTTCTTGTTCTTTTACGAACTTGATGCTTCTTGTTTATTTACTCTCATTCTCAATCTTTGTGTTATTTCTTCCATTTTTATTTACTCTTGTTTTTTTTATACAAACTACATTTGTTCTCCCATTTTTATTTACTTGTTTAATACAATCTTATTTCTTCTGTTTTTATTTATTCACAGCTTTTTCACAGTTCCCTCTATTTTTATTTACTCATTCAGGTTTTTAACTTTCATTCTCTCTCACAAACTCGATTATGTTTTTTTCCTGTTTGTATTTGTATGATATTTCCTCTTCTACAGACCCTATTTTTATGATTTCTTGTTTAATTAATCACATTCTTGTTTTAATTTCATGTTATTTTTAGCTTTTATTTACTTTAGTTCATGTGATGTCTTTCTGTCTTGATGCTTATCAGTCTTATTTTTAAATTTTCTTATTTCATTTCTTTCTCAGCTGATTATGGATATAAAGTAGTCTACCAATAATAACTCTTATTGTGATAGGATTGAGCCAGTATCCAAAATAATGAAGAAAACTTTTTTTTTTTCTGGATTCTGGGTAAAATCATGAACTTGAGACAACACCAGAAGAATTGTCAGAAGACAATTTGTGCAATTTATTTCAAAGAATTAAATCCAGCCGAACACCGGCTCACTTGGAGCTGGTGTACTTGGTGACGGCTTTGGTGCCCTCGGACACAGCGTGCTTGGCGAGCTCCCCAGGGAGCAGCAGGCGCACGGCGGTCTGCACCTCGCGGCTCGTGATGGTCGAGCGCTTGTTGTACTGCGTCAGTCTGGATGCCTCGGTGGCGATGCGCTCAAACACGTCGTTCACAAACGAGTTCATGATGCTCATCGCTCTGCTCGAGATGCCCGTGTCTGGGTGCACCTGCACAATGAAACATTTGTTCCTCACCAACCCAACCATTTCAGTAGGAACAATCTCAATGGTATGGACCATGGCAAGGTTCTTGGTGTCATGCAGTTTGAGTATTTCAGAATGTGCTGATCGCTTGGGATTTTCACATACAGTCTCTAGAGTTTACACAGTATGGTGGGAAAAACTAAAAACATCTGCGGGTGGAAACACCTTGCTGATCAGAGGAAAATGGTGAGAGCTGGAGTAACTCAAATACCCACTCAGCAGAAGAGCACATCCTGTCAGGCAGGAACAGGAAGCTGAGGCTACTGGGGACAGGTGACGCCAAACTGGTGCACTGAAATTTGGAAAAAGACCAGTTGTTCAAATCCTGTACACACTGGCACCAAGAACAATGCCAATGGAGATCACACTTTTTCCCCCCCAAAGGTACTGCTGAAACACTGATCCAACTGGTGGAAAGGAAAAAGGTGTTTTAAAGTGCTACTGATGAGAAAAAAAAAGCAATCAGAAAAATCTCAGACTTATTGATCAGTTTCATAACAGCTGGATAATTTAAAAGGTTTCTCATCTTGTTCTAACTGCAAAACTGGATTTTAGCCAGAACTTTTAGACCCTTGAGAGTTTTCCTAAGAGTGGTGATTTTAAACTAGGCAATGAAATCTAGTTTAAGACGCTGGCCAAAACGAACGCACAGCTCATTTTATCAACATGCATTTTCTCATTAAAAATGAATCATGATTACAAAATCCATAAGGATATTGATAAAGGAAACATTTCTTTTAATAAGTGAAACCAGCCATTTCCTTGTCACTGGTGGGTGATACCTTCAAATGTACATCTACTGTATAAGTTTAAATGCTTATCATTAAATAAAACAAGCCAGATCATAACACAATAGTAAGAAAACAGAGCACACGATGAACTCTTACCAGACTTTTCAGTGATGGATTCATGCCACAGGTGGCAGTTTAACAGTCAGATGTTTACAAAGTGTCTACATTAAAATGAAGAGTTTCATTTTGAAAGTACGAAGAACCCACCTGCTTCAGGACTTTGTAGATATACACAGCATACGTCTCCCTCCTCTTCCCTTTCCTTTTAGAAGCCTTTTTGTCACCTGATGCTTTCCCTTTCTTTTTACTCCCATCGTTTGACATCATGCCAAATATTTAGGTTTTTTTTCCCAATTCCAGTGTAAGAAATTCACAACTTCAGGCCGAACTCGAGGTCTTCAGCAGAGCTCAGCTGCAGCTCATCACCAATTTATCACGTCGTCACCAAAACACAACGAGTCTAATTAAACCCAGGGAGTTTTCTGCTCTCTACACTTGCTTTGGAATCTTTTAATCCTGTGCTTCATGGCTTTGAAATCATTCAGCATTCCTGAAGTAAGTCCCACATGGTTTTAATATATATAATATTGTACAACTTGACACTCTTACCAAGAGCTACAAGATATCAATTTCAAAATTGACTTCATTGATTGATTTATTTACGTTTTTTCACCTTTCACACGTTTTCCCCTTGTAGTGTGTTTTTTTTCTCCACATCTGAACTTCTCACATGGTATATTATTTATTTTAATTAATGAATTATTTTTAAAAAAAATATGTACACAATTTTGTTTTCAAATTTGCATCCCAGGTCAATTGATTTTTTTTTTTCTTTTGAAAAATCACCTAAAAGGAAAGGAATCGTTTGTGTGAAGCAATACCAAAACATCATACATACACAAAAAACAGAGGAAAATATCAATGTAAAAAAAATTAGAGCAATTTCCTTAATATATACAAAATGTTCTTATTTTTTTAAGGGCTAATGTGTGCAATGGTGCTTCATCCAAAAATGTATTTCATTAAATTTGGCATTTTGTGTAGAAAATTTTGTCAAGATGTACCAGAAAGTTTGATACATAAATAGTCTGGCAAACAACAGAAATTAGGCTGTTGATTGATGTTAATTTACAACAAGATTAAAATGAGTGTTTTAATTCCACACATGTGATTTCTTCTCACAATTAATTTAACTTCACTTTAATTTTCTGCTATGACTCAAAGAACAGGAATAACAGTATATATCCCTTGGATTTCTGGCATGGGGAGGAAGATGGAGGTCATGTGACTGGTCAGGTGACATGGCTTAACTGGGAATTCTGGGATATGGAGTTTGGGGTTGGTCGCTGGCTCAGTGTGGAGATCGGGAGTTGGCGTACAAGAAGGGAGCAGACAAACATTACATTCAACATTGTCCCATTGGTAGAGTCATTCAAAGTTCTCAGTGTATTAACCTAAGTGATTAAAATTTATATTAAAATTAAAAATGATTTTTGTTTCAATCTATAATTTTCCAACTGTTGTAATTTCATGTCAGTCAATATCCATCCATCCATTATCTATAGCGCTTTATCCGTCTGGGTCGCGCGGAAGCTGGAGCCAATCCCAGCATCTTCGGGCGAGAGGCGGGGTACACCCTGGGCAGGTCGCCAGTCCACCACAGGGCCAACACAGACAAACAGCCACACACGCTCGCTTTCACACCTATGGGCAATTTAGAGTAGCCAGTTGACCTAATCTGCATGTCTTAGGACTGTGGGAGGAAACCGGAGAACCCGGAGGAAACCCATGCATGCATGGGGAGAACACGCAAACTCCGCACAGAAAGGCACCCTGGGTGACTCGGGGATCGAACCCAAGACCTTCTTGTTGTGAGGCGACAGTGCTAACCACCGCACCACCATATGTATAAAAGTGCCTAAGCTATTTTATTAACTTGATCTTCAGAAGATTGTGTCTTTCAAATGAGTAAACTAACACATGTCGTCTGGAGTTACATTTCTACCTAAAAGTGCAAATAAATAAATAATTCTTTTAATGGATGAAATAGTCAAATTGACCAATTTATCACCCAGAATGTAATACAACTGAAAAACATGTATTATACTTGCAGGAGTCCATTTCCTTCAGATGAAGACAAAATTATACTCTTCACTAGAGTTCAGTTATGAGAATTAAAGATCTATGCCTCACTCTCAAAATGAATTAATATTATCAAAGTAAAGTTGATTTCGTATTAGATAGTCACTGCACTTTCACACCTCCGATGCCAACAGCATATAAACAGAGACTGTGAGCAGGTTTTTTCACACATACTGTACCTTATATACAGAAAATGCAATCCTTTAGTTCGTGTTCATATTGTATTTTGGGCAGGTTTTCAACACATCTCACAGCTTTTAATTGCTTCCATATTGGACGTGCAAATATATGTGCGTGTGGTAATGTTTATTTTTGGTTTGACTGTTCTGGGAGTCACTTTGTATTCTTTTCACAGCTAGAAAGAACGAACAGCATGCACATTTATATGTTATTTCATCCTAATTATTCTCCCATAACATGCTTACTTTTAGTGCACGCAAGTTTGTAAGTGTAAACATTCATTAGTAATACAGTCAAAATGCACAACTTCAGTTGTTTTCCACATATTTCTGTCCTATAAGTATTCTATTCAGGTAGTGATAATGCATTGTGTGTGGGGAAACAAACAAATCTCATAAAGAGTGTACATACTTTATTAGCAAAGCTTGTGCCTCTAATTATATACTCTAGCATCTTGCTCCATAAATGATAATTATCTAACAAAAACATATATGTATATTCATACAAAAAAAAAAATTATATTTACTTATTGTATACACTTAATCAAATCATGTTCATCCTAGATTTTCTGTATTTCAGTTTTCTTTACTTTTCCTCCAAGGGGCATGGAATTTACACAAGCTTTTTCTCTTCAGATTGAATCAAAGAATTAAACACCCTAAGGCACTGACACAGAGCATCACTTACTGCAGTGTGTGTGATTTGCTCAGTGGCTAATGATAATGGTTTGCTGTCAGTCCACATTGTTTCCAGAGCAATCTAATGAGTAGGAGTCAGCCATGACAAACAGTGGAGCTGGCAGTGGGTGTGAGTGAGTACGTGAAAGACCTCTACACTGACCGGTTATGAATGAATTCTAATTACTATCAATTTACCACACACCCAATTAGGCCTTCATTGTCACACCTGTGTCTGATAGCAGGCATCATCAAAAAAATATATAAATGAACAACGACACAAGACCACGACTTTTTTTTTTTTTAAACAAAGTGCTAATTTAAGTGAAGAGGTAGGTTTTTGTTTGAAGACAGTCCGTGACAGTCAGCTGTTTGGGAAGCTCATTCATACACCTAGGTGCCAGGAGACTTGACGCATGTCTTCCTTGTACCATGAGAGATGGAGGGGAGGGTTCATTCGAGTGGTGCTGGAGAATCAGCAGGAATGTGGTGCAAAGCATGGTGTGACAAGCGCTTTATATTTAGGTGGTCCATTTTTGGCTTTGTAGACAAGCATGGGTGTTTTCAATCTGACCCTCACAGGAAGCCAGTGGAAGGAGAATAGCAAAGTAGTAGTGTGAAAGACATTGAAAGTTGCACAGCTGCATTGTAGATTAGTTGCAGTGGTTCATTGGTGTACAGAGCCAGATCTTCTAGGAGTGAGTTGAAGTAGTCCAACCTCAAAGTGACAAGAGATTGAACAAGTGTTGATAGAAATAGACTGATTTTTTTAATCTTGTAAAGGATGAACCAGCATGACCGAGTCAGTTTAACGATATGAGTCCAGAAGGTTGTCTATTCTCACCACAAGGTTGTGTGCTTGATAAGATCCGAAAGCTGTCCAGGGAGATCACAAGATCCTGACAGGAGGATGCATCCCCAGAGATGTACAGCAGATCAGTTTTCCTGGGTTAACTTTCAGCAGATGAGCTGCCGCCCATGTGGAGCCATTCCACCTCCTGTGCTCCTCAGGCAGGTACCGATTGACACCCAACAGAATAGAGATCTTCTGTCACTGATTTTCCCCCATAATTCACCTTAACTTCACACTGAGGACATTAGCAAGAATGCTCAGCAGAGTACAATTTTTCCTGTTCTCTCTTTAGTGTAACAATGAGCATAAGAATGACTTCTTGTGGTTGGAATTAATCTTAAGGGATTTCAAGCGATGTGGAAACTTGAACCATGTCCTGCCAACCGTGTTATTAGAAAGCTGGTTATTTTCCCAGAACGCTCTTTGAATCGGGCAAGCCTTACACTTAAAATACAAAGAACGACTAAGGTGTATAGCAATTGTTCTGAAAGCCTAACTGGTAGAGGAAGAATCTTTTTAAAGTTTAGTCATAGTCAGTGGTCAAGCCAAATGTTGGGTATTTGATGAAAATATTATATATTTCCAGAGGCCATGGTCATTTAACAGTGCACTGGTGTGTAGACAAGGAGAGAAAAATTGGATGGTTCTGAAATATAATTGGCTGAGCCACGTTAAAATCCGTAATATATGCACAATTGTGACTGTTTCATCATGATTGCATTCTGAATTAAAGTTTGGAACCAATAAAATCGCCACTTAATTCAATCTAAGTGCCCAAGTCTTTGTCTATGTTGCTTAGCAACCGAAGCTTATTGTTAAAAGACAATGCATGATGGAAAAATTGTTTATATAAATATCAATGAAATTATTTATTGAACACTGGATTTTATCATATTGGGTTTAAGACTCCACTGTACCTTGTACTGTACTAACTGGGAATAATGTAGCGAGTAAAAAAATAAGGCATAATCAAGTGGTCAGCATTTTAAAAGCCACATTCAACATTTAAAAATATTCCAAAAGGTTTAGTTCTCCAGTATCCCCTTGTGTTGTGAGGGTTGTAATTTAAAAATCTGAATTTAAGGCCTTAAGAAGTCTTTAAAACATTATGATTTTATATAGCAGGTCTTAAATGTCAACACTTATTTAATGCTACTTCCGTCATTTTTGTGAGGGTTTTTTTTTGGGTGGACAAATATTTTGGTGGCCCAAAATTCTCTGATAGCACAGTGTCTATTGGTTCCATGATGTAGTTTGTTCTTTCAACGTTCCAGATGTAGCATGCTGTAATAAAACTACAAACAAACCAAGGTAAGCTAAGAACTGATCGACTTTACAACCCGCTCAGAATTCATCGCCCTACACTAAGCTGGATGGTTTTCCGAAATAACTTGTTGCTTTTGTATGGTTTTTTAGGCACTTTTATTTGATTTTATATTAGTCTGTCTGGGTAAGTGCGAGTTTAGGGAGTCCTGGCTTGAGAATTTAATGGTTGGCTAAAACCAGTTAAAAACAGCAAATATGAAGCCCACTGCACATTGTGCAAGAAGACACTAAAGTTGTGCACACTTGGTATAAAGGCACTGGAGTCACAAACGAAATCAGAAAACCATGAAATTGTAGCTAAAAGTCTCCAGAAAATGCAGGCCCTTACCCAGTATTGTAAAGTTATCCTGGGACTTGGCCCAAGCACGACCCACTCGGCACAACCCCAGCGCAGGTGCTGATGTTCGACGAAAGCCTAAATCAAACAAATAAAATCAAGACATTTTGTGGACCTGCACATACGTTACTGGGAAGGCAAGCAGGTGCAATCAAGATACCTGGGTCCCCAGTTTATCAGGCTTGCCACAGCCAAGGATTTGTTGAAACACGTGCCTGCAGAGACCCTGTGTTGTGTCATTTCATCGTGCAGCAAATCCATGGGTCTTTCCTTTCACCTCTTCTTGGATATTTGAGCTAATACGGAGAGCTGGGAGCTGACTTTGTTCTTCTGCCTACGTCAGCACCCTGAACATCACACTGCAGCTTTGTGACACCTCTGTGAGCTTTTAGTTCTTTTCTAATCAAACACACATGCAGCTGGAGCTTAGATGTTCGTAGTGGAGTGCTATTTACCAAGGCTGAGTCATGGGACTGAAAATGGCAAACGGATTAAATTGTACAGCTTATTTGCAAAATTAAAGATGATGTATAAATGATCTATAGTACGGTGTGTATGCCCTTTAGTGGAAGTCATTCGTCACACAACTCCTGGTGGAAATGCTCATATTTCTTTTCCTGTACCATAAATCTTTCTGACACTTTTTTAACAGTACCGGACCTTTTAAAGCGCTACACATTTGCTTTGACCTTTATGAATGCTTCCAGAAACAATTGTTTATTATGAAGCCTAGTATAAAAGCTACATGATTCAGGCATTTACAGCTCACAGGCTCAAGAAGTGTAGCATTTGGGAGAAAAGCGCTTATATAAATGAGCTGAAGACTGCTGACTCAGAGTAATGTGAGAAGATCGAAGCAACTTACAAAGAAACAGCTAATACACTCTGTAATGATCAGGAGCCAAAAGCAGCAGGTGGAAATGCTGAGAGTGGTTGTTAAGGATTTCACAGAGATCTGGATAGTAGGAGTAGCTGCTGGGTCCTTACAAAAGGTAGGCGTGTGTACAAAATGTGCACAGACTGAAAAACATGCAAGTTGATTTAACAACAGGGTCTAGCTAAGGGTACAAAATGCAGGGCAGTGCAAATTGATTCATGTTGCACACGCAATGCAATTTACCAAGCCTGAAAGTGACTTTGGAAATGCAGATTGTGTGAGCAAATTACATCCAGAGAGAGCATGCCTGTGGAACGGCGTTTCCGCCCATTTGAAGACCAAATTATACCATTAAATGAGTATTTACAGGGCATGCTATTATTGGAGAGTAGTCCAATAATGAAGTGGTGTGATGTGGGACGCAACAGTGTGATGTAGTACGTTTCTCAGAGTATCAGCCAAACAAGTCCCTGTGAATGAGCTGTTTAGTAAAATGGATGGCTTTAATATAAAGATAGCGTTTGAATTAGAGAATTCTGACTATAGGTTTTACTTAGGACTTGAGTCCAGTCTTGAGAGGTTTTCTGTATTGACTTGAACTTTCCTCTGTTTTTTTTGTACTTATACTCGACTTGGTCATTGTAAAAATAATGTGTTGGGGTTTTTTTTCTTTTTTGCATGCAGAAGATGTTATTCCTTCTCGTAGAAAACAGACTAATCATTGGCGCAATGCATAAGTGAATCCAATACCATGCCTTCATCATGAAAATGTTTTCATGGTTTTCTTTCCCTTGATCTTGTCTCTGACTCCCTTTCATTAAGACTTGATCTTGACTTGGCCTTGACCTCCTTAAGACTTGGTCTTGACCCAGTCTTTGCTAGTTCTGGTCTTGGATTTGGTCTCTGCCGCTACAAACATTTAATTGGAATATAGATTTCCTTGCCCTGACTTTACATCTGATTCAATCTAATTCACACAATTATTTCTTGAAATATTAATAATATTATAATAAGTCAATGTCCGTTATTTGTGCGCCCAATTTATCCCATTCATATGAACACTCATCTCAATAAATCAGGCACTTGGAATGTAACTATAAACCTTAAACTAAATGGATAAATTAGGAAGGAAAGAGGTCCATGGATGAGAAACAGGAGGTTGCAGGACAGAATCAGAGCCAGTGTGAGAAAATCCATGACACATTCGAGATTAAAGTCGGGAAAAGAATCGAGATTGAGCTTGCTACGTCTTGTAGTTCACAGCAGGTGCCTGGAAACTCAGATTCAGTACAAGCTCAATCGTTTTCCTGATCTTCTCTATGTGAAGCCACTCATTCGCTGCATAAAGTCACTACAAAAGCCTTTCTTTTTAACCTGATCAGGATCTACAAATTGACTAAAGAATCCAACAAACTAAAAAAATAATTTAAAAAAAACAGCGCCATACTTAAAAAATTAAAAAAAAAAGCTAATAAAGAGAACCATTTCTCAGGCATAACAAATAGAACATGGGAAGGAGAGTTTTTCAAATGATTTATTTAGCAGTGTTCATAAACAGACTACATTGGTAGAGAGTGAAATTATGGAGTGCAATAAACAAGTACTTTGAGTAAAAAAAATAAATAAATAAAAAACTGAATTATGAGCATTCATACAAACAAATGAATCAATCAGCATGTAAAAATGTCATTAATGGAAACTATTTCTACCTTTGAACTTCAAGACACAGCATTAAATTGCTTCCCAAACAGGCATGAAAAACATCAAAAACAGTAAACAGATACTTAGACGCAGGAAGACGTGTAGGCGGACATTTAGTAACAAAATGGGCAAAACATAATTACGGTGAGAAAAACACGGCTTAGAGATACACAGGTGATGGCAAGACTTGCAAAATGGCATTAGAAAATACATGGTGTACTGTATATACAGAGAAAAGCAAGCAGCCTAATTTACAGTCAGCGCAAGCAGCACAGGAGAGCTCCTTACTTTCCATACAACATTTGTCACTCCCACTTTAGCATTTCGAACACGGTAACACCACCAAGTCGTCCACAGAGCTGTGTCTTAAACGCAGAGGGACTGTCAAGGATGACAGCAAGGATAATAAACTAGCATGCAGATGAAAGTGTTGGTAAGAAAAAGTGAGGAAGGAGGCACTCTGGTGTGACAAAGTTCAGGAAATCCTGGCAGAATGAAAATGTCAGCTAATCATTAGATGCCAACACTTCAAGCATAGTATTGTCTGTGGTGGGACTTTTTGTCAGAGATCCACAAAACTGAGTTGGTCCTTTAAGAATCTCCTTTAATCAGCAAAAAGTGCACAATCATACATTCAAGACAACAGAAAAGGAAAAAAAAAAAGAGAAAAAAAAAAGCCCCCCGCGCTCAACAAGGTGCCGATTATATATTCAACAAAACAGGTTTCAACCGGTTTGATACCGTCCCCTTCTTTGAAGACCAAGTGAGGACCAAAGGGTTTTTCTGTTATCTATAAGAAAGAGAACAAGAAACCTCTGCCCACTGTCCTTGAGAATAGCCATCTCTTGTTCAGAGAAAAGACACTTGATGTGAAAGAAAACTACTGATCCAGTGTACAGACATTCAGAGCTATTAATTGTTCATAAGGTTAAAAACTCATTAAACGCATTCATTTCCAATACATGTCCTAATACTACTCTGAAATAAATGTATTTCTTTTATAAATGCTAATACATTTCTGAAAGCCAGTACTTGAAACAGATCTCATAAATCAATACAGTTTAATAAAGCAATAAAACTTGAAAGAGTGTGCTGTTATGGAAAAATGATCAATGATTATTTTGTGGTGTGATGTGGACCGTTTTGAAGCATAATTAATATTCCCACCCCGATGTGAACTATTTTCAGATATCAGAGTGTTTTATTCTTCCTATAATGCAGCAATTTGCCAATTATTACAGCATATTATTTACCCGTTTATAGTTACATTCAGGGTTGCGAGGGTTACTTTAAAAATGTATTCCAATACAATTATTAATTATCGTTTAAAAATGTATTCAGTAAACTTATCTAAGTATCACATAATTAATGTAACTGATTACTTTCTGTTACTTTTGGATTACCACAGTACCAAATATGCAGAACTTTATATTAGTGACATTTATAAAATAATCTGTCACAGCATGAGAATATTATAATATTAAGTGCTCATCTCAACCAAATGCGACACTCAGACTAACTCAAAGTCACGGTATGTACATTGTTTACTGTATTGTTATGGTTGATACATTTTTATTGTATCACTTTTGTAATCAATTACCACACCTTTTGCAGCTATGTCTCTATTTCAAGCCATGATTTGTTCAAATTTCGAACAGACAAATTCAAAATAAGGATAAAATAAATTTCAACTGCCTGTTTCGCTCACTGAAACTCTCCGATGTTAGCTTCATTTTGCTTGCTGTGTGCGTGTGCCAGGCGAATCATTTTCAGTGTGGGGAATCAACTCTAAGTTGACTCTTAGTTTTCAATGCCCAAGATCAGTGAATCGACTCTTTTGGGGGTCGACTTGTGAACTGAAAGCAGGATGGGGACCAAGTTATGTCATGAGGCCAGCAGGGTAGTGTACTGTAAAGAGTTTCCACACTGGAGAGAAATCATACTCATGTTTCCGCACTCAAATGTGTTATTATGAAATGATGCAGCATATGCGCAGTGTTACATAATGCAGTTCAACTAATAATTAAATTAATTAGCAATTTTTCTTATTATTGATTTTTGTTGGTTAGTTGTTGCAGCCCTTATATATTTAAAAATTGTAATCCTGCTAAATAATCCCCATTATTATTAAATGTATCAGTAATCTTATTATGGCTTTTTTTCTCTAACTTTAATGGTATACAGTTATGGTTTTTAATATCCTAATTACGTTTGTATTCCCCAAGCCTGGTTGCATTTAATGACTTGAAACAAGTTCATTTTTGTAATAATCATGTTATATCAGATACAAACAGTTTTGTCTGAAACTGTCCTCATCCTGAAGCCTCTTCCGTGTCGGAAAATGTATTTGAACAAAGATCTGGCACTTTGCTTGTATATTAAGGGTTTTAACATGGCTCAGCCAATCAGATTTCTGAGCCATCCATTTATAAAAATACATTTCCCTCACCTCACACCAGTGCACTGGTAATAACCATGGCCTCTGGAAACATATAATATGTCTGTTTATAGAATGCTTTACAGTATAATAAGTGGCAACATGATTCCTGCCCCTAATAGTCTCTAAGGCCCCGTTTACACTTGGTTTTAAAATGCGCCTTGAGCATTCAGGTCACAAATGGACTGCTGAGACACGTCGCCGTTTACACCTGCGTTTATCATGCGTCTCCAAGGTGTCCACATTTGTTTAAATTTTGTTACTGCTTACATCACTTACGCTAGAACGTCAAAAGGTCCCCGTGCAAAATTATATTAAGGCATTAAACCTGCAACATACCTTTATTATTTTCTTGCACTCCAACCAGGTACATCGGTGCTCCTCTCCATATTTTTCTAGCGTGTCAAAACAGCGTGTCAAAACAATTACCGCGGCCAGCATTAATGATGTATTTTCCTGTTACGTTTGCATCAGGGACGCATCGGGATCCATTAGCGTTTACACTACGGAAGGTATGTGGTTAAATGCGTCCCAGACCACCTCAGAAAGTGGTTTGAGCGAATGCGTCTTGAATGCGTCTTGGAGGTCATCTACACTTGTATTTAGCGCTGTCCAGTTGTGATCAGATCACCCAAGACGCATTTCAATACCAAGTGTAAACAGGGTCTAATAGTGCTTGTTATAGTTCTCATTTTTGAACAATAAATACAATAATAACTCTATGGAGCTTAAGCTTGCTGTCCTAGGGTTGCACAACATCTAGAAAGCTGACCAAGTGAATGAAATATTGTCTTATATCTGTCAAGAATTAAAATATTCTTTTAACTCATCAGCTGTTAAAAGATAGATCATTAGTATTTCAACAGAATTTAAAATGTATGCGGTTGTGAATTGACACACTGTGATTACAATAGGTCTCATTTTCCAACCCACATTAACCCTAATCCTGTGATGCCAACAACATTAAATCAAGCAAAGTTCTGGAAGAGTCTTGGGACAGTTTTTCAGTTGAATAATTGCATAATGTAGTAGAAAAATGGTTTCATTTTTCCTTCGTTGATTGGACATGAGAAATGAAGCTGTTCACTATTTATATTATCAGAAGTGTGGAAGATAATCTTCAGTCAATTTAACCACGCAGTTTGTGGCAGGGAAAAATCCTTTTCTTATGTAATGCAATTAATCAAAGCAGCCCTACACCAATATTCTCTCCAGCTGAGTCGTCCTGTAATGGCAATCCTCAGCAGAAGTGTTTACTCTGCAGGACTTTCTCACACTGTCTACTCTCAGTGTACATTACAGTGTATAGTAAATAACCTAAATGTACACACGCAGCATTCCCCAGGCTTTAATCTCATTAGAGGTCTGGGTTATTAAAACATTACCTTGCGGATATCTGTCCAAACCACTGATTGCGATTATCCTCAATGTGCTTAGCTGATGATGTTCAAAGCATACATTTAGCTGCCATGTGTAACACTTAATATTGTATGAAAAATATAAAATTGTGTATTTAAAAGCAAATGCAGAAGGCAAACGAAAAGTGTAACAAGCTGGAGTGTATTAAAAGAAGCTTACCAGTGTTAGATTGTTTTTCACACACATACTGAATATAATGTGTTATTAGTGGGAAAAATCACACAGCCTTGTTGAACGCTTGAGTCTCACATGGTCAGAAGGTGATGATTAATTTGTTCTGTATTAACAATTTTCACCTTCCAAACTAATTTTATAAATGCATGTAATCCTGAGAATGATTGAGAATCATGAGAATGTGAAATTTTCTGTAAGGATACATCTCTTTGGCTTTTTTGAAAGGAGTTTCCAGTGTAACCATCCTATAACTTTAGGTTTTCCGAGACAGGAAAGTTTTTTGTCTTGTTAAATTATTAAATGAGAGAGAGAGAGAAAAAAAAAAAGGGGGGGGGGGGCTGGTGAGGAAAGACTGTTATAAGTGATAACAGGAACTGACAGACATTCTATACATTGATAAAAAGCATGTCATTCTTTAATAGATCAAAAATAAACATTTGTTTTGTGGTCTAAGAAGAATGGAAGACTTTGGGATGTGTTTGTGTAGGAAATTAATCAATTTCGGAATGGTAAGATGGTAAGAAAACGCTTGTGTTTTATTCCAGACATAATGCGGTTACTCAGTATGTTCATCAGTAATAAATAAAGTAAATAAATAAAATGTACTCTCCGTCCTCATACTCCCCACTGTATGCACAGGAAGCATTCATCCTTAAGGTGGTGCTTTGTCACTGTTTCAATGTGAGCAGGTCAGACTGGAGTCAGCTTATGCTCTTTGGAGTGGCTTCACAGCAAGCTTTAACAGGCCCCGCAGTTGTGACATTTCTGTGCAAAGCAAATTTAGCATTCATGAATTCCCAGCTGGGTCAAAATAAAAAGCAAAAGGGTTAATAAATAGTGTGTTGGGCTTACACAATGGATCATCAATTTGTCGATTTCGCAGCAGGTCAGTGAGACAAGGTCAGTGACTGTATTACTGGCATGCAGCTAACAGTATCTGGTGATGGAGAGCGGATGAGTAGCCTTGTGCTATAGGAAAATGCCAGCTTCCTGACAACCAATCATTTGTGTTTATTTTGCATGTGAAAAGGGGGATAAATCAAACTCTTCTTTTATTGCACCTGGCAACAGATTTGTTAAGTAGATTAGCTGCCAAGTGAATGCAAAAGTCCTCCTTGTTAGCCCTAATAGCTAGGCTAGGATAGGGGGCTTGCTTGTGTGCATGCATATTTGTGTCATTAATTTTAGTTTCTTTTGAGCTACTAGATAAAAACATTAATCTCTGCTTGTTGTTTGTCATGTTTGCTTAGGCCTAAGCACAAGCATTATTCATTGGCCAATATACTGTTCAAATTAACAAAGAAATTTACTCAACAAATATTTGAATATGTATTTGGAGCAATCCCAAATCATCGTCTTAAGCAAGTTTATAATTTTTTTATTTTACCAATGTTACTCATTGTAATTTAATTTGTGTTGTTGTTTTTTTTTTTTAACTAACTGCTACATATAAGATGCTATGGAGCAATAATAATAATAATAAAAAGAAGAAGAATTTACTCAATTTTATCAAATGTTATAATATTAAAAATATTTCTCATTACTATGACTTAGTGACTGATTAATGAACTGACAGGTTGTAACAATATAATGTCAAATATAATGCTCAAATGCCATTTTATCTTATCAGTATGACAGTATTCTCTTTTTTCCAAGTCAAGTCAGAGGCAAGTAATGATATTTATAAAGAATGTATAAATATTCATTACAAAACAACAGAAGTTGAGCCAAAGTGCTGTACAATAAAAGGCATACTAATTTGAAAAAATAAATAAATAAATTAACACCACCCCATACACAATCACACACAATAATAATAAAAAATTAAATAATAGTATCATAATTTTTTTTTAAATAATGCAGGTATATAAATAAACCAATAATAATAATAATAATAATAATAATAATAATAATAATAGTACCAAAACAGCCATAATATAATTGTAATAAGCATCTTGGCAGAATTATTAAGAAATATGAAATATTGAGAATGTTGACTCGCTCCAAATTTTTTTTTCAGATGGTGAAATTGCTACTCAGACTTTATATAAAATTCCTTCTCAGCCTAGAAAACCGGAAATTAAAACCATGATGGCAGCCATGACATGAAATGAAAGCATGTGAAATGAATAAGGACAGCATCTTGCATAAATCCATTTTCAAGAAGGACGCATTGCTTAAAATATCCTGCATGCTACAAAGAAATGGACCAACAGGGGTGTAATGACGCAAGAAAGCTGTATATATGCAGAAATGTAACGTGTATCAACAGGTTATTCCTACTGTAGCATTCTCTGCACCTTGGAGTAGAGTTCGAAAAGTGGCAGAAGGTCTATTTTGCAGCATGTTAGGCTACAACTATGACAGCGTGCTGGTCAGAGTGCCATTACACCATTCTTGTAACCTTTCCTGTCACGATCCATAAACCTTTATCACCGTGTAGAAACATTTCTGAGACTGGCATGTGTGCGTTATGAACCACATAACTACATATCACCCATTTTAGTGACACACACACATGGTGTACTAAATCAATAAGTTTTAAATAGGTGAGAGAGAAGAAAAGGGAATGGCTGGTCATGATGTTATTGGGGCTAAAATCTAATATCTATCAACAGCATGACAGTGAAACTATTAGCGTTGAGCAATGCATTATAACATAAGTCTCGTGTGGCGTAATAAGAATGATGGAGGGTAAAATATTACTCACACACACACACACACACTTAAAGGTGTATTCTGGCATAGAACCAGAATTTAACGGCATAGATTCTTGTCATATACACTTTTTGTCAAATTCAGTGAAAATCTCCTCCTTGCTGTCTGTTCTGTGTGTGCACTGAAAAACAAATTGGTGTTCGTACGCAGCCTGGCTCTGTAAACAAGGAGAAAAAGAAAGACCGAACTACACAACACTGTTCCAGCCAGTCAGCAACAGGGGGCGTATTCCATCCAATCACAGAACAGGAGGAAAGGGAAGGGGGAGATGGGTGTGTCATGGTTAATGTCATTGCCTTGGTAATGAATTGGCATGAATGTGGTGGGCGGAGCTTCTGATGGAGCACTGAAGGGACGTGTGCATTTGTTTAGCTGTTGAGTTCAAATATCAACCATCTTTCTCCAGAATCAATGACGCCACCTTTAATATATTATTGGTTATGGTGTGTATCTGCTTAGCGTCAGAGCTTTAACAGATTTTTCCACAAATCGATGTAGCGAAACTACAATACCAAGCATGCAAAAACATCATTTATCCAATGGTAATCCCTACTTGGTCAACCAATCCAGACCGCTGCATGAGACAGGTCCCTGAAACATATTCTGCGACTAGAATAATCCATTTCTTTTATCGCAATAATTTACTTACAAAGCAAAGTGATTGTTTATTTACAACAGCCAGCTAGCTGTCTTGCTTATTAGCTATTTAAGGGATGGGAGATAAGTGTTTTTTGGTTTGATTTTAGTATATTTTTAAGGTGTAAAACCATTCATACTCCAAAACAAAAGAAGGAAGATGAAGAGGAAGGAAGGAGAAGGAAGGTTAAAGAGAAAGTGAAGCGAAAGAGGTGGGTGGTATAGAGAGAGAGCGCGCACAATGAGTTGTAGCAGACAGATTATGCATGGTCACACTGAGGAACTCATTCACATTCCATCAAGAGCAAAACCCCAGGATCAACGCACATGGGAGATCATGTGCATGCTAGCTCTGGATGGAGGGCAGTGGTAGCTCAGTGGTTAAGACATTGGACTAGTGATCGGAAGGTCGTGAGTTCAGCACTGCCAAGCTATCGCTGATGGGCCCTTGAGCAAGGCCCTTAACCCTCAACTGCTCAGTTGTATAAATGAGATCTGGATAAGGGCGTCTGCCAAATGACATAAATGTAAATGTAAGTCCAGGTTAAAGAAAACTAATCAGATAAATATATTTCTCTATAGGGAATTACGCCCAAGTCCCGAGTCCGTGCACAACCATTATACCGACAGAATCTTCTTTTAAAGTGAGAAATAACAGTAATAGCAATCTGCTAGCAAGAAGTCTTTCCTATTTTGACTGTGTAGACTTTTTATTAGATGCCCTTTTCTTTCTCACAGGTAAAAGGAATCATTTCTTGGAAAAGACAGAATGCACCCCACAGTGTACGTATCCTTCAAGCGGAAAAGTGTCATCTTGCCCCAGTAAATTGTGAAGCTCAAGAGTTACCGTTCCGTGCAATCAAGCCTTCAGCATGATTAAAGACTTAGGATTTCTATAATTTCAGTTCATACAACTACATTTAGCACATCCTGTTTTTGTATTATAACTGTTCAACAAATAATTGAAAACCCATCTCTGTGATTTTGAAAAACATAAAAGATCCATGATTTATTGTCCACAGAATAATTACCTAATTGAATCACAGAATATTTACTTGTGAACACGTGTGAAGCACCTATGGATGGACATCCGTCTATTTATTCATGGTTTTGATGGCAGTGCAATACAAAGAGACACCAATTTTCTCTTCCTCCATCTGCGCATTTATATCCCAGTTTAAAGTAATTGTGGTTTCACTATTATGCAGACCAAAATATATGAACTCCTACAAAGCTGCTTATGAACAAATAACGAAAAGAAAAGAAAATAGTCATTAGTGAATAATGACCGTGGCATCTCTGGGAACATTAACGGCCATTTTACAGTAAGCCCATGTACATCTGATTACTTATTCCAATGTCCACAAAATACACTATACGACCAAAAGTATGTGGACGCCTGACTCCCATCCCATTTCAGATTTATCCTCCTGTGCACTTATAACGCGCTCCACGCTGCTGTTCGGCTTCCCACTAGATGTCGGAGCGCGGCTGTGGGGGTTTGTGTTCATGGAGCTACAGGAGCGTTAGTGAGGTCAGGCGCTGATGTTGGGATGTCGAGGAGGCTCCAGTTCCAGTTCATCCCAAAGG
>JAQMYM010000033.1:2046885-2063080 GCA_030014255.1 Parauchenoglanis ngamensis
CACAGAAAGGCACCCTGGGTGACCCGGGGATCGAACCCAGGACCTTCTTGCTGTGAAGCGACAGTGCTAACCACTGCCACCGTGCCGCCATGTCAGTCAATATCACAATATTAAAAAAAGTATGGAAAATAAAGAAAGGTGAACAAGATGACAAGATATTTTTCTTCCCTGCATGGTCTTCAGCATAATCGGATGATGTCACTTCCTGTTGAAAATATTAATCTGTGTGAACAGGTTGAGTGACCCTAAAGAAAGGTTTGCATCAAGGAGATTCAGGTTCAACAGATTCAGATGGCAATGAAAAAAATAAAAAGATTCCTGAAGTATTTTATGATCATATTTCAAGGTACCACAGTAGAACCTCAGTAGAACATTTGAAAGTTTTTTTGGTTTCAGTCATTCCTAGTTTGATACGTTTATATTTTGTTCAATGTATCACATTTTTTTGTGAAGGAGGTACTGTATGTGCATTCCTTGCCATTACCATGGTGGGTTTTTTAGTCTTTAAAGGAAACTCACTGAGGTGAATTGGCTTCACTGTACACCACTAATGAAAAGAGTAGAGAGGTTTAATATTTCATTTTCCTCCTGTGCAGCAGACTAAAAGACTAAACAGGCTTTAAAGTAATATTTTTTTTCCAAGGCCATCAGACAAAGAGAGATTACCTGATGGCACAATCACATGAACATACACGTGAATGTGGCTACCTACGTAAGTGTGTGTGCGCATATCTACTGTTTATCGTTTAGCGTTGGTATGAATAGATGGCTGGCTGTGGGAAGGCAGCAGCTGAATTGAATTGTCATCATGACTGAAGATGGATGGCACAGAGGAAGCCACTGTAATCATGGCCCATATGAACGCAAAAGGAGGGTTGTTGGTCACAGAACCTTAACAGTGGTCTCTCTTTAGAACAGGGAAGTAGTACAGGACTCGCAAGTGCTCTTTGGTTTGCATGGCTCTGTGGGACGGCACATGGTGCAGCAGGTAGCGTTGCCCCTGAAAGTGTATGTGTGGCGTTCCGTCCAGGGTCTATTCCCACCTCATACCCAGTGTTCCTGGATCCACCAGGATAAAGATCTTGCTGAAGAAGATTCATATAAATCTGCTTTCCAACAATTCCACATTTAGGCCAAATTTTTAAGGGTGGAGAAATAATAAAACTCCATTTTCAAACATGTTTTTTTGTTCTGTTTTAAAGCTGACATCTAATTCTCACTTCTGGTGACTAGACTGTTTCTTTGTAGTCTTAAATTTCTTATTTGATAATGTGTCTCTTCCTCCTCTTAGTTTTATTCTGCAATCCTGTACTGCTCATGAATTAGCACCTGAAATGTCAAGAGTACTGTGTAGCATCGTTCCAAGCCAACATTCTTCTGCATCTCGTTCAAGTGGAAGCTTCGGCATCAGAACGCGTATATGAATGCTTGTTTTGTTTTAAACCCTTTGGCCATGTTAGCCCAAGTACTTCTGTGAACCCATACAAAAAGTCTTAAAACTATCCCAGACAGTTTGGTTATTGGATTTTCTTCTCCATGCCAAGCACTGCTTTTTTGAACTCGAGTCCTGTTTGGTGTTAAAAACCTGATCCTGGCAACCCTGCACTCAATACACATGCTCTTAAAATGTAGTCGCTAGTATCAACCTGTTATGTCAAACGCCATCTACTGAGCTGGCATATTCATGCGAGCATTTTGAAATTGGTGCCATCATAAAACGGTAAAAGCCGTCAATAAACCATTGGTTTATTGGTGCCGTCATGTCGACTGGTGCATTGTTCATGTAGACAGGAATTTTTTTGAAAGAGGAAACTACATTTTGACAATAGTCTACAAACTATCGAAAGAATGAGCCAATTCAGAGGCACAGTTCACTGAGGATAGACTAGTACTCAGTACTAATGGGTCATTTCTGTAAGCACAATATAGTCTTTTCAGGGAAGGGAGAATGAAGCAGCTTCAAATGCACATTAAGAGATGAGAGTCTGGGCCATAGCAACGGAGCTCTGGTTAAGCACCATTAGTCAGAAAGAGAAGTAACCATTGAAAAGAAATCCGCAGTATGATTCAGCAAGCAAGCGAGTTTGAACTTGACTTGTTGAGTCATATGTATGCACAATAGCTGCTGATGTTCACTCTTCATGGTGGTATTCGCTTTCTGGCAGCTTCATAACATAAGCGTGATTCTGCACTTCATCAAGGATGACTGACACTGTTTTTTTGGGAGGCAGATGGAGTGGACACTTATAAGGAACTCAAGGAAACCAGAACCAAATGGTGATGAGGGCCATTGTCAGAATGCATTAATACCCCGTGGTAATCATCATCAAGCTAATTTGATTTGTCCAGTCTATAAGAATAGCTTTATTAGGCTCCCAGAGTTCAACACACATTTTAGATCCTCCCATTGTGGGCCATTGATTCTCTGAATCATTTTTTTGACCAACAGGGAACAGGTTCTTGAACCTGTTCCATTCAGGATTTTTTGAACTTTGGTTTTCCACCTGGTTCGAGCGGAATATTGTAATCAAAGATGCGGCATCAACAGAGGGCGTTGTATGATGCACAATGGAATGCAATATGGTAGATCACGTTGATTACTTAAGAGCTTTTGTTGTATTATTGCAGATACACCAAATCTATTGTGCCAGATTTTCTGATTTATATTTTTCCATTGTGTTCTCCATTTCACCGCTCTACTTCCTCTCCAAACTAATGACACACCCTCTGATGTCATGGTACACACTGGAAACAACCAAGCTATTTTTTTGGTTCCAGCTGGGAACCAACTTGTCAAGTTCCAACACCAATTTATTTTTGGTTGAAATGCTCCAAACAGTACAAAATTTAGTGTGCAATTCAGGACAGAACCCAGTTCCCTGTTGGTGGAAAAATGGTAATGGTGGCAGAAAGCAACCGGTACACAACATTGGATAGTCTAGAATGAGCCAGGTAGCGAGGTAGAAGCCCTCTAGATTTGCTCTCTATTCGTATTTTTCAGACACACAGATGATTCATGTGAAAGACAGTCACGGGTATAATGAACCTGAACAAGATGGATTATTTATGCCATCCCTGAAAATACACCAGAAAGAGAAACTACACACCCATTGTCCAATCAAACTACAAATGACGCAAGAGGACAGACGAGTGTTACTGTCTTAATTTGCATGAAATGGTAACAACGTTTGTTTACTACATTTAATATATATATATAGAATATGTGGCTAGTAGAAATAGACTTTAATTCATAGACTTTTGCACTTGCTTGGTGTTTCTCCAAGCTTCATCTGTCTATGTTTAAGCAGCAGGTGCATGACATTTTGAGTCTGTTTCCAAGGTAGGTTTCTGGGTCTTTGTTTTCTTCCCACTTGTGCTTGCACAGCCTGTAAGTGAGCTACCTTCTCCCATGGTCTTAGCTTGCAAGTTTAAAAACTCAAATTATAGGTTTAGTAACAGCCTTTAACAAATGTGTGGGTTACACACATGCTCAATTAAGTCATGCCTCGTTATAGTCAACTGTGGAGTCATGAACCATGTTCTGCAACTTCCTTAACAGGTGTGAAGATGGTGCAGATGTTTAGACCACTTTTCCCAGGCAGTGGAGCAGCAGAAACCGTCGTGTCGCCTCAAGTGTACCAGTGCCTTTGGTACTTAGGGAGCTGCAGGACACAATGATCCATGCTGAGAATAAAATGACGCTCACCAGAGTAAGGTAATGACACCTTATCACCATTTAAACAGGATAATTGCAGTTCACATTGATGATTAGGTAAGAAATGTGAGTAACAAGAACACGGCATGGTGAATGAGTTCAGATTTTAACTAGGAATATGATAATAGTTTCATTCTCAACTATAAAATCTCTTCTCTTTTAATTAAATATGAACCCTACCACTATGCCCTTGAAAAACAACAGAAAAGAAAAAAAAAAAAAGGGTTGAAATGTTAGTATGGTCTGGCTCTGACAGTTCCTCAACCTCCACTACATCACTCCTGTTTATAATTGATCTCAAGCTAGAGATGTTTGGACTTTTTTTTCGTATGTATGGAGATCAAGTCCATACTTATTATTTTCATATATGTAGTGTTCGCAAATGAAAATTAATTGTTTCAATTTCCCAAAATGTCAACAAATTAGAAGTTTCATTTTAAACTGCATGCCTGACCAGACAGTTACTAAGGATGCTCTAATTGTATAGCGCAGCATTGTTCGTTCATGGTTCTTTGACCTGGGAACTTAGGTCGCAGGTCTGATAAATAAAAGTCTCCAAACTATTTTGTTGTGGACTGTAGGATCCCAGTTCTGTGTCTCAACCAGAATCTTTCTTGAATAGTGCACTTCCTATTCATATCATGTTTGTATCTGTCTAGAACACATTATCTGTTCATCCTGAATAGTGTATTTGATTTACATCCCAATGCAGACACAAAATGTTCATTATTTGGTTTCAAACTTTTATTAGACCCTGAGTATGACCGGACAATCCAGGAACTAATGTTTACCTAATTTGCTTAACTCGGTTGTTAGGTACTAGATAGGTGCATTAGCCTAATGTGTTATATTTACTCTGTGTGGGAATAATAACATAATTTCATTGTAGGACTCGAATGATATTTATATTATTCGGAGCTCAGCTCAGTAACAACCAATATTCTAGGCAATGTTTTATTTCGTTCATTTTGATTATGGTTCCATGATTCAGTATTATATTATTTTCTAATATGTACATGGTGTCCCAAAAGTCTGGATCCATAGACATTTTTCCTTACATGAAATGTAATTTTTCTTTTTATTTCAGATCCAAGATGCCTTCGAAATTAACAACGTAAGGTCGAAATTCGGCATATACTGAATTTGAGCATTTGTCTTAATATCTGTATTTAAATAAATCCTTGCTTATATATCCAGACTTTTGGGACCTCCTGTATGTATGTGCAAATACCAGGTATTGGTGATGTGTATCTCTCTGGCATCAGGGCAAAGCAAGCTTGGTTGTGCTCCTTGACTGGCAGCTTGTAAGCTCCTGTGTGAATGGAGGCAGCCTGTCAGTGAGATTTGGCTTCTACAGTTTTTTGGCAAAACCAACGAACAGCTGTTTACGCTTCTCAGAAAGGCAGGACAGCAAGCAATAACGAGTGCCTCTCAGTATGTTGTGAATCTTTGGCCAAGTATGATTACACACAGTAATTTTCAAAAATTTTCCAGTATTTTCACTTGAAGAAGCTTTGCCAGTTAAGAGCCTGCCAAACAGACTGCACATAGCCTGTGTAGAAGAATAGCAGTACTAAATCGTGAACAGCAAATTTCTTCAAGTTGGACAGAGGGGAATACTTTCAATTGAAGTCATTCTTGATGATAATTCCCATAACTTTAACAGTTCAACCATCTCCAGTGCATTTTGATCAGTGTAGAAAGCTGCTACAGTCTCATATTGGATTAAATTACTTTTTGTGATTTAACATTTCCAGGTCTTTGTTCAAACTGGTGTGATTCAGTAATTAAAAGATTATGGAGCTGTAATACCCTGGCAGGTGAAAGGGCATTGAGGAGACTGGAGGCAGATGTCAGAAAGGGCAGTGTGGTGTTTATATGATTTTCTCCAAAAAGCAAAGAAAAGAAAACAGAAAATTACATAGCATGCACACACACCCACTGGCTCAGCAGGATGCTGTCTGTAAAATCCCCGGTATCTCAGTTCCGCACCAGCTCAATCATTCCTGCTTCTCAGCCCCTAACTGCAAAACACACAGCATATAAATAGCTCCGTGTTAGTCACACACAGGTGACAGCATTCATTCATTACATTGCATTTTCTCCAAGCTGAATCCCCCCCCAGCAAGAGAGGATGTCCACCACAACCATCCACACCCCTGGCCTATGGACGACCACTTAAATAGTTGACGTTCCATGTACCAATGGGTGATTTGCATGTTGGAGTCCTGGAGCCTCTGAAATGGGGCATGGTGTTTGGCCCTTCCCAACAGATAGAATCAGAGTCTGTGGTCTGCTCACTTGATGGCTAGGAACTCTTTATCTATTCCCTTATAAAGGCTCTCCTTTACAGAGAGCTTGTGGATGATGTATAGCACTGGGTACTTCTCCTCGTCAACCCCAGAAGTCTAATACGGTTTCCTGCACATGCCAACAGGTGGAGTATCACCAGTCATAAAAGATTCTGGCAACCACTTTCCGGTAGAGAATTGGTATAAAGTTGTAGATTCATAGTATTGCATCCTACATCGTCTAGAATAGAATATATACGTTTCATTGGGTTATCACCTGGGTACTGATGGAAAGGCTTCCAGTGATCCTACAGAAATCCTGGTATATGCTTTCTTAGTAGTATGAGGTTTCTGCCCAAACTTTGTCCAGCTACACATTAGGACATTGGTTTTACCTGAAAGTCCTCTGGTGATGGGATGGAAAGATCAAGGAAGGTCATGGATGTGGCTTGGAGCCCCTAGAACAAAGGTATGGGCCTGATGGTCATTGTCAAGATGGGGACTGGAAACATTGTGTTCCCTTGGCAGCTGCCTGCGTGACCAAGCAGCCCTTTTCAAGGGTTGAGACTTCCTGTGTTGGGGGCTAGATCTAAAAAGGTAACAGAAAAAATGTCTGTTCTTACACTTGCTGTGCAGCATCCTGTAGCCATTAAGGCATACTCCTTGCACACTTTTCCGAGTACCCGTGATGTCCGTACCCTTCTCGTTGTCTAAGATGGGGGACACAGAAACTGGCAGACAAGCAACCCTAACTGTTCACACAACTGAGGAAATGACAATTTTATCATTGCTTTGAGTGAGGGACTCCTTAACAGAGCTCATCTGATGCTTGAAGATTACATGGTATTGGTTTTAGCACTCAAAACAAAACTCCCCTCTATGACCAAACTCTCCTACACGCTCCTTATGTTGTATGTCCATGTGCTGGATCCTTGTGTCAAAGTCTATGCAGTTTAATCTTAAAGGCAGAAGGGCGTTGAGGAGACTGGAGGCAGATGTCAAAGGCGACTTCCATCTGAAGTTCGTCCCCGAGTCCAGGAATAATTGACGGAGTTGTTCTTCTGACTCCATTTCTTACGGGCTGAATTATGTAGCCCATTCTTTTGCTTGACCTGAGAGTAGGGGGATTATAAATGCTGTCATTGTAAAAACTAAAATGATTATACAGTATAAAAGCTATAATCAAGAACACATGAAAAAGCCAATCATTTTTCTTGCGCTTTATAATTCATGAGTCATCACGCTCGCCTTGATTATGGTGGGTGAACTGGGGTCTGAAGAGCACTCGGCTCCTGGATAATGTTGCCTAAGGGTTATGGGCAAAGAGCAAGACCTGTATGGACACTTGTGCATGAATTATTTACGTTGAAACGTACCAAGCAGCTAGAAATCAGGAGATCATTTAAAACGTAACCTGTTTGTTCATTATAAAATCAAAGGGCTTTCCATAACCTAATTTCCTTTATTTGACCAGCATAGGGTTTCACAGCACTTGGGAGTGTGATGAAACTGTTATGCAAAGACACAGACCAAATTTCCTGGAAGAACAATAGACATTGCCTTACTGCTCAAGTGTAAATTGATACATCAGGTCTTAGATGACCAATCTATATACTGACTCTCTTTTTCTAACAAAGTGATTTCATTAACCATTGCTCTGCATAAAGGGATTTTAAAAAGGTGTGTGGAGCTCACATTTTCTTGGATATATTTATTTAACATTTAAAGAAGGTGTGCCCAGTGTCTGTGCTAGAGGTAAAGCAATAAATAAATTTCTGGTTGGTTTTGCATTAAATTGCAAAATTTTCTTCCTTACATGAATAATTATATAAAACTGCAGTTTGCAGCATGGAGCTGTTGATTCTTGTACCACAGAATCTGTTTCTTTTCATTTTCCTCTATGCTACACAACTGAAAACATAACCATAAATGGATAAACTTGCAATGTGAAAAAAATTGCAATCATTGGCAAATTGCTGTGATTATAAGAGAATAAAATGTTTTGGGTGTCAGCAATCTGACACTTTTTTTTTTCTTTGCATATTCCCTCTGTGCATGCATAAATGTCACCAATTGACTATTAGAGACCATCCTATGTAAATACATCTCTCTCAGAAAAAAAATAAAGATGACCAGTGGGTTTCTGCAAGGATGTGGAACGAATCGCACTCTGGGGATTTGACTAGCATGAAATCTCGCCGACTACCTGTGGCTGTGCAACCAGATTGTAGATCGCAGGCTGTGACACTCGGTTGTGAAACTTGGAGACAATGTATTGAGTGTAAGCCCCCTCTGCCCTCCCCCCATGCTCACTCTCACTCATTCTCTCTCTCTTGCTCTCTCTCTCTCTGTCTCTCTCCCTCTCACACACACAGACATGCACACACACTGGTGAAGCAGGAGCTCAGCAGTGGGATGGATTCTGACTACTAAAGAGACGGAGTGAGAGGGAGGGGGAAAGAGCCAGCGAGCTCTGAGCTTGCACAAGAGAGGGAAAGGATTGAGGCAGGGGTGTACAAATCCACATGAGCAGATCTGGAGGAAAACGCTGGCTGCTTTGGGCGAGACCTTGAGCGTGGCTTTTCTCAGCGTCAAGAGGTAGCCCTCGGTGCTCGTCGCAGATCCCTGAGGAACGAGGCAACAAAGACTTGACTGACAACGCAAGAGGTTGACTAGGGGAGGTCTGTGACACTTCATTTGCATCTGTGGAGAGGAGTGCGAGGAAGAAAAATGAATCTCCGACAGCAGCCTCTTTTTTAATGATTTTTCCCATTCATAAACCCAACAAGGCGATGTTGAGCCAGTCCTCCTGGCTGGATGAGGCACGGTCCAGTCAGCTGCTGAATGTTTCTGTTGTGGCTCTTTATCTTTTCTCTATCTGCAG
This sequence comes from Parauchenoglanis ngamensis, assembly GCA_030014255.1. NCBI lineage: Eukaryota > Metazoa > Chordata > Actinopteri > Siluriformes > Auchenoglanididae > Parauchenoglanis > Parauchenoglanis ngamensis. The sequence goes on from JAQMYM010000033.1 coordinate 2,055,776, forward strand.
TTTTCAATGTGCAACGTGAACATTTCACAGGCTCGGGTTCATCTTGAAGAGACCGGTAGAACAGAAGAGAAGCTTGCGATCTAAGGCGGACTTCGGATCATGTGCAATATTTTTTGATGCTGTTGACTTTGCAAATTATTCCAATTTCTCTTCCAACTTCTGATTAGGATCAGACTTGCCATGACAGCCATGAAGGGAGATTCGGAGGACAGCATCCAGAGCATCAGGCCTTCGAATCTGCAAGCCTTTGCCACCTCGTCCACGCTGCATGGCATGAGCCACATTTTTGCCTATGGACACATGACATTCCGTCGCTTCTTGTGGACACTCTCGTTTCTGGGCTCTCTCGGTCTGTTGCTTCTGGTATGCATGGACCGCGTGTCCTACTATCTTGAGTTTCCTCATGTCACCAAACTGGACGAAGTGGCAGCACCAAACCTTACATTTCCTGCTGTGACTTTTTGCAATCTCAACGAGTTCCGTTTTTCCAAGATCACCAAAAACGATCTCTATCATGTAGGGGAACTGCTCGCCCTGCTCAACGAGAACTACCAGATTGCGAACCCGCATCTTGCCGACCCAGAAGTCCTCGCTGCTCTGAAAGAAAAGGCCAATTTTGTTAACTTCAAGCCCAAGCAGTTCAACATGACCGATTTCTTTAACCGAACGGGCCACGACATCAACGACATGCTTCTACAGTGCACTTTCCGAGGCGACAATTGCTTCCCTTTCAACTTCACCACAGTGAGTTGTCAGAGATCTCCGCATGGCTTTTTTTTTTTTTTGTTTACAGTGTGCCAAATGCAAATTGGTAAAGCTCCTTTCACTGTCGTATCAGCTGTCGTATCAGTTTTTATTTTAATTGTGGTAAAACGGTGACCGCAGCTCTGAGTGTCCTCGAATATGACAAATTTAATTACCGTCTTGGGTATAAAATTTAAAATGTACAAATTAAGATTTTTATAGTACATTCAAGAAAGAGATTTTTTAATAAATATCAGACATTACTAGGCAATAGAATTCAAATGGGAATACACATCCTATTATAAGAAATGGTGGTGCGACTCAACATTTGTATAAATTTCTTCCTGTTCTCTAAGGAGTAGTTACAGTTCAGGAGGAGAAGGGAAGAAAACATCCTGTACAATCCTGTCAAATTGATCCCATGTATCCAACTTATCCCATCTCATATATTTTTTAAATATGGACCTGTGCTACATTCACGACCAAAAACAGTTGATTCAAGTTGAATGAGTAAAGGAATGAATGAAGGAATGCTGAATGAAGTTCTTTCATTCAAGCTCTTGTTGTGTTATTACAACATATACGCAAGTGTGTTTGCTTCTGAACATCGGGTCTATATGGTTAAACCTTGACTTGAGGGTATTCTTTGGGGTGATGCTACCAAACATGCTGAGTTCTTGATTATTTCAATAGAATTTTGTTGGGCTTAAATATCGTCTTTATATAGACATGTACGTGGATTAGTGTGTCGGGTGAGGTAGGTCATATGGCCGTCGCCTACCGAACAACGTTGAATTCTCGATACTGATCAGTCAGAATGTGTTGATTAAATTTATATAAAAGTCACGTTTGTTTTTATATATATATATCAATTATACATAACCTATAGCCGTGCATGCGTGGGTTTCCTCCGGGTGCTCCGGTTTCCTCACACAGTCCTAAGACATGCAGATTAGGTCAGATGGCTACTCTAAATTGCCCATAGGGGTGAATGAGAGTGTGTGTGGTTGTTTGTCTGTGTTGGCCCTGTGGTGGACTGGCGACTTGCTCAGGGTGTACCCCGCCTCTCGCCTGAAGATGCTGGGATTGAGCATAAATTTGAATATAGCGGTATAGATGATGGATGGATGGATGGATGGATGGATGGATGGATGGACATAACCTATAGTAACAACTCATTCACAGGGATTTGGCAGATTCTATATATAAACGTATTAATAAAAGTGCATAATTGTTGACAATGGTAACGTTTTCTCTGTGAAGGTTTATTTTTATTTAGTATTCTTTTGGAAGGAGTCTCCAGTGTCAGCACTTTTGTCATTAGGAGGACAAAGATGTAACTTGTTCCATGGACATTTCACGTAACATTTAAATGTATCTATTAATGGATTAAAAAGTAAATTAATTTGAATACATAAATTTGTATTCTTTGAAAATTGTGGAAACGTCAGGCTGGTAACACTTCATTGGTCAGTCTTTTCCCTTACAGCATAACACCAAATATTTAAATATTTAAATGCAAATAATTATACAAAACAACAGATTACAACGTGAAGTAGTCCAGGGATTCAGGTTTGCATTTCCTTTTCCAATATGTTCTAACGTGCGAGTTATGACTGTAATGAATGGAAGTAGTAGAGAGAGCGCTGACTGTGTTGTGACTCATTATTTTGAGATACATTTCACGGCAAGAGCAGGTACTGGTAGTAGAAGGATATTACTAAAAATTACGGGTCATTATGAACCCAGAGCCAATATGAGGCTCCACAGGCTTAATCAGCTGTAATTGCTATGAAAACGATACTGTGGACATATATATAATGTGTGTGTGTACATATATATATATATATATATATATATATATATATAATGAATTTTCTTGTACTGATGTACACTGTGTACTTGAAAGTGTTTTGTCAGTCACTATAAAAATATATGGACATACAGGAAAAAATAAATGATTAAAAGAACATACGTGGGGTCAAAGAAGTATCCACCGCTGATTCAAGAGTAGACAAATCATAGGCACCAAACTGACATGCAAGAAACATCTCATGATGTGTAGAGGCAAAGATTTTCACCCAAGACCTTCACAACAAGACTATTGAGCAGCATCTCTAAGGTACAGACTGAACTCCTGAATGTTCCTATAAACACCATCATGGTCATTATCTGCAAGTAGAAGGAACATCACTCATTCATCAACCTGCCAAGCATAGAAACTCCTCGAAAGATTTCCATCCAGGCAATGAGAACGTTAGTCAGAAGAGTTTCAGAAGCTTGTTTGAAGTTCAATTGGAGAAGCATTGGAAGGATCATGGTACGGGGCTGTTACTCAGAATCCAGATGATCAAAAGCAAAATGAGCGGAGGAAGGTTCTTGAAGAATCTGTTGCTATTTTCTAAGATGATCAGGATGAGACCTGGATGGACTTTCCAGGAGGACTAAACCTAATGCAAATAAAGGGGTTTGAACGGCCCAGTCAATCACCACACTTAATATAATAGAACATTTGCAGGATGAGCTCAGGATCATGATTCAGCATTACATTTGTGTTTGTGTAGAAGAATGAGTCAAAATCCCACTTGAGAGAGCCATGAGAGAGATTAGTTTCTCCTTGTAGGAAGCATCTTGAAGCGGCAAACAAAGACTTATCCACCAAGGTTTCACTTGGCAAGTTCAATACTTATTTATGGGACTTTATTGCACATTCTTAAGGATCGAAATATTTTTCTGTGTAGTTTTATCGAGGAAATTCGAATGTCCGCTCAATATTTCATGCGAATAGCTGCCCTAGAAATATGTTTAATAGAAAAATAGTTCAGGAGTTGAGTAGTTATTTCCGTCAATTGTACTTTTTCTTCTCCCCGTGATCGTCAGGAAATTGAAACGACGCAACTTCCTGTATTTCAGGTAACCGGGTTGAGTGGATGTTGTCATTGATCCAATGTTGTTTGCTGTGTTAGCAAAAGTATGTAAATGAAACCATGACCCCATTGATCAGGGTAGCTTTTTGGGTGGAATTTTGAATTACCTCCTCTTTATTTTAGTTTGAGTTTGCTTTACTCTGTTTGTTTGTTTGTTCCTTTTTAAAAGCCTCTGCTGCTTGTCTCAATTCAGCATGGGTGAATTATTTGACTGTGACTAATTCCTTCACTGTTCGGTGCTGTGGGAGTGTCAGATACTTGGGAAGGTGGAAAGAAAACAAAGAGGTAGAAGGGAAAAAATTGGCTAAATGTAAAAACAGATCCGTGACCTGTCTGCTAATCTTACAGTGATGTCTTGATTCAGGTTTTGTTTCACTTTTTTGTGAGAATTGCCGGGCCTTGGGGATATGTAAAAGTCTACAATGTTTTTCTATAGTGCGAAAAGCAGTTTAGTGTTTGCGTAGTGTCAGCTTACAGATTTACAGCGCTTGTATTTGCTTTGGCATCGGCGCAAGTACGCATTATCAGTTAAGAGGTGGGTTTTGCAGCTTTGCTTGAAAATGCTTCGAATATAATTCGTTTGAAACTAATGCCGAGAGCACCAGAAGCTCGTTTAGCTTACGAGCCACTTTTGAATGATCGTCTCGTATAGAAATCCACTGCTAAATTTAAAGCCGTCTCTGTCACTTGAGTAACTGTCCCTGTACTTTTTTTAGTTGGAGATGGAGCTTTCTTCATTTACATGAGCGTTGCTTGGCAACAAGGCTTTGCTTCACCAAAGCAAATCATTCATGGGTAATTGCTTTTGTTGTGCATAATGACAAACACTTGCCAGGTCACTGAGATGACACAACAGCAGTGGTTTTTGTAGCCTGCACGCATGCTTAGAACTGTTGAATGCATGCATGCATGCAGGAATTTGTGCTTAATTAGGTTTTTCTCTCTTTCTGAGTGTGTATGCTTCACACCTCTAATATCTAACAAATTAGTGTCGACAACGCACCGCTGTGCTGAGGGTTGTGTCAAGGTGTCATGGTGCATTCCAATGCATTACCTCCGCATTATGCATTCCTGTGAAGCGCTCGACTCGTCGGAGATTGGTTTCGCGTCTGTGATCCGTACGGATTCAGCAGAGCGCTTGATTCTACAAGTGATGGAAACGAACCACTTAAAAAGCACTTCTGTGTCTTTTTGTTGTTGTTGTTGTTGTTATTCTTCAGCACATTGCTAGCCAACAAGCAGAGGACAATAAGGAGCTGCAGATTTCAGGTCCAGTTAAGTCAGCCGCGGTGGGATTTTCGGTCAACAATTTGACAATATTACTCCTACAATACGATATGATGCGATTTTGATTCATAAACGACGATTTGGTATTTGATGACACCACTGAATCTGCTATGAATTTGATTTAGTAATCTCTGATCGATATTTGATCAGAATCTGGGGTAACTGGTGACTAATTATGAACTATTTTCAGTATTGCCGAATCATCTTGCTAGCCTATTTAGACATGGATTATTACCCATAATAATTGTTGTCTTTAACGATTGTCTGATTGTTACATCACTATCTGAAGCCCTAGAAATGGGTGAAATGGGGTTTAATTTTTAATAAAATGTCACCACAATCAAAGTTGACCAATGTCCTGGCCATGGAAAGCAAATTATTTGGTGGGGGTTAAAAAATCAATCCATATTAAATATTTATTTAAGGTGACATGGGGTTACGGTATATCCATGTTGCAAAACCAGTGCATGATACCAGGATTGACGTAACGTCGTCTTCATGCTTGGGTTCCTGCGGCCACAGTGGTGTATTTCCATTGATTCCTCGGTCTCATTCGTTTTACATCAGTTGCTGCAGAAACCTATCTCGAAGCCTCTATGTATTAATTTGTGGGCACATGCTATCAAAAATAATGACTAGATCGCCTTGGTGAATTAAAAGGGAAGCCTCATTACCTTGGGTACGGTGGTGTATATTAGCATTTCAGCGTTTTTGAAAGTAAGTGCCGTGTTAATGGATGAAAATGGAAATGTTGCACTCGCACATATTCTCTCGATGTATTTCTTCCTGACTGGATTGTTTCAATTAGCCCTCCATATTGGCGGTAAGTAGGCGGATGTACAGTAGATGCATGGAAATGGGATCGTTCCTGTGTTTACCCTTGAGGATTTAAATGTTGATTCCGGTGGCCTGCTGTTTTTGTTGTTCTTGTCAAATGGCTCTAATGTAACCATTTTACAGTTTACTTGGACACTTTAGCAAATCAACTAGAATACAGAATACTTTCGTACACACTGGAAAAGTTTGAAAAGCGCTCCCTGAAATGACGAGCACAAACTTTGCCCTTCAAAGTCAAAGTATGGGGAGCTAAATACTGCAGCAGACAGGAAATAAAAACTTTTCAACTCTAAATGCATTATTTAGTGTGATCAAGAGGGAGCATCTGTGAAGGTGATGCACTCTGTATATCTTAAATACCATGAAATATATTAATATATATATATTTTTTATCTCCGTCTCTTTCTCAGCATTTTGTTTCTCGCTTGGCTCTTTGTCTCCTGAGTTATTACCAGAAGCGACACAGATCATAAGCCGCTAGTCATATTGTTTGGCAATACCAATAATTCATTGACCTCAAAAACACTTTTATTGTTCTGTGAGCCTTTAAACCATCCTTTATACATAATAAATCAAAATAAAGGATGTCAGAAAACATTCTTTAGCGTGAACCTTTTTGTTTTGCGATCCTCTTGAACCTTTCATTTATTTCTCCTCAGTAAGCGCTTTATCCTGGTCCGGGACATCGTGGATTCGGATCCTTATCCCGGGAGCACTGGGTGCGATGTGGAAACGATTGGACGCTGTTCGCAACAAACACTCCTCTGTCCTTGCCACGGATTTTTTAAAAAAAAATCCATAATAAATGGAAGGTCTTTGTACAAGTCATGAACGAGGTGTGAGAATGAAAACCGTTTTCTAGCATCTAGATTTTAAATAAAATAGATGAGTGGCAGCTTTATTTCCCCTCAAGTGCCCGGTGGTTATCGTAAAACCCTGTATATGTGCACACTTCACGATCATTGTGAACCTTATTAAGATTTGCTCGTATATAATTAACTTGTTCCCTCGTGCTCCTGATTTATCTCGTTCTCACGCCTTACTAATTCATGGCCAGGAATCAGGGTTCCGTTCCCATGCATTAAGCAGTCATCAGCGGGACTTTGTGGTGGAAAATGGTAATCGGTTCATCAAATCATGGGCCGAAACGTTGGTTCATTCTTCAGCAGTCACAGCTTTATTTTGGTCAAGCAGACGATGAAAGCCCTGGAACACCGGTTTATACACCTGGATGGGATTTTTATTTATTTTTTTTTAAAGAAGTGTTCTCATCACCATTGTCCAAAGAAGTAATAACAATAGCCATCTTATCTAAGCAAAGCATAAGCGAAACACTCCTAGAGTGTTTTTTTTTTTATCCATCTGGATCGTGGGGAAGCTGGAGCCAATCCCAGCATCTTCGGGCGAGAGGCGGGGTACACCCTGGGCAGGTCCCAGTCCACCACAGGGCCAACACAGACAAACAGCCACACACGCTCGCATTCACACCTATGGGCAATTTAGAGTAGCC
>JAQMYM010000033.1:2064012-2084767 GCA_030014255.1 Parauchenoglanis ngamensis
ACGCATGCACGGGGAGAACATGCAAACTCCACACAGAAAGGCACCCTGGGTGACCCGGGGATCGAACCCAGGACCTTTCTGCTGTGAGGCGACAGTGCTAACCACCGCACCACCGTGCCGCCCCACTAGACTCTATGACGCTAAATGGATCAACTTTTTTTTAATACTTCATCACTCAAATGAGGTAACTGGTATAAACAAAACATATAATGTATGCAGCTCTGAGTGCGAACTTTGTTGAATAGTTGACTATATATATTTACCACACCTGCCCCTATGGATGAGCCGCACTCATTCGTTAGTACTCTTTTTCCCTTCCACTTTGATCAGACTGTTGGAACAGTCTGGAAAAGATCTGATCAAGCTCGCCTTTGCTATCAGACAACTGTTTTCTCACACATCCACTGGCACATTAGCATTCAGATACGGATACTGTTTTTTTTCAAAGCCAGTCCTCTTTAAGATGAACTTCGGCTTTCATCTCATTTCCTCCAAGGTGGCGGGTGTCAGGTCTTTTGAATCTCCTCTTTCCTGCAGCAGCCACTTGTTGCATAAGGATTATCTATTGGTATACCAAAGTACTGTTGAAATCCTGCATCTGATTAGTCAGGAAGTGTTGTCTAATTTTCTATAAGAGCAGTTTGGACAATAGTTCTGGTAAAGGGGCCAAGAATGGCATCTTGGTGGTGTTGGGGCTTGACTTTCTGACCCTTAACCACTGAGCCGCCACTACCGAAAGAAAGGCTGGTAAGGGAATGAGTATTTATATCTGCTATAAAGTAAAGTGATCGCAGTAGTGTTAACAGGGCAAGGATGTTCCACAACGTTAATGTTACTATAAAAGGATAAAAAGTATGATGGGTCCTTCATGGATAAATAAAAACATGATGGCAAATTGCTTTGCTGGAAGAGAAATAAAACTCCAGGACATGATGTTATTAGGAAAATAGTTAACTCAGCGGTGGTAACAGTAACTATGCGTCACTGTTTTTTCCCCCAACCTATTTTATTCCTGTATTAAAACAGTAAGTCATCTATATAGAGATTACAAAGACATTGTCGGTGAAAATATGTCTCCGTGGCGATATTTTCACCAAGTTTTGAGCCATTTCATGTGATGTGAGGACATCATTTTATATCCTACAGTCAGAGGCATAATGAGCATCATGGGAAAGATGTGGCTCTCATTCCAAACACAATGAGCAAGCTAAGAAGTTCAGTACAGCATCTGTCATCATGTTGCGACGTGATCTATCACATCTGTGATCATCAAACACATCACATCTCACAGCAGGGGGTTTCGAATTAATCCCAACGGAGAAAATGTCCAAAAATATCCCTAGTTCTAATCCTTCTGTACACTATACTAATAATACTGATGATTCGTTAGAACAAACGCGCTAATATAAACCTGTGATGTGCCTTGCAGCTGGAACTACTGTCCAAGCCGGCATTATAGAAGAGGAATCGCCACCTTCTGATCAATCGGAGTCGAGAATACAACAGCGCTGTGGTGTTAGAGCTATTGAAGAAAGCCAAAGAGATTCACGGGTTTGAGAATATGAACTGAGCTCGCATTTCAATATTGCACTGTTTGCTGTAATGTTTTTTTTTTTGTTTGTTTGTTTTTATAAATATAAAAATGAACTATTTTCTGTAATGGGTTTGACACAAAACAATGTCAATGGTTTCCCTCCGGTTTCATCACAATATTAAAGAAGTGTTTGACATTTCATTTGTAAAAGCTATAATTAACACGGATGATGTGTGAAAAATGGGAAATGTTTCAATGGAGAAGGAAAGATAGCAGACAGCACAGCAAGACCCCCAGAGCAATTCCGATTAATTGGAGGAGGAAGATTTCTGCTGGCAGGGAGCTCCAGGCAAGGGAAAAGCTTGTAAAGCTTTATTATGTCGGGATATAAAGACTTGGATTAACTGCATTCGCAGTGCTTATCATGTCAGTTAACATCGTGGCCTAAATCACATTTATGAAGAAATGCGTTCCATAGTCTTCAAAGGGAGTCATTTATTATGTAGGAAGAAGAGATCTGAATGGAAATTTCCTTCCATTTAGATCCACACTCACTGGCCAATTTTAGAAGGAAAACATGTACAATCAGCCAATCATGTGGCACCGGTGGTGGTGGTGGTGGTGTAATGGTGTGGGGAATGTTTTCTTGGCCAACATTGGACCTCTTCATCCCAAAGTCAGTATTGTTGGAAACCCATAGACTTCTGCATGTTGTTACTGACCATATTCATCCCTTTATGGCCAAAGTTCATTCAACTGGTGATAACTACTTTCAGCATCATAAGTCGACTCAAACTGGTTCCATGACAAGGAGTTCAATGTACGTCAATGGCCTCCACAAGGTTTGAACCCAGTTGGGATGTGACCACAATTGGGGTGTTGTAGAAAGGGAGACTTGCACAACATAAATGTGCAGTCCTGTCCACATGGACCAGGATCTCAAAGCAGTGTTTGGAACACCTTCATGGCAAGAAGAATTGTGGCCGTTTCGAGAGAGGAAATGGGGGTAGAGAGGAGCCCTATCCAGTATTGGTATAAAATGGGTGATGAGTGTATGTCGAGATTTCACCCCTATGAAATCTATCAAACCAGTAATGTCACATGACCGTCAACAGCGTCTCGGGGTGTGAATTCGAGTCTGGAAGTGTGAATTGGTGTGAAACATTGATAGCATTGTAAGAAGCTGATAAGCAGCTGTCATAGACTTTCTCACCACCTCAACGGACCAGCTGTGTACATCCAAATTGTGTACAACGTGTCGCATTAAAATTGTTTTCCAATAAATCGTGTAAATAACGTAGCTGTCTAAAGCAGTAATTAAGTTGTCCAAGCACTTTTTGGCTTCACCCTTTCACGACGGAGGAAAAAGCCTTCGAGACCTGCAGTACTTGTTTCCTAGAATGTGTAATAAATTTGAAGGCAAAACTATATTTCAAGGCAAAATATCAAGGTAATATCGCCTTTCTTTTGTTACACTTGCACATACGACACCATCCACGGATGTCCTCGGGTTCCGGACACTAAGATTTTCTATAATGGTTTCCTTTGAGTAGATCTGATGATTGCTGATCTGAGTCTACGGGCATTTTCTTGTAAACCTACGCGGACACAGGAAGAACATGCGCAACCGTAACCAGAGCTCAGGATCGAACCTAGCTCAGAGACGACAACAGTACCCGCCCAAACCTTTCTCTTGTCTGTTATGATCCGGAAGCCTAACAGAACGAGACAAAGACACCGTCCTACACGATCATTAGCTGTGCTTACATGACTTAAGAAATGAGGATCGGTTTACTAGGGGGAAAAAAAATCTTTGCTTTCACCTCTGGCAGTTAAAAACACATCTAATGGGATTATGAACGATTCAAGGTTTCATCAAACCGCATTCTAAGCTGTCCCGGAGACAGAGCGCTGTCATTTTTATACAGCTGGAAAGAATGTATTCGTCTTAACAGCACTCGAGATATATTTAGCAATAATAAGGTGATTTGGACAAGACCTACCCCAAGAGGCTTTTACCATTTTTTAAAAACGTATCGACCGCCTTTGCCTTCCTCCCTTGTGAACATGCAGGTGAAATTAATTTGAGGTTATCTGACCTAAACCGCTTTAATGGTGGTAGCTTGTGTTTCACGCAGCCAGAAAGAGAGTCCTTTGACTCCTGCTTCACATCCATAACGCACACACCTGACACAAGAGGACGAGTCAGCGCTGTAACAGGATTTTAAACATATAAGGAACATTGTTGTGCAATATTTGGTTAGATTTGTTTTTTTTAAAAACTACTTTTTTTTAAATTTATTAACGAACTATACATTGTCATTTTTATCCATTTATAGCTACATTTGCTGTTATGGGAAAATGTTGTCGTTTGCTCACCAGTGTCTCTTTTTATCTTTTTGTTAATAATACGACAAAAAAAAACCCACTTGCTAAGAAACCGCAAAGCGTAAACGTCTCTATTTTTCTATTTTTATATTGGAGAACTTCATTTGTACCTGACCCTGGAGATTCCTACCATAAACGTTTAATAAACATCTCCTTACAGGGACAAAAAATCAACAATCGCACACCTTTCTTTGATTACGTTGAAGCTTTCCGCCACTTTAAAGCCTTTAGTAGTATAGATGAGCTTACACTTTGGTTTTGTTTGTCTTGTTAACTTCAAAAGAGAGAAAAAAATCGAGTCGCACTAATTTCTCACTATACCGGATGAAAAGGTGACTATCGAGAAGTCTCAGCACGTGGGCTGTTTATTCAAGTGTTAAAGGTAGAATCACTGGAGGTGAATATTTCTGATGCTGTGATTTCATCTTTACACCGAAATCTGTACCATTTAAAGCCGTTTTTAAACACAGCAGCTCGGAGAGATGAAACGTGCTTGTTTTACTCGTGTGGATTCGTGGCATTTACAGCTGTTTATTGCCTATCATGCTGAGGTTAAGGCCACACATTAAACAGCTTGCATCCCGATGTTGCCATGAGAACAGCAAAAGCGAGGTAACTGTAGCGAGCCTCGCAGTAATCCAGAGCTCAAACCCACGTTTGCTGCAGATCCCCATATCTGCAATTATAATTATACAGACAAGAATATGTTACTGAGGCCTATAGAGAGAACAGATCCAGATTAGTCATCTCGGTGTGGCGTGATGTGCCTCTGCTGTCTGTCCTGCATCTCCACCTTTTTCTCTGGCCTGTATTTTGCGCAGAGGAAAATACTGCTGCTCCAGTCTCTCCATCGTGGTGCGTTAGGACCTTTTGGTTCGCATAAGCCATTCGTTTCCGTTGACGTTTATCCATTTTAAAGGACCGCGTTCTCGGATCTAAAGAAGCGAATCTCTTCCACCACAGCGCTGTCGATTTCTCAAATCTGATCGGTCAGAAGGTGTTGATTAATGTTCTGTGATCACAGCTTTATACAGCGCTCGTTCGAAGACATGTGCCACGGTGAAAGTGTAGCAAAGTGGGATCTTGACTGAAATCAAAAAGAAACCTGGGGGTGCTTCGGAGAACGTAACCTTTACGAAGCCTGGATCCGTGCGAGAGCCGTGGAACGAAAGGGGTTTGGGTTTCTCAACACGCTTCCGTACTCGACATGAGAGAACTAATCTGCAAAGAGTCATACGGTTGTACCAGAGCTGAACAAATCTTTGGAGAGTGTGGCAGACGTTCTGATCGATAGCCACAGTGATGATCTCTCATACCGCACGCTAGCGGAGCGCCGCTTCCTCTGCACGAGTCGGTTCCATTCATATTGCTGAGTCAGACCTTTCGGGCCTAAAGGGAGACGCTTTTCATCTGGAATGTAAATTAGGCACAGGCTTAATGTTTCATATTCTGTGGCAGTGAGACGCATTAAGCAAAGTTACACACATTATGTCTTTAGTTCATTTGTCAAGAGCTAATGGCTACAGGCCTGAACGTTTTATATATATATATAATTAAATGCGTGATGAAAACAAGCTAGCAGAACCTTCTGGTTGGCTCGAGGAGGCAGATTCGTTTTTGATTTAACTCCTAGAGTGCCACGTTTAATAGGAACACCTGTCCCCCTGCTCACTTATCCGTTCAGCCAATCATGTGGCGGCAGGCTCATCTGTCATGATGTATCCTTTCCCGAATCATCATGCTATTAATGTGGACATAGATTCCGTCTCAATAAAAAACATGCGTAGTTCTGGAGATGGAAATGTCCCGTGGATGAGGGAGGTCAGAGGAGAATGGCCACACTATTCTGAGCTGACAGTAACTCAAATAAGCGCACTCTACAACCGCGGTGAGCGTGAGCCGCAACAGCCGAAGCCCACATCAGGTTCCACTCCACAGACAAAAACGCAGCTTGCCGTGTTCCCGAGAAACCACAGAGTGTAAACTCCTTTGTCCATTTGTCTGTTTTTAATTCATGTAGCACCTCCACCATACACGTACCTGCGAATGAGCTGTTGCTATAGCGACGATAACGAGTGCACTGATACAATATGTGCTTTGGAGTACAGCTGAAACCACGGATAGAGCCGCTGTTCCTCTGTATGAGCACGACGACACGAGTGAATCGATGACACGATTCTTTCTCTATAACGTGGCAGAAATCCGAGTCCCCTGGACCAAGGTCCGTAAAGACACGGTCATGTTTCGAACCGTCGGTCCGGCCTACGCACGTGTTTATCAGCACACAGAGACCGGTGCGAGCGTGAACTTGTTTGGGCTCTGCAAATGTTACAGCCGTTTAAATATCACACATCATTTGTATTCGGCGTCTGTGAGCTCCCCGAGAGACGGCTGGGAAAGCAGGAAGTGGCGCCGCTGGAAATCGGACGTGCCGCTGTGGTCCCTGATGCTCATCAAATCCGTGAGACAAACATGCAGCTCTGTATGCCACCGTTCACGTTTAAAAGACTTCTGATACATCGCAAACGTGACAAAAGGCGACACTGAAAGCCTCCGAGGCTCCTGTAATAAAAGCTCGCTGTTATCTTTTGATGTGAAGGAAATTGCCTTTGATTAAGGGAGTCTGTTTGTCTTGCGCATAAAGCATGTCATGATTTCACATCGTCGCTGCACAAGTGGCTGAATTCCTGTCCTGACACATTAACCATGCAAATAGAGTTCACCCATCTCTCCTGGTGCCATTGTAGCTTCATAACTGCACGCTGTATGAGCCTCAGCCACTCACAACACAAGTCCATGGAGTAAAAATACAAAAGGTACGGCGAAAGAGCCTCTGTCTGCCTCATCAGCTCTTTTCTTTTCTTTCTTTTCCTTTTTTTTTTTTTTTACAGCGTCTGCTGGTTTGTGGAAATAAGGCCGTCATATATCTAGCTTCAAATCCATCGTGGCAAGCAAATTGCTCTGTCAGTGTTTGAGCATAAAAGCAGAGGATCAATTTTAGAAAACAGTTTTCCTTCCATCGCGACAAGTTTTCTCAGCAAAGCACTGCACTGATTTCCGGGGGGGGAACAGACGTCCGTTGACGTTAAAATGGAAAACGGAATCATTCTTCATGCGATGGCAATTCAACCAAAGCTTTTCTACCAGAGTTTTATTATTGGTATATCAGATGAAATGGGAAGAAATATGGGAAAATGTTGCACGACATGTTTCATTAGGAGTTATTATCTTCAGCGTTTTAGGCTCGTGGAGTGGAGTTTGACGAAAACAGTGTTTTTCGCACATTCCGGGCATGGACCACATTTTATTAATTAGACAAATCAAAATTAACAAACATGTACGGTTTAATATTGCCTAAATACCGCAGACGCGTTATAATTTCGTAGCCTCGATTTAGCAACTCATAATTTCATTGTTGCGGATATAAATACAATGCGCTACATCAAGTGCTATTTTATAAGCTGCCGAATAATGTGTTATATTTGCAGTGAGCAATTTATTGACAATATACCAGTATTAGGTGTTTATTCCTGTTTCCCCGATGTATAAATATGAAGTTGCACACATGGAGGGAGGGGTGGGGACAAAAACAAAAGAACTTACCACACGAAATGACAGATGGTTGTTGATGCTCATTGGGTGACCTGCAGGCTAATATTAATTTCAGTCATTTAGTGTTCAGTATAGTTTATTTTGAAAACACTTTACGGATGGAGATGCTGATGGATGGAGCTGACTGGCGTTTCCTTGCAAAGGCGGACGTTTCCGCTCCACGTATTACGTTAGCTTGGGGTAATGATTTGCTGTCACAAACGCGAGCTGCCTGATATCATTGCTGCATGGTCTTAAACCTTTAAAATGACTAAGTTGCCTTTGCTTTTGTCAGTAATGTGGCAGCGGATTAAAAATAGTTTCTCTGGACGGCGCAGCGAAATCGCTGTTTAAGGAAGAGCAATAGAGGCTGTTTGCTGACGGGAGAAACGTCATCCTGCCCCTGCAGGCCATGCATGAAAACCTCCTCGCTTGTGAAGGGGTCTTGCCCGAGGAGGTCTTGATGAATGAGTCCCAGCACGCAGTGTAGGGTTGATAATCAGTGGTGTATGAAGTCAATTTATCTCACATGCCCGGACTGTGTACGGAAAGCTTTGAAGGCAACAGTATTTCAGTCAGCTTGGCTTCCTGATCATCCCTGTGCTTTTATTGACATTTAAATACATAGAAAAAACCCCAGAGAAGACCAAATAATGATGAAAAGAAGGGAATTAACTGGCATAAATGATATAAAAAAAGAACGTTCTAGATCAAATGCTGTTTTACAGGATGTGGCTTCAAGATGATGTGATCATCGCAACTATGATTTTATACAGCTATACATCAAGGAATATACTACTGTAGACTTCTGTTGGGTTTATCTAGGCTCAAACAAACAAAACAAACAAACAAATTTGCCTTTTTAATCCGCATTTTCTATCCCTGTTTTTTTTTGGGGGGGGGGGGGGGCTTTATGGCGAAATGTCGCGCTAGATGTTCTTGGAAAAACCCAATTTCAGACGCTTCTACTCGAGAACAATACTTCCCCTGCATAAATATTTACTTACTCGCCGAATTCCATAGTTATTCAGCTTCCTGTAGAATAGCACTTGATCCAGCGCATATCATTATTCATTTCTTTTGTGACGCAGGTCACAGGGCCACAGACACGTTCACGTTAATGTTCACATTAAATACAGATCATTTGTAATGGATGTGAACCGTCAAGATGGGCAAGTCCGATCTGAGCGGAACATCAGAACTGCGCAATGAGGCTTGTAATAACGCGAAGCCAAATACGGAGCTAACTTTTGGACCGACTCCAATCCATAAACAACTGACCCAGAAGTGTGTAGATCTGAATCAGTCTTGACCATTATTACATTTAATAACCCCTGGGAGATACCGTTATTGAGAAACTAGCACGGATTTTGCTGATGATTTGAATTCGCTACATACATGTGAGCCGTTGCTTTTTGAAATTTGCTCATCCTCGTATCTCTTCTATCTGACACGAAGCTAATTGGCATTCAAGCTAACGACTTCTCTGCGCCGCTGCCTTTGTAATCGTAATTGAGCTCCGTTTTTGTTATCCGGTTCCCCTCTTCTATCTTTCCCGTGACACTGAGACGGTCATTCCGCTTTCCAATCGACGCTCTAACCCGTCCAGTCTAAAACGTCCGCTCCTTCATATCCTCCTTCAAACCACAGCGATGTCCATTTCTGAAAGCTTCGGGAAGTATAACAGCAGCTCTGACACTAATTCCAAGGCCGGTTTATATTAATGCACTATAGTAACGGCTCATTCATAGGAACTCTATGATTTTTCCTTAAACGTTGAAGCAGCTCGTTTTCTCATTTTCAATCTTTTTTTATTTGTTATTGTTTTTTCCTCAATAAGTCCAAAAATATATCTGAAATTAGCCCAGGAAGAGCTCTGGAAAAAAGCCTCGGCTGTAAAGCAGCGTAGACGTGTTGAATAAAATTTCATTCCAGGCCTATCTTCATGAAATTTGGCTGAGAGGAGCTGCTTGAGCCGTGTTCCGTGTGAGAGGAAAAGATAAGGACGCTTTAATTCAGGCGACTCATGCAGGGAAGGACGAGCGCGACTTCACCCTGACTTTTTAAGATGAATCAGAAGTGCATGGTGACCTGTGAAATTTTGCTATTTGGAGGGGGAAACAATATAACGATCGTTCAGTTTTGCTCGAATGCTAAATCATGAATGGTCATAGAATTCTTGATTTGTGCATCTCCACCTCCCCGTTTAGCCTGAGGCGCCTGCGGACGTTGCAGGAGCTTTTCCACTGACATAATTAAGATTATATTCTTTAGCCTGACGAGTGACGAGCTTGTTTCTTCTCCGACACACGCTGCCAATTCCAGGGCCTGTGATTAGCTCCAATTGTCCCAAATTATCAGTTACGTCTTTGTTTCACTCGGTTTGTTGGCGCTAAACAAACCGGCGATCGAAACGGCTCTCGGATGCGTCGGCATTCGGATGAGCCGAACTGACAACCGTTTTGAGGCTGACGTCACATCCGTTAGGCTTCGATTAGCTTGTCCTCAGGCGTGTCAAATCCGATGTACTGTTCAGATAGAACATTATGAAATGCTTGTACCACAACAGTCTTTGCTTTATCAAACAGCACGTCGTATTTATGATAAAGTCTCCCGAAAGCTCGTGCTTGATTTACCCAAGAGGGCACAAAGTTGTCTGGAGAACGTTGATGTAACATTAACATGACCATATGTCTGCAAGCCATCTTTAAAAATGCACTACTCGGGGCTCCTCCTTTTTTTTTTTTTTTTTTTTTTTTTTTTTTTTCTTTTAAAGAAAGTAAAATCGTGACCTGAGGTGTTGCGCAAGCCCACGTTCATGAATAAGTTCTTGGTATGGTAGAGGTCATGCAAAAAATAAAAAAAATAATAAAACCGCATTTCAGACCGTGTAAATGTACAGAGTATGTTTTTCTGGTTACAAGTCATGTCTGATCTGTTTTTTTATGTGATGTTGGAAGGTCAGGAGCTATTCACGAGAAGCCGTGTGATTACCGTTAAGCTAAACAACCCCGGGAGGTTTTACGGAAAGGGTTTTAAAGTTAGGGTATTTTGCGGTCAAACGCATCATAAACGTCTACGAACGGTTTAACATCATGAGATGCAGATTTATACCCGGTAGCTTTAATATTAACACCTCTGGCACAACGAATCCTACGCATTACGTCGACGATCTGCGCGCTGCAATTCCTCCAATTCGTTCCTCTCTCCTGAAGCGCTTGAGGAAAGGATCTGTTTTGATGGCCCTCGAAAACTCACAGGTCATGTAGAATGATTGTGTGGGTTGTGTGCTTGTTTGCCTGGCCCCTTGCAGACACTGAGAGTTGGTTGAATATGTTCACTCCTACCTGCCTTTCCGTTTAATAAGCTCTCGTCTCTCTCTCTCTCTCCTTGCCTTGTAGCTATCTGCACCATTCACGCTATACTCCACACCTGCTCATGTTTGCTGACAGGAAAATCCATACAAGAAACAACAGAAGTCAAGTAACGGCGTAAAAACCGTGAGGCAAAACCCTGATCATGTGTGACGCTGCTTAGTAATTAGCCACGCCTCCATTTAACCGACCGAAAGCACTCACCAAAATAACATGCTCACCGAGCAAAATGAGCAACTCCTCCATTTATATTTTTTTTAACTAACCGACGACCCGACAGTCCCGCCCACTTGTTTTCTGGAATGCCAGCCGCTTCAGCTAAAAAAGCAGAAATTTTGACGCATCACCATTACAAAATTGAAAACAATTTAAGAAATCATAAATGCTAACCTAAAACATAGCATTTTTGAGGTACTGAAGTGAGCTAACGCTGTGTGGAAAGTCAGCCAGAGCTACGATTAGCATTCACGATTTACGTCTTTTCAGCAAAAACTGAAAAAAACCAACATTTTTTCACAGGTCAGAAAGGCGACGTGCATCCTGATTTTATCTAGGTGAACATTGTTCTAAGAATTTACAGCTTCAGTCTTTGATCCAGTGGGTGACGGTGATCCGTTTGGTCGGTAACAAAATGGAGGAGTTGCTAATCATTACGTAGCTTCGCCTCAGGATTTTGTCTTGCTATTTTTTTGTTTGTTTGTTTTTTGGGGGTTTTTTTTGTTCTGTTTTTACTTTGTCATACATCTGGACCAAACAAATTAACCACCTTGTTCACTGAGGTACCGTTTCTGTGGTAAAGTTGTTGTTGTTGTTAGCAATTTTACCATCTTTACATCCTGACGATTTTGTAATTTGATACTTTTTTCACTGTGGAATGTGGAACGCATTTTTATTTTTTTTACGTTTTGAGATTTTTCTCATTTTAGTGCGATATTTTCGATCATGACAATAATCCTTGTCTTTAATCTCCGTTTGCCCCAGAACGGTTGACGATAACGGCAGCAGCGCACAAAGCCGCGTACTCTGATTGCGCTCTTTTTATTTTCAAATTAGCTCCCTCGCAAATCTACAAATCTCAAAGGGATGAAAAGTCACCTCGTTTCTTTTCAAACACTGGTTAATTAGTTTCGCTGCGCTGTAGCCGGGTGTTTATGCAAGCGACCTTTCGAAGAAGCCCTGGTGAGCCGAGTTCGTATTCTGCGTGATTGCTCATGCTAGCCTGTGACACACTCCTGCGCTTTCCCAATGAGTTCCTGGTGTTTAGAAATCAGCAGGTAGCATGGGACCGTCCACAAGACACAAGTGGGGGAAGCATTGTACCGAGCTGTTTATTTCTAACATAATGTGTAAACTTTATTCTCCTTCGTGTTCCATGATGATAGCCCCATAATAATCCCATGATGACACGTGGATTTTACACTTTACATCTTGTTTCCCACATTTATTTCAACATGGTGCATATGGTTTTATCTTTCCCTTGTCATTTTTACATGATTCATTTTTCATATGATTCATTCTTTTTCATGATTCATTAGTTTTCACATGTGATTTTTACATGATTCAATTTTGACATGATTCATTTATTATCATGTGATTTTTTTTTTTTTTTTTTTTTTTTTTTGCCTATTTTTTTTTTTAATTTTTAAATTTTTAATTTTTTTTTTTTTTTTATTTTTTTTTTTTTTTTTTTTTTTTTTTTTTTTTCCCTATTTATTTTCATTATTCAATTTTTTTTGACACAGTTTATCTTTCACATGCGATTTTAAAACTATTTAACGTACGATCGTCATTTTTCTCTTATGAACGTTATAAGACTCGTTTACTCACGATTCATGATTTTCACATGATCTTTACATGATTCATATATTTTCAAATGTGCTCTTTAAATGAGTCATTTCATTTCACATAAAATTCTACACATGATTTCTCCTCACATGATTTTTACATGATTCAATTTTGACATGATTCATTTTCATGATTCAATTTTGACATGATTCATTTTCATGATTCATTTATCATGTGATTTTTTTTTTTTCCCCATTTATTTTCATTATACAATTTTTTTTTGACAGTTCATCTTTCACATGCGATTTTAAAACTATTTAACGTGTGATCGTTGCGTGCGTCATTACTTTTCTCTTATGAACGTTACATGACTTGTTTACTCACGATTCATGATTTTCACATGTGCTCTTTAAATGCATCATTTCTACGCATGATTTCTCCTAACATGATTTTTACATGATTCATTAATTTCACAAAATTGACAATCCTGTATTGTCAAATATGATTTTTATATGATTCATTCATTTTCGCACGCGATCTTTGATTTTCGCCTGAAATTTTACACATAAGTCATTTATTTTCGTGATTTGTTTTTTTACACTAGACTTTTTCGTGATTTATTTATTCCTGAATTTTTTCCACCTCTTTTTTTTCATTTCCACGTGTAAGACACGTGTTTTCGGTGCTCCGATGTGATTTTCTTGCATGAATAATCGCTTTCACATGGGATCGCATATTTTTCACCTGATGTCATGTGTACACTTGATAACATTTTGAAAGGCATCTACGAGAGTCCCATATTCCTCACATGATCACGTTTGAAACGTGCGTGATTATTTTATTATTTAATTTTTTATTCTATTAAGGGTTGGAAGAGCCAGAATTGATTCTGCGCTGCGGTGGCCAGCAGACGGCAGTATCGATTCGCTGGCACCGATCTCGCCCACATGTGCTGATGTACTAGAAAAGCCATTACATTAACAAGCAGGCTATAATACACTGCATTAATTTGCCGTGGTTGTTGACGGATATTGATGGCTGATGCCAAACCGTTAGCATAGTAACTCAATTAAACTGATTAGAGATTGTACACTAACGACATTATGCTTTATCTCTAACTGGCATGCGTATTGCGCAATAATTCCTGACTCGTTAGCACTCGAGCCGGCCTCGGTACAGGTGTTTTCAGGGGCTGCCGGTGACATTTCCTACATATCAGTGATCAGGAGGATGTGACGCTGAAGCTGAGCCCCTGTACAGATCAGCAATCTGGACACGTGTGAATGCAGCCGGTTTCTCTAGCATTACGGAGAAGATGAAAAGCATATTCAGGTCCTAAAACGCTGATGTTGGGTAAAGCGTTTTAGTGCCTCTGGTATGAGCGAGTTTGCCGTGCTTCAGTGATCAGCTCAAATCATGCACAGAGAATTTCTTTCGGATGGACGAAGAGCCCTTTCAGTGCTCAGGCACAACCCTAACGTGATTTCATGTGAGATGAGAATTTCCCACATCCTTTATTTACTTTCACATGGTAATGTCAAGTGCTGGCCATATGTTTTTATTTTCACATGTGATTTTTTTTTTTTTAAAGATTCATTTTTCAGATGTGATTTTTACCCACGATTCATTTTTCCTTGTGTTTTTTACGTTTATACTGATCTTTATATGCCACAGTTCATTTTTCACATCAAGAATCTTTTCTCACCTATGATTTTTGCACTGTCCATGTGATTTTTACATGACATTTTTTATTTGTAATGCTTTTACACTATTCATTTATTTTGCATGTTTCCGAAACCTTCACGTTTTTTACCATTTATTTATTCTTGCATGCAATTTTTACTCGAATCCTTTATTTCCCTTTACACTCGGTTAAACTTTTGTTTACGTGCAGTTCATTCAAATTTCATTCAAAATGTTTGTTTGTTTCTCACATGTGATTTTCTCAATATTGATCTTTTCCCAATGTGATTTTAACACTTTTTTTTTTTTTTTAATGTACTCAGATGTGCTTTATTTCTGCATGCGATTATCACAGCATGTAAACTATTCAAGCGCAGGCCATGTTTGGAGAACATATGACCCCATGTGAAATATTCCATCATTCTTCCATAAGAAGAATAATGTGCTCAGTGCGAGAGCCTGTTAATAAACCTTTTAAGATACATGCTGTGAAAATCAAGGATGAGTCTAAATCCAAATGCAGGTAATCTCCTGTGACTTTTTTTTGGCTAAGCTGTGTGAAATCAGGGCTTTCAGTAAGAGGAGCTTCAGTGTGCAATGTGCCTTAAGGGAATTTCAGCAAATCCACTTGGGTGTTGCGTTAACACTGTGTATCGCAGCATGGGAAGTTGTCTGACTGAAGATTTTTTCAACACATTACATACATTAAATGCTTTGTCCTTGATCGAACTCCTGTCCTTCCTTAACGGATGCATTTGACTCTTTTTACATGATCAGATTACCAGACCTCTGATGATTTTTTGTAACGAAATCCTAGAATATATGTTTCACCTTCTGGAGAATCATGTGCCACTACGTCTCTCTATATTACATCTAATACTACTACTGTTAATTAAAATCCTAAGAAAAAAGCATTACTTCCTATTCTAGCCAGATATAGCTACACTTTACCTTGGGATATAATCATTAAAATATTTATTCCTAATCATATTCTTATTGGAATAAGTCACATGTTCAGCAGGAAGTATGAATTTCCTGAAGATTTCCTGTAATACTAACTGAGGAGGTCAAGCCTGTTAATCCAATTATAGATTGGAAGTAAATCAATAATTAACAAAAGATACATTTTGAGAGGAGGCCTGAGATGGGTTTTTGACTGCTTAAATGCGTCTTTTCCTCAAGTCAATGTTGAGGAATGGAGAAACTATAAACCTTTATGGGGTTTTTTTTACTTTAAATTTAACAAACATTGAAATCTGTGGAAACCAGACAATTTAGATACAGAGGTTTAGTTTCAGCAGTCAGACATCCATTTGTTTGTCTCTTGGACGGGAAAACTAAATAAAATGACCGAAATTGCAAATAATGGAAATCAAAACGGCACTCATAACTGCTGTAATCATAAAGACAGCCTTGTGCTTGTCCCAGGGCTGTTATTGCTCATACTGAACATCCTGTTAAAGCACTTATCGCGGTTTGTCTTTATTCTTTGACACCTGTATAACTCTGATGATTCATGACGTCACTGTCCCGGGTGTCACCCAGAGGAAAACGAGCTCTCTTTGAGTCTCTTTGGTTTCTTCCTCATGGAAATTTTTCCCTTGCCACCTCTGACTTGCTCATTAGGGATCTAAATCTACATCCCAAACAGGTTGAAATGTGAAAAGGTCCATTCGCAGTCTCCGTCTAGGACATGGGAGCAGAACCCTTTCCATCAACGTTCGGTGGCATTAAAGAGAAATCGCCAAAAAAGGCTCCTTTTTCATGCAGTTGATATACTCTCAGGTTTACTCTCAAATGAGGCATTGGACCAGTTGTATTTCTTTTAAAAAATGCAAAAAGGTGGGAATCTGTTTGTTTTTCTGACTACCTTTGTTCATTCTGTGAATCAAATGGCAACATTAAGAATGCTTAGTTTCTAGGATCCACCCGTTCCAGCTGAAACCGGTGACCTGCGTGCCTTTTTTTCATCCAGCGCCTTTTCCATGGACCCCATTTTAATGTCAATAATGACATTGAACAAGCAGTATATCCGATTCCTGGACTTGGTGCTGAATCACTCCATCCTCAGATCGTCAGACAGGTCTATCGCTTGGGCAAATTCCAACATTGCTAACATTTTAGAATAAATTATATGAGAAATAACTTCCTTTTGTTATTCATCCTGCAGCCAATTGTGAAGCTTTTGTTGAGCATTTTTACAGACCAATCTCCGCACAATAGTAATTTTCTTCGACACAACGGTGAGATCCGTTTGGAAACTGCTGGAGATAACAGATTTCATTCTAGTTTAGTTGAACAGTATATAATGATATGGAACGCTTTGGGCGGACTCTAAACACGCTGACTTTTTTTGCATGATCAACCATTTTCCTCAGTTCATTTCTTTAAATCCATTTAACGAACCCTGTAAGAAGGAAACATGTGGAAATGAATTATAATTGAAGTCCAGGCTTCAAAACTCCCCTTAGATTTATTTAGAGCCTGTATTGATTTTGTATATGATTTCCAATTGGCCTGAGCGCTTATCCTCCATCCGATCCACTAGGGGGCTATGCGTGGTCCCTGAAGAAACTCGACCCCGGCCATGCACATGCCCTTCAAAAAAGCACAAGGGTGGGCATCTAGTGTTCCACACCCCTTGTTCATTCCGTGCGACAAGTTGCAGCAGCGAGCTCCTTTTGGTAGGATCCTGGGCACCATTTCTCCGGTTGAAACCATGGGCACTCCTGAAGAGGACAACCAGCCTCGGCCATCTGACATCACTGTTTTCGGTGCCAATTGCACCCTTCATGGGCTCAGCCACATCTTCCTGCCCGGAGGAGTCACCATCCGCCGCTTGCTCTGGGCATCCGCCTTCATCAGCTCGCTCTCCATCTTCCTCTACCAGGTAGCCGGAGCAGTGATGGAGTATTACCGGTATCCTCATGTCACCATCTTGGACGAGATGGACAGCCCAGTCATGTTCTTCCCAGCCATCACTCTCTGCAACTACAACAGTTTCCGGCGCTCCAAGATGCTGCGGAACGATCTTTTCTGGATGGCAGGGCTTCTCGGCGTGGAACAGAGCGACTTCGATGACTTCATGGCTGCCCTGGGACAACCGGTGGAGGAAGGCAAGTTTTTTCCCAGCAAGACATTTAACATGCTGGAGTTTGTGCAGAGGACAAGCCACAGCATCGACGAGATGCTCCTGGACTGCAAGTACCGGGGCAAGGACTGTGGACCAGAGAACTTCACTACAGTAAGTAAAAGCTTGGAAAAGGAAAGAAAGGTTTTTTTCCAGTGCTCTTCTTTTAATTTAATCAACCAAATACCACTGGTTGGTTTCAAATGATGATTAGATTCTTAGGTTAGAACTTGGATGTATTTATTTCCAGTTGAATTGCTAAGATGATGGACAAGGATCTATGACATTGAACTAACCCCAATTCTCCTATTACTACCTGAATTGAGGTGACTTCATAACTTGTTACATCAAGGATGTCATTAATTTCATTCAACATATTATTTTGACTCAATAAGGCATTATTTCAAGGTATTATGTTTTTTGCTTGCTTACTTACTTGAAGTAGCATATGTCGTTATTTTAACTTGGTGCTTTCGACTTAAATCTTTGTTTTGACTTAATTACTTATTTCAAGTTATGATGTTATTTTGACTTTTAATATAATTAAATTAGTTACTTGAGATGAAATATACTACCTTGAAATAATGAAAAGATATAAAAATAAAAAAAACACACAAAGGAAGGATTCAAGCCAAAAATAAGTTATAATAGTGACGAATTAAGACATTGAGTTGAAATAATGACTTATTTTTTTCACAAATTGTTTCAGCGCTTCTGTTCAAATAGATTTAATATAGCCATTAATATAATATATCATTTTAAATATAAGATTATTAAGCCTTGAGGTTGCTTCGTACTGTTAACCTTTTAATTATTTTAATTTTGCTTCCTTTCAAATATAAATGCTTGAAAGAATGATTTTAGGTTCGAGATTAGAAACAAAGGTCTAAAATAGGGTTAGTTAAAAAAAAAAAATACTACATAAGTTTGACTATATTTATCTTTTTTTTTCTTTTTTTTACCAGTGACGGACATGAAGTCGTAAGTGCAGCAATGTGCGTTGAATTAGAATTTTCACTTTTCAATGCAACATTTCCATTAACTGTAAAAAAAATTTTTTTAAATTAGAATATATCAAGCTTTTAAAGTCTGAAAGCTCATGTCAATTCAGGTCTTTAGTATTAATCCTCAGCAAGTAATTACGACTCGGTCAAGACTCGCGCTGGGAGAAAAAAGACCGACGGAGACTTGCACAGGCCAATCCAAGTACCTTAAACACAAAACCCTCCAAGAGTCAAAGATATATAAAGCCCAGCATTGACCCCAATATCTTTTTTTACCACAGTAACAATAAATTCCAATCATAAATGTCTCCCATTGCATCTAAAAGTGATTGAACGTCCTCCCTGAGCAGAAAGTTCTCACCTCCAGCACTGTGTGTGGTAGAAAGTTTGCAATTCAATAAAATGCACCAGTGATTTGAGTAATGAAAGTGGGGACTTTGTCACTCTTGGTGGAAGTCTAGCTCTTGCTCTTGTTCTTGTCGCTGATCTCAGACAAGCTTTCAGATCTTGATATTGCTATTATTAATATTAACCTTTTGTAGCATGGAAAGTAAGAAGATTCCCAACTTCCTGTGGTCTTGTAAAAATGTTCAAGTTAGCATGCGACCAAGCTTTAGCCTCATTGTTTTCTTACGGTTTAGGAGAACATCTGAGAAAAGTAGGGGAATAAATTAGGCGACTAATTCATTCCTGTCCAGATTTATGTTACGGTTTGATCAATGGTGTTTCAAGCATTTTCAAAAAAAAAAATTAAAAAAAAATGGTCCAACGCAGTCAGTTCTTTATACTGACACCTGGCCTTATCGACGTCGCGTTTTGGCAGCCTGGCTGGAATGACATCATCGCTGTCATTGCAGATAAAGTGGTGTAATGCACTGTTAATAAATTCCCATCAGGCCTTTACCTTTAATTTTCTCCCCACTTGTATTTTATAAAACCCAGGCCACCTTGGATCAGCTGCAAGACTGTACATCACATCCTACTTACTAAATATTCCTTCATAATAGAAAGTGTATCTTTTTATGTGGGTAGTAAAACCTGTCATGCCCTTGCAGTGACCAGGCATTGGGTTACAGCTGAGTATCAGCAATCGGAGCCTCTGATTCTGCTCGAAAAGCAAGGAGAAATTAAAAATGTATGAATCCTTCAGTACCATGTTCAGATGTTGCCGTGATGGTCGACGTGCTGTCAGG
This sequence comes from Parauchenoglanis ngamensis, assembly GCA_030014255.1. NCBI lineage: Eukaryota > Metazoa > Chordata > Actinopteri > Siluriformes > Auchenoglanididae > Parauchenoglanis > Parauchenoglanis ngamensis. The sequence goes on from JAQMYM010000033.1 coordinate 2,083,695, forward strand.
AAGTGGAGCATTAAATTAAACCGTTGTTAAGGGGGATATGCAGGTGACGCTCATCTTGGCTCTTTATTTCATTTCCAGATGTTGTTTGTTTCTGACAGCACCATCTAAGTATCTCTTTACGCTAATGTTGTGCTTCTTTTAATTAGAAAGTAAACGCATTTGTCTTTTGAGCACTCTAGACCTCACCCCAGGGTAATTGCATTCTTGGCATGAAAGCATGTGCACATTATAGAAAGCGTTCAATAGTAAGTAGCACTCTGGAGAGTAGATATTGTCTTTCACCATTACTGTAAATAATGGTCAATAACCGAGAGACAAGAGAATAGTGACGCTACACATTGTTTTATAAAAGAAGCAACACTCACCCAATGAAATAAAAAAAAGCTTTACAACAGGAGGCTACATGTGGTACAATCAGGCTTCAGCATGAGGCTTTGAATCAAGTTTCAATTCAGAGTTTCAAAACAATCGAGAGCAAGTTTGTAGGGAAAAGCGTTAGCTGCCATGTCATTGTTTTGACTTGATATTTCAGGATGTGATTTCATTGTGAAATAAATTTATTTCGAGATACAGAAATCATTATGTCAACTTACCATATTTCACAATGCTATTTCGAGTTCTTTCATTAGGACTTACTATAGCATTAATAAATGCTACACTTCACTAAAAGGATAATTTATATAATTTCCAGGCAACCAAAATATGGGACTGGGCAGCACATTGGAGCTTATCTTGATATGTATGCTTCTATTGAATAATAATAAACATGGTGGTCCTACAAAAATGTCAGCAGACATCAGGAACCCATTAAGAAACTGTGAAACAAGCCAAATTCCATATTAACAAAACATAAAAGTTATTAAACCCTTTTTTTTTTTTCTTCAACCAATTTAAAATAGAGGACTGGTGGCATCCTTTTGTCCAGACTTCCACAGTCAGTAGAGTTGGTGTGAGATAAAGAGCCATTTGAGTTATGATTCATTTAATGGTCATGGGTATTGTTAGAATTATTCTTATCTGTTCGGCCTACACTGATTAGTCACATTATTCAGCCTATGATGTAGTTGATTTAT
>JAQMYM010000033.1:2096090-2111324 GCA_030014255.1 Parauchenoglanis ngamensis
GTGTGTGTGTGTGTGTGTGTGTGTGTGTGTGTGTGTGTGTGTGTGTGTGTGTGTGTGTGTGTGTGTGCGCGCGCGCGCAGGAGGAGGGGGGTTAATGAGAAACTGGAATTTACCATTTTTCACAACCACACATTGCACTTTTCTGGAAGAAGTGTGTATGTGTGGCTTGATGGAGCAATCAGTTACTTGGAAACCAGTTACATAAAATTTCTGACCAGGACTGACACCAGAAATAGTTTTTCAGCACTAAGCTGGTGCAGATCAATTTTTCATGAAGCAAAAAGTCTATCACATTTACCCTGTGGTAACAGAGCTGACTGAATTAAGGATGTAATTCCAGCCATGCGGTATTGCGGCTTCGACACAGGCCAGACCCTGCCGTTATTCCTCAGGTTTTAATTCGTCTCTGATATCACACGATTATGTTAGGCTTCAATAGGGATCAATTGGAGCGTGACGTATAACCAGGATCGAGGCAAAACACTTCCCAGCGCAATTTCGGAAATTAACTACCATTTTACAGTTCTTGTTTATTGGGAGCTTGGTTTCAGAATAACGTTATAAAATGGTTTTATTGTTATATGGACATTACAAGATGATACAAGTTAATGTAAAAAAAAAAACGCAGATACAATGTTATGACGTGAATCTTTTACAAAACACTTTTGACTTAGAATCACACAGTTTTAACATTTAGTTAATAGAATAAACACAAAAATACCAAGAAATTGTGTGTATGTATTTGAATAAGCGTATACTGTTGTTTTTTTTTTACGAGATTCTTCCTGATACTTTTTTATTGATCTAGTGTTATAATGTTGATGCTTACTGTGTTCATTGAAGGTTTTCCACACTGAATGACTTCAAATAATAAAAATGAATATAATAATAAAATAGAAAAGAAAAAAAAAATAAAAATTTTTTTTGTAACTTTTTACAACACTTCTTACGATGCTCCATTTCTTTCCTGCATTACCCACAATGCCGTTCACTGGCAGTGAAGTGGGATTTATCCATTTCTACATAAAGCGAGCGATGCAGCGGTGCTTTAGTCTTCTAGTCTGTCCAGCTGTCTCACAAAGCTTTAACTTTCATGCTAATCACGCCTTATAGCTCACTAACTAGCCGAGCCGGGTCTCAACTGTGTCGTGTAGCTGCATTGCATTCTGGGACTTTGAGCCTAGCGTTACTTTGTGTAAACGTGTACTCTGCTTCTACGCCGGATTTCTCATTAATATGACTTTGAACACTGTCGGAGTGAAGAGAAAAAAAAAGCTTCAGAGATAACCGCGAAACCTGACCAGTTCTAGCAATAAAAATGCCCCTGTGTGACATCGCGACACGCATCCCCCAACTTCTCACACGAATAATGAAAATGCAACCCCAAGCAACAAATTAGCACCAGATTCACTAAACATCCAACAAATATTTCAATATTTCCAAGTTAGGGAGTTTCCTTTAAGTGTTTATTCTAATTCCTTTCACCTTTAAGTTTGCCATGAAAAGATGAAGGCAATTTCTGAACTCGGTGTCACAAAACATGAAGCTGAAAAATGAGGATCGGTACCCCTGCTGCAAGTCCATCGATAGAAAAGTGTGGGAGGGAGGGAGGGGTTGGGCTCCATCTCACAAAAGCAAAGAAACGGGAATCTGCAGCCACACACTGGCTTTCTCCGAGAGCAAGCAGGTGGAGAGGGAAAGCGAAGTGAGGAATGTCAGATTTAAAGAAAGAAAGGTAGATCTCTGAAGCACTTTGGGCATCTGGAACCTCTGGGGCTGCTAGAAAGACTAAATCTAATGGATTGTTCTACAGCAGGAGGGTTGCTGTCATTTTTAACACCTGGTAACGTACGTACTGTTTTCCCTTTCTATTGTTAGAAGGAGCGTCTTAATTAAAGCTTAATGAGCTCTTGCCGTCTTCCAGCGCTGAGACACTTGTCGAGTTCGCTTACACCGAGCGCACGTTTGATGGCTTGAATGCGAGGTTCCGGAAACTCCTTTTGGAACTCATGAACCTGTCGAACTATGGTGATGCTCACGTCAACTCAAGAGCCCGTAAACAACGGGTCGAAACCTCGGAAAGCGTATTTCCGACCGAAATCCAGCCTCACGAAGATCACGTTGGCGTTCGTGTTCAGAACCAAAGTCCACGGGCTGAGGTACGTTTTCGCGCCGGACAAATCCAAACCTCGGCGCTTCCTCTGGCTCCTGGCGATCTGCGTCTGCTTGGCGCTCCTGTTCGTCTGGTCCTGGAACCGCTTGCTCTACCTTCTGTCCTTCCCCGCCGTCACAAAGATCTACATGGTGTGGGCGAACAACATGACGTTTCCTGCCGTCACGCTGTGCAACCAGAACCTCTTCCGTGTGTCCAGCCTCACCAAGGCGGACCTTTACCACAGCGGCTACTGGATAGACATCATGCACTCGAACCACTCGGTGAACAGGCAGAGCCTGGCGATACTGAAACACAGCCGCCACAGAGACCGACTGATGCGTCTGCTGGACTTCTCCGACTACGTCCCGCCTCCCCGCTTCCGCCTCAACACCACCGAGATGATTGGCAGGCTGAGCCACCAGTTAGAGGACATGCTTTTGGAGTGCAAGTTCAGAGGAGAAAGCTGCACGCATAAAAACTTTACTCCAGTATGTATCGTTATTGTTTTATTTATTTATTTATTTATCACAGCCTTCCTCTTGTTGAGGAATAAAGAATGCTTCTTACGTAGTTGCACAGGAACATGATCAACAACAGAACGATGGGATGACGTGGATTTTCTTTCCCGATAACACGTGCCTTCCATTCCACAGCAATCTGTCGCGTCACACTTTTTTATCCGTTTATTGTTACGTCGAACGTTCTCAAAGCAATTAATTTCCTGTTATTATAGCGGCTGTAAACGTCACGTTGGCGAGAACGTTCCAGCTTCACCTCTGACGCCGGAGACTCCTTCTGTGAAAATAAACGTTTCATACACGTTTTTAAATAACTTGTCAGCATAGGAACGTTAACACATTGGAACAAGCACATTAATGTGAAAAGGAAAAGATTCGACGTTCTAGAAATTTCCACGAACCAAATCATTCCAATAGCTGGACTCCAGGTGCAGCGTACAGCATGGTTGTCTATTGTCTTTTTTTTTTTTTCCTTTTTAAAATCTGGATATCAGATGTGAGATCTGTGCGGGCCGGTTATCTCGCCGTTCCTTCTCTAGAGATCTTGCAATTCTAAGGCTCTAGCAGACCTTTTTTTTTATTTTGGGGGGGATATGGGGGATGGGGGGGGGATATGGGGGAGGGGTCGAAAAAAAGAGTTATTGCTGCTTGTAACAGTGCCAGCCTGCGCTGAAAGAGCACCCTGACAAATTTCCTTGGGTGGAAAAGACATGAATAATTAAACATCTCTCCATTCTTCTAGCACAAATGAGATCAAAATCTCAACCGTACCTCCAGGACGCCATTTTTATTATTCTATTTGCATTCTGTAACAGCATTCAAACCCCTTCCAGCATTTAAAGAGTTATATTTAGACTGGAACAAGTATGCCGTCTGTTGATTGAATTCAGTTCAGAGAATTCAGAGCTTTTTTTCCATCTTATCTTTGGTCTACGCCGTTTTAATTGCAATGAAAAAAAAATAATAATAAAAAAATCTCCAAGCACTGCCCAGAAAAGGTTGTTAAAGGTGAAGGCAGAGCGCTGTTCGTGAACGACTCCGTTTGATCAGGAAGCCTCAGCCTGCTGGACTTGGCAATTTAATAATATAAGGATCGTTTTTAACCACTTTGACAGAAGTAGGCAGATTTATACTTTTTAAAAATTTACTCGGTTTGATTTTGCTGTAATACAATTGCACTGTATTCTATTTATGACATCACTACAACCTTCATTATATTTATTCTAGCCTGTTGCGCTGGACATTTCTTTTTCACGGTTTCCCTTCTATCTTTTCCCAGATTTATACGAGATACGGGAAGTGTTACACCTTCAACTCGGGCCTGGATGGCAACCCCTTGCTGACGACGCTAAAAGGCGGAACGGGAAATGGACTGGAGATAATGCTGGATATTCAGCAAGATGAATACCTGCCAGTGTGGGGAGACACGGGTAAGTACCAACCCCCTAAACAACAAAACGTCAACCGATAATGAACGTCTTTTGTTCCACAGCGCTGGTGAATTCTCTAATCTGATTTTCAGGCTTATAATTAATGGGCCGCCTCAGCCTTCCCAGAATGCTCTGCGGCAAGTGGCACTAATCCGATCGACATCCTGATCCGTAGATCTTAAATTGGAACCTGAAACCGAAAACATTCTCGAAGTACCTATATTTTAAATTCTTTCGACCGAGCCATCCCGTTTTCTTCCTTTTAATGTTGATTTCGGTTATGATTCTTACTGAAAAACTCACAGTATCAAAAGCACTTGTTTTTTAATCCGTCCACGTGGCGTGTCAAGCATACAAGTTGTTACAATGAAAACAGTGGTTGCGTTTTGCAGCCGGAATTACCGTCAGAGCTGCTGTCAATCAGCACCTTCTGACCAATCAGAACGGAGAATTCGGCGACGCTGTGGTATAAAGTGCGTCACGAATGAATCGAGCAGATTTGAATGACTCAACAGTTGATTCAATATCCCTATGCAGTAAAGATGATATTCTCAGGGTGCCGTTTTAAAATATAAACCGCAATAAAAAGCCTTCTGGTGTCCACTTATACACCGTTTCACTGACATCAACCAGAAGGTTTTGAGGTAACAACTTAAGTAATTAGACGAGCAAGATGCCAGCCTAACCCCGTCCAAATTCCCTGCTAATGCCTGTTGTACTGCTTTTTGATTAATGCGCTCGCGAGCGTAATGATTACCAGGCATTAATCATTCATGAAGGAGCGTTTATTGCATTTCTCCGTGTTTGCTTTTCATTGGTCTAATGGTGCTCTCAGGAAAGAAAAAGCTCTGTTCTGTAGCAACTTCATAAGGAAAAACCCCCCGTAAATGCAAGCCAACTCGTCCGTGACACGTTGTAATGGATAGCTCCCGACTCCCCTGAATCCCAAGTTAGCCAGGTGCTTTTCATTTCCTGATGGAATAATCACAAAGAAATGCTTTACTCATCGATTTTTTTTTTTTTTTTTTGTATGCGATATGTCCCGCTGTTCCCTTACCTCATTGTTACGCACTTGGAGCGGAAAGATCAGACTCGGGCTGGTGCGAGTGTCCGATAAAGCAGGGCTAAGCCACGTGTCTTTGAAATCGTTATCGTTGGCATCCATATTAGATATCATATTTACTGCTATTAAACGTTTTTAGCGTCAGTAATTGGTGTGAGGAAGCTGATTTCTTTCTAGCCCAGACTGTAGCTTCATCCTTCTCTTTGTTGCTGACGGATATTAGGATTGTGAATTCATCATCACTCTGGGAAAGTTCCGGATCAGATTTCACTGACGTTGTGACCTCCGGTTGTGTCTAACATCCTGTCACAGATGAAACGTCGTACGAAGCAGGCATCAAAGTCCAGATCCACAGCCAGAACGAGCCGCCCTTCATAGACCAGCTGGGATTTGGTGTGGCCCCTGGTTTTCAAACTTTTGTGTCTTGTCAGCAGCAACTGGTACCTAATGCTACGCCTATTGCACACAACCGCCATTTTCACACCGTCTGTCTGTGCTCACGTCACACTCTAACTCCATTACACTCATTCATTCAGTCCTGGAGAATACCAGAGACAAACCTACTTAGCCAAATTTCCAAATTTGGGAATTTTTCCTGGGATCAGTTTCGGTACAATTAAGTCCTGTAAATTCCTATTTTGGCTGGAAAATCATTCAGGGCCAAAATGAAATACATAAATATGACTCTGTTAATGAATAGTATTTTAATAGAGTTCAAACTCCATGGAAATGTGTTTTGTTTTTTTTGTTTTGTTTTGTTTTTTTGTTTTGGCTTTTTTTTAAATCAGCGATGCTTTATCAGAAGGACTGAATTATTTATGGATACAATTACGATTAATCTTATTAGTCAAAGCTCTAGCAGAAAATTCTGAGCGGTCTAAAAGTCACAGGGTTCCGAAAACTCGCGAGACGGCTACAAATAAGGTCGCGGCGATGGCGAAGCGTAAACAGAACACGTGGACAGAACGAATATGCTTATTACGTCACGCTCGCTTTAAAGCATGTGTGCGCTTGTGCGAGGTTTCCTGCGCGAGCCCAGACGATCGAGGACGCACGTCGCACGGACCGTTCTAGAATCTTCAGAGCCTTTAAAGACTGCTGACCGGGTTTTATTCGACAAAATGTAATTTTCCACACCGGGTTTCAGAGCCATGAAACCGTAGAAGAGGATATGGTAGTGAATGACGTCCTAATCCGCTTCCTGGAGGCGACGGCGAGATCAGACTCGGTTTTGAAAAGCAGTAAGTCCGTCTTAATTGAGCGACTGCTCGAAGAGACTCTAACAATAAGATTTGATAAACGATGGACTTTACGCCATGATGCTCTTGTAGAAATTGGACCCTTTCTGTGAACCAACTGCATTTCCATTATGTACCGTTGAGGAAATGAGCACTTTGGAAGTCGCAGCCCATTGGTTTCTTATTTCCGTGGTCATCAGCGTGTAGCACTTTGTGGCAGCTGAAATGAAATCGATACCTGTGATTGCCATCAGTCATCAATTGGGAACGAAATCTATTCCCCTTATTTTTACATTTGGGGATCTGGCATTTACACCTTTTACAGGCTTTATATTCTATTTCCTCCTTCCACTCCATCTCTCCTGTTTTCACCTGGTCCTTTTAGTGCCTCTCTTACAGCCATCCCTGCGGTTTTACAAGCAGATTGCAGATCACAGGCACGTCTTGTGTCACAGTGTTTATTTGACCACTGCGACATTTTTTTTTTTTTTTTGCATATATCCAGAATGTTTATAGATCTCTTTATACGAGTCTCTCAGAAAGTTGGCTCGTGCTGGTTGTGCCACTTGGTCATTATACTGTAACCCATTAAAAGCAGGGGGGGAAAAAAAGTCAATAAAATCCCTCAAGGTAATTAAACGAGCTGTTACAATAAAAGCTGCAGCAATTCTGTCTTTATATTTGCATATAGCATAAGATCTGTCAATTAATTCACGACCGGATATCGCGATGATCAGACCACCTGAGAAATTTATCTCGTAAATTAAATTTATTTCTCGTAAACGGTAGAAAGGAAACCGGTCGACGTCTTCGCTGACTGCTAAGCTGTTCGTGATTTCCCCGGATGTTCGTTTGGGATTCTTCGGAAAAAGGTCTTTAGCACGTCTATGAAATGCGCCGTCACAGAATTCGCTCACGTCTAACGAGGCGTACGAATCTTCCAAATGGTGCATCTGGCAAGGAACGTGCATCCGGTATCAGCCATGCCATATTCCAGGATTCCAAGGACAGAAACGTCTGAGATTTCAGGGCCCGGGAAGGAAGGATGGTTATCTTTCTCAGTCAATCACTGACAGAACTGGGGACACCATCCAAGCACATGTATTTGTCCAACTATGTTAAAAGATGATAATTCCTTCTAAATTAGCCATCCTAGCACCACAAATGCTTTCAAAAATTTTTTTATGTTTTTGCAGAAACTTCATCGCATTTTGGATCATTTTACTCAATAAAAAATAAATAACCAGGTATAATATTTTTGTCTCGTTAGTTTAATAGGGTTTAATCTACTGTTAGGACTTCTGACGATGCTTTAGGTCATTTATTCAGAAATATAGAAAATCCGAACGGGTTCACAAACTTTCAAGTGCCACTATAGAGTTAGTTCAAGTCCGGTATATTGATCTGATTCCATTGTATACCATTGCATCATTTTGTGTATGCTGAAATACTAAATTGGCTTTCTAAGATTTTGGATCTTTCTCTGGTTTTCTCCACGTCATGGGTCACACTGTTTAACGGTACACTTTATAAGCCTGTGGCATTTCTGTGTGATTTCTTTCATTCAAACACACGTTTGAATGAAAAATGGGTACATTTGGCTCCACTGATCTTTATGCCGTCCTTCAGTTAGTACTCGGTGATGTCTCCTTTTACCAAATGTCTTTTCTTTTGCTTGGCTGCTCATGACTGATTTGTTCTTGAACAGCACGTTCGCAGCATTAACGAATAAAACCGTGTGGTGTATCTCAGCTTCAGTATCTTCCATCGCCCTGGGGCGACTGCAGATCCGCTCCCATGAAATCAGACTACTTCTCCACCTACAGCCTAACAGCGTGTCGTATCGACTGTGAAACCCGTTATCTGCTGGAGAACTGTAACTGCAGGATGGTACACATGCCAGGTACACACACGCTGTTTATTGTCGTATAAAGTCTTCTTTCATATTGACTCTGACAATCAGTTTTTTTTAGAATCGCTGCGGTTTATTGTCTACTGTTATTTGTACACTTTATTAGGCACCTCCACCGTCTGCACCCCAGAACAGTACAAAGACTGTGCAGACCCTGCCTTGGGTAAGAAAACACATTAATAGTTTAGGCACCATCAAAAATACAATAATGTACAATTTCCCAATAAAACCTGAACAGTTAAGACCGTCTCAAGCAAATAGCAGTATTGTATCTGGGTAAAATGCAACACAACCACCAATGAAAAAGGCAGTTATCCTGGAATTGTTCACGTGATGAGGCTACAACCACATCTTCCGAAAATTTCGTTCACCCCATCCACAGGAGCTCCGAGCATCACTTCGAGCACATAGTCGTCTCCTGTTTTAATGTTACAACAAATTCACAACTTGTTTGACACAAACAATGACACCTTGGCTGCTGTTAGAGAATGTTGCCCAGATGATTAGCATCAGTTTTTCAATGCCGAGTGTCTGTAGACTAAACTTAGCCAAGAGTTTTACAGCCTGTGCACTGACGACACCAACACCTGTTCAGAACAAGTAGTCTAGGCCTAGTCATATTTCATTATCACAGGATGACTGACATATTCTCACACTATAATCATCTCTCTCTCCAAATAGGCTAAATAATTTTTTTGGCACTAAATAAATTAAAGTGTATTGCATCATGGATGCATTAATCATTGCATCTGTCTTTCAAAGATGTCAGGAAAAAAGCAATTAAGCATTTGCCCTGAGTGGAAAGCCCCTAAAAAGCCCAGGTTAGAGGATGCTGGCCCAGAGAAGGTGGCAAAAAGGGTAGGCCCATTAGAGGAGAAAATAATGCAGGTGGAAGAGGAGGAGACGGTGAAAGAGACAGTGGAAGAGATGGCTAGGGTGTCAGAAGAGACCATCAAAACAAAATGGAAAAAAGTACCAGAAGCAGCCACCTACAAGAGCAGTTTTAATAATGAATGGACCACTAAATGGCCGGTACGGGACTTGATAGGATGGGGGGCAGGGGGGGGGCTCTTGTCACTCTTGCCTGTCTTCAAAACTTGAGAGCCCTGATATACACTCATCACACTTGGATCTGGAAGGACGTTTAAGAAGAGCCAGGAAATGTGTTTATTTGCCCAGGTTGAATGAAAAGATCTGCAAATCCCTGAGTGTGAAAGAACAAAAAGAGACTCTTCAACCACGTAATCTACCAAACGTCAAAGGTTGGGACAGATTTATTACTCTGCATGCTAGAAACTACCTTATCACTTGATTATTTTCCTACTTTTTGGAAAACTGACTACTTACCAGACACAACTGCTAAAACTGTAATTGAAAAACTTAAAGCTCCTTGTGCAAGACTTGGAATTTCTTATATGGTATTTTCTGATAATGGCCCACAGTCTGCAGGTGAGGAGTACTGGAGAATCAGCAGACTGTGTGAGTTCCAACATAAAACATCTTACCCTGGCCAATTACAGAGTAATGGTAAAGCAGAATCAGAGGTAAACACAAACGCAAAAGCCATGAAACCATATCTGGCCATCTTGGACCATCGTAAAACACCAGCACAGGGTCTTAATGCAGGTCCTGCACAGAGGCTATATAGCAGGAAGACCCGGACACTTCTTCCAACAAGTGAAAACATTTTTACCCATGAGTGATATAACGACATTTCATACATTAATAATCTTTGGAAAATTGTTGTGGTGTAAAAGGAATAAAACACTATGGGAAAATAATCGGCTGCAGGATGGTGACTGTAACTCTGCTTCATTACACCACCCCTGTGTTGATTATTTTCCTATAACAGAATGCCTGCAAGTGTTTTATTCCATGCATTAAAAAAAGCCCTGTTCCTAATGTGTGTGTTTATGTGAGTGTGTGTGTGTGTGTGGTGTTTCTGGTTACACAGCACATGGATCTAGTAGTTATTTACAGCTGATCCTCCAAACTGCCTGTCTGAAGGCTAATCTGATGGCAGGACTTGTGTGGAGGTTCTTCTTGTCTCACAAAGCTCCACACGCTCACATCCTGAAACTGAAGTTCACTCTCATCACACTAAGACCTTTATGTCACACACATTAATGTCAAAAACACTTAGCTCTACCTCACCCCGACCTACAATAGGACAAACTTCTCTACAACCCACACGGCAACAGATCAGGATTAAAAACTTATTGAGTTCATTTAAAACACACACTTCACTCTGAAATCTGAGTCTAAACACCACCTGAGAGTATTTTTTATGTCCCTCAGGAACGATAAAGCCATGCTGCACCTATTATATAAAGTTATTCTTATTATTTTTGCCTTGTGCTGTGTTAAACTGGATAAAAATAAAACGCATCAGTCCTACAGCTTGGAGTCTCATCACCCACTCAGATTATGTGTCTCTAAGTTTAAATTCCTGTCTCAGACTGACGAACATAAGGCAGAATATTACTGCTAAGAGCAAAAGTTATCATCCCGCATGTTTTGGAATGAGAAAAAGGAAAATGTAATTCTATTTTAGAACTGATCTGAAAATAATACCAATAAATGAGGAAATGTTTGAAAAAATTCAAAATCCCTGACTCTGTTCAGACAATCCCATAAAACTTTTTTAGCATTTTGTTCTAAGGGTGTGCACACTTTTGAACCTAGACTCGTAAGTTACCAAATTGGTTAAAATAAAACAAATAACCCAATTGGTTAAAAATACAACATTATCTAAAACAAAATAGTTGACGAGATATAATTGGTATAATTTTATAGTTAATTATTTCTAAGAAAATTATTTAAACCTTTTGATGACTCCTCCTGTACTAGACATCTTTCCTCCAATTCAGTGCTCTCTAAGGTGTCTGAACTGAGGCAGACTGTAGTCTGACTGACGCTGCTTTAATCAAAATGCAGTTAACATCTGTTACAGTACACGTGGTGCCAGTGACACAGAGGCAGCAAGAACGGATTAAACCCGTAATATTTGCAGCCAGTTTATGTAATATTGTGTTTTTGTGTGATTACCATTGACATATCACACAAAAATAACATTTCAAGTGCTCTTGGGGGTCCTCTGGTGGCCACAGGGGCCTTCAGCAGGAGTGTAGTTCGCTTGTGCATCGGGCTAGTGCTAATTTTATATCCCACTCTGACATGTTAGATGTCTCTGGGTGATGACCATTCATCACCATCAGCAATACTGACACTCAACACCTGAAACACATACCCCATAATTCCAAAAAACACAGATTGTCTAGGACTAAAGTCCACATGTTTCCACAGTGTGTCTCAAAGCTTAAATATTAAGACTGATGAAGAAAATATAGATTAATTCAGGAGAGAGTGAGACAGGGAGAGTGAGACAGGAGAGAGCGAGACAGGGGAGAGTGAGTCTGAGGGGAGAGCGAGACAGGGGAGAGTGAGTCTGAGAGGAGAGTGAGACAGGGGAGAGTGAGTCTGAGAGGAGAGCGAGACAGGGGAGAGTGAGTCTGAGAGGAGAGTGAGACAGGAGAGAGTGAGTCTGAGCGGAGAACGAGACAGGAGAGAGTGAGTCTGAGGGGAGAGCAAGACAGGGGAGAGTGAGTCTGAGGGGAGAGCGAGGCAGGGGAGAGTGAGTCTGAGGGGAGAGCGAGTCTGAGGGGAGAGTGAGACAGGAGAGAGTGAGTCTGAGCGGAGAGCGAGACAGGAGAGAGTGAGTCTGAGGGGAGAGCGAGGCAGGAGAGAGTGAGTCTGAGGGGAGAGCGAGACAGGGGAGAGTGAGTCTGAGGGGAGAGCGAGACAGGGGAGAGTGAGTCTGAGGGGAGAGCGAGGCAGGAGAGAGTGAGTCTGAGGGGGAGAGCGAGGCGGGGGAGAGCGAGTCTGAGAGGAGAGTGAGGCGGGGGGGAGCGAGTCTGAGGGGTTGGTTATGTAAGCTTGGCTGTATGAATTACTTCACTTTGCAGCCTCATTCTCTTTCCTCAAACTGCCTCAAGTCAGAAGCCTGCATGTGACCTGCTTTAAATAAAAAACCCTAAAACTCAGCTGTGACCTTGATCAAGCTTTTCTCTCTCTCTCACTGAAAATGGGTTCTGTTAGAGCATTCTGATTGTGTTTTGTGTTCTGTTGGTATTTAAAGATGTCTTGCATGAGTCTAATGGTCTCTTATGGTAATTAGGGGTTTAATGATTTCTGATTAATGTTTCTGATTCAGCATTCATGATAATCCAGACCATAAAATTACTGACCCACTGGATAAATACAGTGATCTGTAACTGGATCAAGAACTATACCCAAAGAAGCTGTCCATACCCATACCCATACCCATAGAAGTCTATTACCATGTAATAATAATACTAAGCAGTACAAGTTAAAATAAAGGAAAAGAAATTAAGCTAAAAAATAATACTAAAAGATAAAAAAAACCTGCATGTTTATTAGACACTCTGTTGTTGCCTTGTTACCAAATGAGGTTGAACTTATGTTTGAAAAAACATTGTGTTAAAATAAAACTATAAATCACTTTCATTTATATATACACACTTTTACTCATTTTCATGAAGGGTGCCAATAATTCTGGAGTCATTACTTCAGTTGATCCCAGTTATGTTCTTATTTTTTTCCCTCACTAACTCAGACCCTTAGCTTTTCTCTTCCTCTCTGATCATCACAACATTAACCCAGTTTGTGTGTTTGTACTAAAACAGCCTGCAGCTTTAACAGACGGTAACGTCACCATTCTGCTCAGAACTCCACCCATCTCTGTCACACTCACAACCCAGTAAACTGCTCCATGAGCTTTACAAACTGTCTGTGAAATAAATGCATTTAAAAATCAGGTCTGAGATCAGATACACAAACACAGCAGGGAGAAACTAACCCTCAGGATGAAATGAAGAGACACAGGTGAATCCAATAAGGACAATGAGAACAGGAAACAATGACCAAAAAAGGAATGTGGAACCTGAAAAGGGTCCGAAGGGATTACAGAGTGAAATTAAATGCTTTGATGTTTTGAGTTGCTGCTGAGTGAGGTTGATACAATCGTACATTTTTAGCATGGCATTTGATTTATTCTTCACAAATAACTTTAAGCATATTATTATTATTAGTTTTTACTTTTCCTCCTGGTCTTTCTTCAGTTCTCATCTGTCCTGTGTCAGTGAGTCTGTGTTTGCTGTATCCCCAGCTTCCTTTTCTTGCCTGACAGGAGTGGAAGCTGAGGTGGTCTCCTGCTTGTGTAGCTCATCCACCTGTCCATCCAGATGTTTTTCTGCTCACCACAGCTGTACAGAGTGATTATTTGGGTTACCATAGACTTCTTTTCTCATCAACAAGGTGTTTCCACTCACAGAACTCACTGGATGTTTTTTGTTTTTTTAAACCATCCTGAAGAAATACAGTTGTGTGTGAAAATCCCCAGAGATCATCAGTTTCTAAAATACTCAAACCAATAACGATGCCATGGTCACCGAGTCACTGAGATGTTTGAAGTGAACATTAAATGAAGTTCTTGACTAGTTTCAGCATGAGGTATAAAGTATATATATAATGTTACTGATACATAATTGGCTGGTTGGATAATTCCATTAGTTAGCAGGTGCACAAGTGTTCTTAATAAATTCAACAGTTATATGCACACACACACACACACACACACACACACACACACACACACACACACACACACACACAACTCAAATGATGAAATCAGCAGGACCTTTCAGATTTTCCTCTGTGATGGCAAAGAACATTTAAAAAAGTCAAAGACATTTAGTCAAATAGTGTAAATTACCACATTAACAGTGAAACAGTAAGAATTAAACTTCTGAATGTAATATTAATGTGAACTTTTATTCCTTTTTTTGTAGCTCCTGTGTTAAACTCATTTTCAGGCCTCTGTTTGTTTTGGTTTTGGTGAAGCTCTTAGTTCTCTTTATTTCCTTCTCCAGCTCTGTGAAAGGGTGATATTTTCAGGTTTAAATCTTGTGAGAGCTGTTTTCCTGATTATCGATGGCTCTAAACTCAAACTGTTCAGGATTTTCAGGGTGCTTCAATGTTTTGGTGACTAGTTTTAGCCATTAGACAGTTAAATAAAGCATAGATTTACATAAATGAATTAGAGCTGGTAAAAAGGGGTGTAAACTTTTAAGCATCTTAATAAAAAGACTCCGTTACTGTCATATTTAAGCTGAAACTGGGGATGATCTGAAAAAAAAGCATTAAATGAATTCCAAATTCTATTTTTGTAGATAAATTGAAAAATAGAAGCACCTTCATCCAAAAAGAAATTCTTGCACTAAACTCAGGCTAGGTACAGATTAAATGTTAAAATAATCAACTGGCTTTGAATAACTTTTCCTCATTTTCTGTCACCCGTTTTCTGAATGATCGTCACGTACTCATTGTGTTCAGAGCCAAATCGCATGAGTGACCCTCACACACTCGTCTGATTGGTTGCTGGTTCCTTAGCAACCAGCTAAAGAGAGAGAGAGAGAGAAAGAGAGAGAGAAAAGAGAGAGACAGGAAAGAGACATGTCCTCATACACTTCATCTCAGGACATCTGCAACATACACAGCTGAAAGAATAATGCTGGTATTTACTGTCAACTTCAGAATTATTGGCACCCTTTAAAACACAGAACAGAAATAAGTGTGTAAAAATGACACAATTCGATTAACAAAACAAACAACCTCAAACAAAATCAACAAAATCAAACAAAACAAAATCAACTTTTCACTGAATTTCTTTCTTTTAAAAATATATTTTAATATAAAAAAAATTGTATTTTCTGTGCTCACATCATTATCAGTTTTATTCAACCCCCAAGTGACATTCATTCTTAGTACAACATCCTTTTCCAGTTATAACATCTTTTAAACGTGAAGCATAGCTTGACACAAGTGTCTTGCAGCGAT
>JAQMYM010000033.1:2111424-2127016 GCA_030014255.1 Parauchenoglanis ngamensis
GAGACGGTGCAGGTGGAAGAGGAGGAGACGGTGCAGGTGGAAGAGGAGGAGACGGTGCAGGTGGAAGAGGAGGAGACGGTGCAGGTGGAAGAGGAGGAGACAGTGCAGGTGGAAGAGTCACTGTGAAGGTGGAAGGTGTAATGTCACTCTTGCCTGTCTTCAGAACTTGAGAGCCCTGGTTTTTACGTCAGTTGACGGTTTTGTGCATTCTCAACAATGCAGTTTGCTGATATCTTTCGAAGCAGAACGATGCGGCGGCGCTTTAGTCTATCCAGATCTGTCCTCATCTATACACATTGCTCAAACAGATCAGCTTCCAAAGTTTTAACTTTCATATGAATATCACCATCCACGCCATCGCACTCATCCTCTCATAGATCGCTAACTAGTTGAGCCTAGTCTTAACCGCATCGAACTTCAATTCCAGCGTTCTATACCAGTGTCCATGAATTCAATGCTGGATTTCTCAAGACAAAAACAAAAAGAGGGTTTTTTTTTAAACAATATTAACTGACAGCATACATTTCTTTCATTGCAGTTATGTAATATTGCTATTCAGAATGAATTCATTTCAATTGATCAGCACTCCACACTACGTTCACAGATTTCCTTGTTGAAAAAGACAATGATTACTGCGTGTGCTCGACACCCTGCAACATGACTCGCTATGGCAAGGAGCTTTCCATGGTGAAAATTCCCAGCAAAGCGTCTTCCAAGTACCTGGCCAAGAAGTTCAACAAATCGGAGCAGTACATCGGGTATGAGATGAGCCAGTTTCGGATAAAGGTTCATTCCAAGGAGGACTAGGGGTTTCATTTCAGTAGCTGCATTTTTTCATAATGTTCATTATTGGTCTGCTACAATTTTTTTAACGAAATACTGATATACACTGACCAGAAACTTTAGTAGGCATACCCGTACACCTGCTCGTTGACGCAATTACCAATCAGCAGTACAATGCTTAAAATTCATGACAGGGAAGTGACGGTAAGTCAAATAACCACTCTATAAAACCATGGTGAACAGAAAAGCATCTCAGAATGCATTCTGTCGTGAGACTACAGAAGCACCAAACCTGGACGGTAAAAGACTGAAAAAAAAAAAAAAAGACTGCAGGATATTTTCTGCGACTGGATAATTGGTGTACCGGTGTTCCTATTAAAGTGGCCGGTGAATGTATAACACACGAGTGCTGCAAAGAAACAAGTCTAAAAATGTCCTGACTTTAACGATCTTGGTGTTTTAAATATAATTGTACCCTAAACTCACAAAACTGATTCACTCTTTGCATTTGTATCTATTTACAGAGAAAACATATTGGTTCTGGATATCTTTTTTGAGGCCTTGAATTATGAAAAGATCGAGCAGAAGAAGGCATATGAAGTGGCTGGTTTACTTGGTGAGACGTATTATAGATGGAAAAAAAAACACATTTAACAGATTCAACTCTCCATGTAATACCTTTGCTATACGTTTGTGTGACTTTCCTCTTTCAGGTGACATTGGTGGGCAAATGGGGCTGTTTATAGGAGCTAGTGTCCTGACGATACTGGAAATATTTGATTATTTGTATGAGGTAAATATCTGTCTCTCTTTTTTTTTTTTTAATCTTTAATCTGCATTAAACCCCAGTGGCTTGCAGATGTTCAAACCATACTGATTTTAAGCTACATTAAGCATGCCTCTTTTAAAAACAGAAATGTCACAGGAATGTCAAAAATCTTTTGACACTCTCTATGAAGCCCATACACAGTAAAAATGAATGTTTCTTCTTTGACATCAGTAAAGTGGTATGTACACATTGCTGTACCTATTATGCTTTTTATTCACCATTCATAATGCATAATAGATGTTGCTATAAAGTGCAATGCATTTTCCTAAATAACTATAACAAAATTTACATCATGCCTAGAAAGTGCAATGCATACATATCCAGACTTTTTCATTTTGGCAAACCTTAATTAAATTTAAAGTTAATAGTAAATTCGTGAAGAAGCCAAACAGCTCTGCCTCTCTTGACTTGTCAGAATTAGAAGCCAACATGTCTGAGAGGTTCATCAGTTAAGCATTGAATAAAAGAGCAAGGAACATTCAAAACCAGACAGAAATAAAAGTTTTAAAAAAGTCAAAAGACTGATATGCAAAAAAAAAAGAAAAAGATGAAAGTGCCTGAAAATCCCTGTCTGTACTTTGTAGCTTTTAATTAAGAAAGAGACATGACACAAGACATGACACAACAAGAGACATGACACAACTCAGGCATTGCCATCCCTCCAAACTGAGCTGACAGACTAAGGGGAACTAAAAACAACTTTAAAGAAATGCCTTTTTTATTTTTTCTTCAAAATGTGCACCAGCCAACAATTTATAGAACTCTACACAAAGCTGTAAGCTATCAAAGGAAGCCAAGCATTGCTACCTCAAAAGCCTAAACCAAATACCCAATGGAATGGCGTACAGCAAACACAACATCTCTGAACCAACACCATTACCATCAGGATCATGATTTGGGGTGTGGAAAGCTTGTTACAAGCTTACAAGAAAGAAGTAAGCTGAAGCCTATGGGGGAATTAATTTTATATAGGACAGTGACTTCCGAGGCAAGGTTAAAGCTACCTTGAACTGGCTTCACAGTGTAAGTGGTCCTAAGTGGCCCGTCAAAGCCATCTGAATCCCACTGGAACTATACGTATATACGGCAAGTATTAAAACTTGAGGCAGGACATGTTTGCGAGCTTTAGCAAGTCATTAAGTTGTAATTGATGCAACTAAATACTGAATTCTAAGGGGGTGGATATATATGCAATGCACATTTTTTTGTTATTTCCATATGTGCCTTGAAGATACTTACTTAAAAAGAAATAAACCATTTAAATTACCTTTAAATAGTTCCAGACTACCAGGGTTTCCAGCACTTCCTTCAGGACTAGTGGAGTATTACCTCCTTTCCGAGTACTAGTGTCATCACCTTTTGACAGTTACCTCATGTGTGTAGCCTATAAAATGTTCTCACCACCTTCAACCTCATGCAGCAGACACAGAAAAAATCTAGGTGAAACAAAGTCAGCTCCCTCGCTGCATTATCGCAGCAGGAACCGAGACTTGCAGAAGGCTGGAGTGGAGGAGCTTGAAGAAGTTGAGACAACTTGAGTCCAAAGTAGGGAGTTCTGATAGATTGCCTCAGAGCATTCTGATGATCAGAGGATAATGGAATTAAAACTGGAAAACAAAGCTGGGTCCTCCATTGGACAGATGAACAAATGTCATTTTGGAATACATCTGCCCAAGCAAGTGACTGGTCAGATGTAGTGGCTACAATGACATAAACCCTAGGGCTGAGTAGTACAGTGGTACCAGCCAGATACACGAACCCTAGGGCTGAGTAGTACAGTGGTACCGGCCAGATACTCGAACCCTAGGGCTGAGTAGTACAGTGGTACTGGCCAGATAAACGAACCCTAGGGCTGAGTAGTACAGTGGTACCGGCCAGATAAACAAACCCTAGGGCTGAGTAGTACAGTGGTACCGGCCAGATACTCGAACCCTAGGGCTGAGTAGTACAGTGGTACCGGCCAGATAAACAAACCCTAGGGCTGAGTAGCACAGTGGTACCGGCCAGATACACGAACCCTAGGGCTGAGCAGTACAGTGGTACCAGCTCTTAATGAAATAATGGCCACAATGGGAACAGGTAATGGCCACAGAGATTCTGAAAGCAACATCAAAATTATGGGTGACGTAGTAAAGGTGTGCAATAAATCACTGGGTATGCAAATTAGGGGGCAGGTTTGGTTAACTCAAAAGTCACTGCCAGCACCTGGTAAAAAGATTCAGTGTCACAGCTCACTAGTGCCTGGGCATGTCTTTGGTGTAGAGACCCTGGAGGTACCCCAGATTGCTGCCTCCTTCAGTCTGAAATGGATGATGCTGAAAAGATCAAAAGGCCATGCCATCAGTATTGTTTATAGTCCTATTCTGGCAGAACAGGCCATAGTTCAGCCTCTTGTTGATGTTACTGATATTCACTACCCATCAGACCAGACATACTGTCCCAGATGCAAGGGTCAAAATGGTACCACAGACCACATATTATGAGATTATGAGTTTGGGCCCTGAGAATGACTCCAGCATACTAGCATGTTTGCTATACTCGGGGTCACTCATCACTGTGTATGCTCATTCTACATCTGCGGTTGATGAGAATGCACACAGGTAAGCCCTGTGTCCAGTGAGTGCTCTCAAACTCTATGTGGAAGTGAAGGCCAGCTGGTAGGTCACAGGGCAACTGTTTGTGTGCTTTGGGAGCACATTAAAGGTTAGCCCTTTAGGTAAAGGAGGTGATTGCTTAGACATACCTGAATGCAGGTCAAGAGTTGTTAAATTTCATCTAGTGCATGGTACAGGGAGTATCACTTGCAGAAAATTCTGAAGCAGTGATGCAGGGCACACGGTCTATTTAGCCCTGTCGTGAACCTGCATGATCCTCACCCACAGTAGGGATCAGTATCAGAAATTTCACTGATTCCTGTTCACAGTGTCTTGAATTAGAACAATTCTTTTCCTCAATAAAAAATAGTCTGCACCTTGGGAAAATCTCATCCTCAGAAAATACAGTATCAGCACTTTGGAGGAGTGCTATCTGTTATAGTCTGTCAGGGTGCACTATAAGGATGTGTTACAAAGCTCAATGATGACATTGATATATGGCATCTCCTATTTGCCTGATAATCTGGAACATAAGGATGGTTATGTACGACGACTAATTGGAGGGTTTCTCAGGTTGATGAGAATAGCCAGAGGACAAGTATGATGTAGTGGTGACCTTTTAAACAGCACTCATGTGGGCTCACTTTTATGAGGTTTCATGACTTTGTTATTGACGTTCTGCAATGCAGTGAAATGAGCACGTGGCAGTACTCTGCTGGTTCTGAAGGACAGCAACCTGGTGTCCCTCAACTTATAATGTCATAGAATCAGGGTTGTACATGCACCCTTCCGTGTTGCAATGTATGTATTGATTTGATACTAAACGAATCCCAACATGAAAACCATATGAAGTCCAATAATTTCAGTTACATATTTTAAAACCGAGTTCACTGACTGAATATTAGTCCACTTAGTTAGTTGTACTCTGTTGTAATCTGTCATTTAGTAAAAATGTTAACCTTTCACCATAACCTTGTTTTCTCAGGTATTTAAGGATAAAGTATTGGGCTACTTTCTACGTAAAGGACGGCCACGTCGGAGTGCAAGTGATAATCTGGTAACTGAGCTCGTTCACTACCACCTGCATGTGCATGCTTTAGCTGGAGCTGAGATAACATGACCGAAACAAAAGCAAGGTTAGTTTTGTGATTAGAAACGTGCGTCTGAACGCATAGCTGTATTTACTGCTGCATGTTGCTGCAATTTCTTTTGTCTTTGGCTCAAATTCTGATATGGGGTAGGTTATTGTAATTAAATGGTAGTAAATTGTCAAAAACGAAACAGGGCTGTGTGGTTGAACTGGGGTGATTTTTAACACTCGCATTAGGAAGCGATAATATCTTCCACTGAGTTCTAAGCTTTTTTTATGCGCTTTCATATGCAGCTACAGGGAAGCATTAATATGAGAAAAACTAATTGCAATTTTGGTGGGGTTTTTTTTGTTTTCTGATGTAAATCTGGGTGATTAAGGAGAGACATCTATGGCTAAGGTGACCTACAATAATGTCCTTTATTAATGACCGCACCAGACAAACACCCTAGAGCAGGGTGGCCCCTTTCATTTATATTTCATTACTAATGGGTGCATTTTCACTAAAGTTTATACAAACTTGTCCACTGTGTACACGCGATGACATAAATCAATTTATTATTTATGTACTTCTGATTTTGTTAAGTTTATCTCTGAACTGAAGTAGGCAATGCACTTTGGGTAACGCATTAATTGGTTTGTGTCGTTTTTTATTTTTATTTTTTAAGGGTAAAGTACCGTTACATCCTAATCATTGATTTAGCCATCACTAAAATATATCGCCTGAGAAAAACGAAGGAGGTATTTCAGTCTGCCTCACTTTTTACTGTGTGTAGCTCATAGAAGGTTTGTAATGAAGAGGATGCAGAGTGCTAGTGCAGTGCTTGGTAATTTATATAAGCAATGGCAAAGCAGTCTATGAAATGAGTCCAAAAAAAGCAGTTCTACCAAGCAGGAGCAAAGCTCTTTCATGAGAGGCCAAGATTTTCAGGCTTTTCTGCTCCAGAGGTTTAATTTGGCTTGGTTGGTTCTTGTGTAATTTGTTATCACCCCAAACCTTATAATGTACAGGACGCTTAACTAGACCCAAAAAAAACCCAACACGTATGGGTCTGCCAGTGTTTAGTGTTACCAAAGCACTATTGTGGATGTAGACTTTTGATCCAACAACGCAGTTCCACGTCTTGCTAAGTTCTCATTTACCGTCTGTTACAGGATTACCTGAATAATGTTCATGAATGGTAGCTGGTGTGTGCTTAATACTTTGGAGTTTCATTCCAAAATTCATTATCAACATTATGCTTATCCACTGCATGTCACCTATAAAAACATATTTTTCGGTTTATAGTTTTGTAAATATTATATCTACTAACATGTACTCAGAAATACTGCCTAATTACAATTGCATTTTAAAAGTTCTGTATTAAAATAAGATGCTTAAGTAAAAGTTATCATTTGTTTTCCTCATCCTTTATATTCTCCAGTCGATGTTGTAAGATCCAGTTCATTAAGACTTGTTCATGTATTTTTAATGTTAATGCTATTTTTCATTAAACTTCACTGAAGTCAACATTGTTTTAAAAAAGGATGAATGGATCATTACTTACTCCGCATTGTATAATTTTGTTTGGTCCAGGGTTGGGGTCAGTTCAGATTCAATTCAGCAAATTTAGGACTTGGATGGAGGATCCACTTTGGCATTGAACCTGAAACTGAACTGAACCCATACCTGGTGTGGTCATCCTCATCTCTCTCCCCGTCATGTGTCTTCCAGGACTACTCTGAGAACACCACCAGCCCTGGTGTCACGCCTAATCATACCCCCAGGTAGCTGGCCATTGACAATACTGCAGATACTGTACATCCTCTTAACCTGTCTATCTATAACCCATTCCCATCAGCATTTCATTTTTCAATCCCTTAAATATCATTCTTCTCTGAGGTTCCCTTTGTATTGAGTTTGTTTCCTGTTATAATAAATCAGCACAGGAAACTGTCATTTCCAAACCTTCTAAGGAAAGTCTTTCAAATCCTGTAGCCTTCAAGACGGAGATGATGTATTGCACAAGTTCAGGTAAAACAAATCCGTGCTATGAATGGACTAATCTTGCCTCATGTTTGGTATTTTTTGCTATTTTTTAGCAGTCCTCTTTCCCAAAAACTTAGACTATGGATGCTTGCAAAAGGTATTTATTATATTGATGTTTTTTTACCTGTACAAAATGTTAATATAAGGTTATTCCAAATCAGTGAAGCTTTTGGGAAACAGACTTTGTGTGACATATGCAACTAATAGTATTTATTTATTTTGTGTTTGTTTGCATACTTTGCATAGCCCTTAAATAGTCTTTTTGTGGTATTTAATCTTGGATATAATGCTGCGTAACATACATAACTAATTTTGTGAAACACCAGATACCCACTTATGCACATGCATTCCACGATCTACAAATCATGTAGTGATGTATGACACAGTATTTGTAATAAATTTCACCACCATAGTGCGACCTTTCCCTTGGATTGTCTTGCTTACAAGGTCCATGTGCTAATGGCTCTTCAGTTGAGAACCATTTCCTGGACTAACTGATCACAGTCCTTGGCTAGCAATTCCGCTCTAGGGGCCAGACCCACAGAAACAAGTCTTCCGGCTGTGCCAGATTTCTCCTTCCATCTAGGACAGTCAGTCTGTTTGGGTAGGAAGAATCCAGGGAACCAAGATCATCTTGCTAGTCATCTTGGGGCCACAAGCAACTTTGGCCTAGTTGCTGAATTTGTTTTGGAGTATGGGAAGAATTATCAGTAGAGAAGAAAAGGTATACAACAGTCGTTGTAGAACCACAACCAGCAGTGTGTTGACATGGGTCTGGTTGATCATGGATGGTCCCAGCTGAGGAGATTCTGTGCAAGATGCAGAGAGCCAGGGAACTTTGTACAGTCCTGATTAAGCTGAGAGGACAAGAAAACTTTAAGTCCTGATGGACTGCCTTGAATTGCAACTGGATGATGTATTCACACTAGTGGTGCACCGAGTGCCCATATGGTACCACACCATGAGCAGTGGTTAAGACATTGGACTAGTGATCGGGAAGGTCGTGAGTTCAAATCACAGCACTGCAAAGTTATCGCTGATGGGCCCTTGAGGCCCTTAACCCTCAACTGCTCAGTTGTATAAATGAGATCTGGATAAGGGCGTCTGCCAAATGACATAACTGTAAATGTAAATGAGCCAGCATGTAGAGGAGGCATCTGTACTGATTGTACTGACTGCTATCAATCGGAATCATTGTGCTAGAATGCTCTGCAATACCAGCTTGCCAAAGCTCAAGGCCCGTTCACTGTAACAAGGACATATTTCAGTCCACAGTGTCTTAGGTCCAGTCACAGGCTGAGAACATTTCTGCAAGTCTAATGGGATAACCGACGATGCTGCCATCCATAAATATGGATTGACTACCTATAGCTGACAGATGCTATAAAAATACCCAGAACATAGTTGAAAGGTTACTTACATAGGTTGAAAGGAATGGGACAAGAACAAAGCACCTGTGCATTCATGATGATAAGCAGATATCACAGTATTTCAACATGTGCAGTTGAGTAGGTTAAAAGGAATGATTGCTGTATTACAGTGGTATTTATTGGAAATAATGCATCATACCACTACGTGGCTTTTTGTAAGATAGGCACATGCACAAGGAGGGGTGGGATACAAGTCAGCATTATTTATATTGAGGAGCAGAATTAATATTACTCACCTGGCCCTGATCCCTAATGGTCATTTAGACACTTTTATTTAGTCTTTCCTACTATTGGTGGGCAGACAAGAGGTGGTTTGAACAATTACTCAGATCTCAGTCTATTCTGTTGGTAGCAGGTTATTCATATAGTAGCTGGCAAAGGTGTTTTTTTTTCTTGTTTCCCCATCAGAAAAATTGACCTAAGCCTGAGGACATTGATATGCTTCTTACACAATAGGCGTTTGAGAATTGCAAATGTGTCTAACTCCGTGTGGGGAGAACAGAACCTCAATGAAAGTAATTACTCAATGAAACTTTGATATTGCTTGAGCTTGTGTATGGTTTGTCACTGTGGTTTGCTGGTCTTCAAAAAATGCTGCAGACCGGTGGTGAAACTGAAGGACTTTGGACTTTACCCAATGCATATTTGTCAGGGTAGCCCTACTTGCAGTACAAACTCTGTCCTGGCACGCATGCATCATACTGGGCCAGTGTCAATGTCAAGAGGTGATTCTGGGTAGCTAGTTTAGTACAGTGGACATGCTGATCATGTTTGTCTATGAGCTTCTGTTTAGACATCTCACTAAATGTTGGGCCAGGGACAGGAAATAGATTCTGTTTGCTTTGCTGGTCATATCTGCCAATGGGGACTGCATCAACCAAACCTGACATCAAGTTAGTAACATGAAGTCAATAACAGCTGGCATACAGTCATACAATCACAATCTGAATCAAATTCTTGATGCATGTAGCTATAATTGTTGACCTGAATACCCAAACAAATGGGAACAAACATTTTCAGGTGGTCTTTTAAAGATGTAAAGGGGTTTTATTGTTTGGTTTTAGCAAACTCTATGAATGGAAACCATGATGAATCGAATGAGGCTTTACAGGTTGGTTTACAAATACTGGTTGGTTTATAAATTCCATTGGACCTTTACTACAGGCAAACAGGGAAGTGGAGACTCAATAGCTAATGCATTGGTTTATAGATCATTAGGTCGTGAATTCAAATCATAGGAACACCAAGCTGCCACGGTTGGGTCCTTGAACAAGAGCCTTGTTTCAACTCTTCAGTTGTATCCTTTTTCAACTGTAATTCGGTACAGATTTTAAAAAAAATACATTACCCAAATGACCAAATGCTAATAAATCTTTCCATATATTTGTAAGTAGAAGTATTGGTATACATCCAAGATTTGTGCATGGTATCATTAAACTGGAGCATTCTATTTATGAAGCTTGAATTGCTTAACTGATATTTCCCAATACTGTCACGCAACCTTTTATGTAAGACATCACTACGTTTCATGAAAATTATATTGTTTGAAACTGATTTTAGCCTTCTTTGGTAGAAATCATCCGTTCAGTCCAAATGCACTGCACTAACGCAATAAATGGTTATTACGCTATTACACTGTTTAGAGCTTAAATATCTTCAATGGCCACATTCTTAGAAACGCCCATGTTGTATCTACACTCACTGGCCCTTTTATCAAGTACAGAGTCTTGCATAAGTATACACCCCCTTGAACTTCTCATTTTGTGGTGCTATAAACTGGGATGGAAAATCACTTTTTTGGGATTACATGTTCTAAATCTACACAAAATAGCGTATAGTATTGAAGTGGGGGAAATTTGCAAAATTATTTACCAATAAAATGTAAACACTGTGATAGCATAAGTATTCACGCCCATTATAAAAACCCTAAATTAGTTCTCGTGCAACCATTTGCCATCAAAAGTGACATAATTAGTTGAATAGAGTCAATGTGTGTGGGTGATTAGTGTCACATGACCTCAGTATAAATTCACCTGTTCCTGGAAGGCCCCAGATTCGATTCGAGAGCATGTCTAAACAAGGTGAGAGGCGGCTGTGATAAATAAAATAAAAGTCATTGACTTGTTAAGAACGGGAGCCAAGAACCGCATGGGTAACGTGCTCAGCATGATGCTACCACCACCATGCTTCAGTGTGAGAATCGTGATCTCGGAGTGCTTTTGTGCCACAGCCAAGTAGTTACATTTTTGTCTGATCAGTCCAGAGAATGTTTACGTCATGTTCTTTTGGTACACTGCAAACCAAGATTTCACATGGTTTGCCCCTCTTCCATAAACTACTCTGCACTTCAATATTATAATTTCTAGGCTATTTTGCGTAGCTTGTAATCCCAGTAAAGTCTGTTTCACTTTCAGGTTGTGACCTACAAAATAAGGAAAAGTTTATGAATGAAGACATTTTACATCTATTATATTAATGCATTTATAGGTGTACAATTACCAGCTAGTCAATCTATTGCTATGCTCAATTTGTCAGTCGGTTCTACCTCAGCCATCCAAGGAACGGGAACACCATGGAACACGACTAGATACACATTGAATGGTGAAATATCTAAGTGATACTAATGTGGAGGTTATGGTATGGGTGTGTCAATAATTGAATGCCTATATGGTGCACCTCTGTGGTAGTTGTACCTTATAAAACAGCCTCTGGGGGCAGATACGGGTCACCTCATTAACTGACAATGTCCTTTGCACCTTAGGTGTTGATTTAGTTATTCTGGAACTGGGGAGGGGGACCATTCCATGCATCAAAATTTGAGCCTGAAAGGCTACAAAGGGCACGATTCGACAAGTGTCAGACAGAATGTCTTTCTTGATTTGATGCGCAATCCTAAAAAAACATGTCATCTTGGCCATTTCTTCCTTGAGCACTTTACAAATCATGCCCTTGAAACCACGCACAAGCGCCAGAGCTCTTCTTGATAGACGCTTTTAGTTTTCTCCGTGCGGGACATTGTGATGGAACCTGTGTCTAATAACATCACTAGATGCATCCCTTTGTGGTGTCATCACAGGTGTGCACGCAATGAGTTTGAAACGCAGATTAAGCAAATAGTCCTCAAGTTTGG
This sequence comes from Parauchenoglanis ngamensis, assembly GCA_030014255.1. Lineage (NCBI taxonomy): Eukaryota > Metazoa > Chordata > Actinopteri > Siluriformes > Auchenoglanididae > Parauchenoglanis > Parauchenoglanis ngamensis. The sequence goes on from JAQMYM010000033.1 coordinate 2,123,310, forward strand.
GAATGGGGAAGTGCTTTTATTAAATGTTCTGCACATGATCGGATATGTTTCTATGATGTATGACCAAGCAAAAGTCCTACATCCAGGATTAAGTAAGAATGTCTTCTTCTCCCTCTTCCCCTTTCATTCATGCTTATCCACCCCATCTCATTTTCTACCTCAATGTGATTTACAATCATTACCATAACCTCATTTGTATTTCTGATCCATGTTCCATCTATGGATGTTTTTTCTATTTGTTTCCCTCCCTTTTTTTTCCCCCCTCACTTCCCGATGTCTTTTCCGGCGCCGCCATCTATTCATTGTGCATCCTCCGGCACATCTGAACATCTCTCCCCTCCTTCCCCGTTTCCCCCTCTCTTCCAGAGCACATGCGACACACTCCGGAGTCACTCGGACAGCCTCGGATTCGCGCCGAACGTGCTACCTAGTCACCCGACTCTAGGCAACTTCGAGGAGTTCGCTTGTTGACGACACAGGCGGCGAGGACAATTAGCGGTCCGACGGCAAACTGTGATTCCGACTTGTATACATGTACATACCTACACGCACAGTACGTGACGACTAGTCCGATTGGTCAACGAATACATCAATACCTGAATAGAATCAGAATATCAGCGTAAAAGTACAAGTAGGCAACACTTTCCAAAACAATACTCAGGTTATATTAGCGTAACGCAGTACCAACTGTTTGTTTCATGTTGTGAAAACGACGAAGGTGGCGAAACATAGAGCAACTCGTTTTTTTTTTAAACTCTATCAACAACTTGGGTTATTAAGGCTGCTATGGAAAGTGAACTAAAGGCACACCACTGCACAAAGGGAGCGTAAACGGGCGGTAACGTTTACTAGGCTTGTGCTGATAATTCGACGTAGAGAGATATTTAACGCGGCGTTAACGTGGACGCGTCACTTTGAATCGTCGTCCCTATCCACTGCGCTTTCGGTTCCATGCTTAGTTAGCTAGCATAATACGTTGACTCATAGCGCTGCTGAATTCTCAATTCTGATTGATCAGAAGGTGTTGATTTATTTTGTATAACGACAGCTGTGATTTGCTTAGAAGTTAAGACATGGTTATAACCGCTAGCTAGTTCTTATCCTAATATTTGATGGTAAGTCTGAAGGTCGGTGACATTTGTTGGTGGATTTGTGATCGAGTACGAACAAATTCACTCCTCTTTAGTCACCATTCCGCCATGGTTCTGGGAGGTCGCGGGAAACCGGAGAACCTGGAAGAAACCTCTGCGCAGATATTAACTTGAGCTCAGGATCGAACCAGGGAATCTGAACATAAAGAAAGTTGTTTATGATGCAAAACTTTCAAAATGGTGGATGCAGTAACGTTCATAGCTATAAACAGTAACTAAAATGTCATCCACAACAACGAAGGCTGTAAACACACTGTTTTTCTGTGTTGTGGTGTTTTTTGTTCCAGAATTGTGTAGTCTATTAGCGTGATATAAAAAATATCAACACAAGCCTAGTCAGCATTAAGGGAGCAAATGCTGATGTGTAATTGACTTTATTTCTTTGAATGCAGTTGAAAATTGTTTGTCTGTTTACATTACATGTATATAAGTGCAATAATATGCATCACGTGTTAGAATAACCAATGTAATACCTTCAAGTCTTAACCGCTAGACAAAAGGAAAGATTAGATTCAGGTTCAGCGTCGAGCTCTCTGTGGAGCATTTTACTTTTGATATGCATCGTATTTCTAACCGTTTCTATTCTATATTCTGCTATTAGGGATTGTACGCAAGGCTTCGAGAGGGCCGTCGGAAAGATTCAGGTTTCAGCACATCACATTTTCACGGGGTTAAAAAGACTGATTTGTGTGAATATATGACGTGTACGCTGCTTCCACTAGCGTTTTCCATCCTGTTAGTCTGCAGCAATGATAGAAGGAGTATTTTGGTGACGAAATCCGAAGCAAAGATCATATAGTTATTTATAAACGATGCAGAATTCCTCCAGGACAGCTTTAATCATAATCCCCTCGCGTCTTTCTCGACACGCCGCGCCCCCCTCAAACATATCCAGCGACTTGTGGTTAAAAACTAGATTTCCCAAAGGCGTCTTCCTTCCTTTGATTGCATGCACATATTTCCTGCATATGAACGATTTATCTGATGGCGTCCCGCGTGCTGCGAGAGATTAAGGGATATCACGAAAACAAAAAACCCATCTTTTTAATTTCGCTTCTGCATTCAGCTATTGGCATTGTTTTATAGAACAGGATTTCTAGCACATATATCCATGTTTCAAGAGTCAATTGTGAAGTGTAAATGAACCAATATATAATAAACATATTTAACCTTCTCTTAACGAGTGGTTTCTTGTCTGTCTTTCATACACATTGTGTTTACATTGCTAACAAGAAAATCCTAGCAGGGGAAAAACTTCTTAGGACGTGCCTCGTTGGATGAGATGGCTATTGCTTTTTCCCTCCTTGGCGCTGAGATTCATAAATACATAAATTCATAAAAATCTGAACATGATAAATAAATAAATAAAAATCTGATTATTTGAAACATTTGCCTGATTTGTTTTAATCAAGCTACTATGCTACTGGGATGAATGTGCATTTTTCACCAATATCTTTTAAAATCCACAGTGCCTGTTTTTTCCTAAGGTAGATGTAGCATGTCCACTCTGGTGCCTCAACTGGTAAGTGAGCAGGGTTCTGGTCATGGCTGAGATAAAGGGTGAACAATGTTTTCTTGGTAAGTCTCAGTGGACTGGATCAAACCCGCTTACTGGTACTGCTTAATTATCACTTACGTACCTGTTACATATTACTGTGTTATAACCATGTTGTGTTACGCTATTATTAATACACTATTACAACCATGTAATTATGTACACCATGCTGAAATAGTTAACTATGTTGCATTATTACTGTGTAATTACCATGCTATTACTGGGTTATAACTGTGTAATTACCATGTTAGTACTGGGTTATTACCATGTAATTACCATGTTATTACTGTGGAATTACCATGTTATAACTCTGTAATTACCATGCACGTGTACTAAGAGGTTATTACCATAATACTGTTATAAATGTTTAATTATGATGTCATTTCTATAGTGTAAGTATGTAATTACCATGTAGCCTGTTAACATGCTATTACTACATTAGTAGATGAAGTTATTATTGTGTTATAACTAAGTACTGTGCGGACAGAGTTCTAACGTTATCCCAATATACACTTATTACCATCTTCACATCAAGTATAAATAAAAGAAAAGGGAAACCCTGTGAAAGAATGCCGACTTGGTAAAATCATCGTCATAGCTTGACGGTCAATAAAAGACGAGGCCAGTTTTAGGTTGGTTTATTTTTTAAATAGTGTCGCGTAGATCAAACACACAAAAACCCAAAACCAAGATAAATAATAAAAGCACTCAAAAACATGTAGCACCTTGCACAGTCAGAAGGTAGACTGCTTATAGTGGTCATGACGATGACAGACATGTAAAATCACTTCTTTTCACGATCGCATTGTCAGTTGTCACGAGTCGCGTGTAAACGTGCCAGATCAGGTGACGGACGCGCACGCGTTTCCCCCCGGAGCGACACGTTACACGCACCAAAATAAATACTGTACATTACCTAGTTGAATGCGCAGAGGTATTTCAGGCTGTGTTAAATATTAACATATTTAATTGGGGGGGGGGGGGGCCGTGCGGTTTTTCCT
>JAQMYM010000033.1:2137753-2160133 GCA_030014255.1 Parauchenoglanis ngamensis
TATTTATTACGTCCGGCTGACGTCACTTCCTTCTTTTGGTTTTTTTTTTTTTTTCTTTTTCTTTCATTTTTTAAAATCACAGTAGCTAGGATAATTTGTAGGACAATAACTGACTGACAGACACACACACACACAGACAAATGTATACATTCAACTACCGCTGCAATTTTTTGCGCATTTGACTTGGATTAGTGCTGCACTGTTTGCACATTTCCACACGTGCACTTTTGTACTTCTGTGATGTCTAATATGCAGCACCTTGGTCCTGGAGGAACGTTGTCTCGTTTCACTATGTACTGTATCACCTGTATATGGCTGAAATGCCAATAAAAGCCACTTGAACTTGAACTTGAGAAGGTGTAGAAAAAAATTCAGAAGAAGAAAAGCGTTTTTTTTTCCCATACAACTCGAATGCAGCATGAGCATAAGAACCGCTTTAAACTTAAACTAACTCTGAATCCAGAAAGCAAATTTGGATTGCATTTGAAGTTTTCATTAAATTAGTATTTAAATCTGTGATTAATTTAACCTTCACCTTCCTCCGCCCCCTAGCGGCAGCAACAAAAAAAAACAGATGACCGATAACGGTGCGTTCTGGATTTCATATCGCAACCGTATTCCGTTTTATGGCTTTCTATTGGCTGGATGGTTGTTTGACGAACAGTTTGCGCGTGCGTACAAATGAGTAGCAAATCACAGAACAGAACCCTGAACAGATCTAACCAATCCTGGAAAGAGCAGAGCAGGAGGCGGGATTTGTACATTTAAGGCTTCAGGGACAGTTTAAAAATGGCGGCGTATGTATAGCTTTTAGTAACCTGCCTTGAATGAAACTTAGGTTAGTCAGGAAATATAAAAAAAATAATAATAATAAAAATCTGTTTAATTTTCCGAATCAGATAGTGATAATGCTTCACATTTTGCGCTGCAGCCGATTAACACAAGGTTCGGATCGATTCCTGCGATATAATGTGACTAAATCAAGGGACCTGCTGCTGCATTCCAGCCGGTATGAGACTTTATTACCCCGTTATTCTCATTGAGAAGCTACACAGGAACTAGAAACATCTGTTGTGTCGTATTCTTTTGTCTGAGTTTAAGTCAGGCTGCTTTAAATCAGCCCGGATCCACATGACAGGCTTATTGAATCACTTAACTGAATCGGGTGCGAGTCGATTCATTTGATTCGAGTCGATTCATTTGACTCGCCGCAGACAGCAGAATCCACAATTTTCAAATCTTACACTCATGGTTTCATAATATCACTGTACATACAACAACCTTTCAGTGGTTAAGTATGCTCCTTATTCAGTTTATTTTCTCTTGAATTCTTAATTCTGATTGGTCAGAAGATGTTGCTTCAGGAAAATCCAATTTAAAAATTGAATCGCTGCAGTAAAAGAGGAATAAAACACTTTGGGATGTGGAAATGAATCAACATTGCAGTGGTCAAAGTAACTCTACCTTGTCACACCACCATGTCGATTGTTTTCCTATAACAGTGCTCCTCCAAGTGTTTTATGCCTTATGTCATGAGAGTACCAGTGATAAAAGCACTAAATCTATTTATATTCATCAGTTCAAAAACACACATGATGTAGTGTTTGACTTGTAGTTAGTAATAGATTGTTTGAAGGAAAGTTTAATACTATGTACCTTTTGTACTAGGGAGTAATGGAGGAATTAGTAATCTAAGCCCATCTGTGGGCTCAGTGGTAGAATTCCATATCTAGTGCACTTCAATGGATTAAGGATTTGGCCTGCTGGTGCGTGCTTGGATAACCGGACAGCCGTTTGGGATTCACTGCGTTTTTTCTTGACTTTGTTACAGATATGGCCAACTCTCACGACAGTGGATCACTTCTCAATCCTCGCCGCAACACTCCACCACCAGCGCAGTCATCCTGATGTGGAGCCAGGCTCAAAAAGCACTCCGACTGGCGACCCGGCATCGCCTCAGGTCGCCTAGAGCGGCCCTGATGTTTGTGGTGGGATCGGCCGCGCTAGCGCTTCCAGCAAGGCTGTTCGGCACTGTGGCTCACTGCAGCGGCGATTTCAACAACAACCACCACCTTCCCGTAAAGGCGCAAGCTAAAGAGAAGATCCCGGAATTCAGCTGGGCGCTCCTCTGGGAGTTCGTCCGGCCGCAGATCCTCGCATTAATCGGGGCCATTGTTGTACGTCACGTCACGTCTGTCATCATTTATTTACAAATTGATCAGAAGATCTCTAGCGCAGCTTCGCAGGTATCCAATCTAACAGATGTGTCGAATGCAGCCTTGCTCTCTTGTAGCCTTGAAGTGTGTGGAACCCGGAGCGGCCACTTGCAGCACAGGATTTCAGGTTGAGGCGTAGTTCCCTGAAGAAGAAAGGGATTAAAAGAGGCCCATTTTGTCTCCAACTTCATGTAGGGGGAAATCTGATCTCTGACTACGCAGGTCTTGGTCTTGTGAACAGAAATCAAGATGGTGGTCTGTCTAAAATAAAACGGAAGTCTGCTAAATCTTAACTGAGTTTAGGCTAGGATGTTCTTGCTAGCATTGTTTTAGCCATCATTTGATTAATGATTTATCTTCCTTAACTTCTTATAGCTTGCGTTCGGAGCAGCAGCCCTGAACATCCAGATTCCGCTGATGCTCGGCAAGCTGGTGAACGTCGTCGCTCAGTACACGAGGGAACACGTGGGAAGTTACATGAGGGAAATCCGCGCACCCGCGCTCAAGCTGCTCGGCCTGTACGGCCTCCAGGTACGATTCCACTCCGGGTTCCTGCTTCGTGAGCCGAGTGGTCTCGTTGAGGCTCTCTTGCAAGCACAAAAGAAAAGACGTGTGTACTGCGACGACACTTTACCCGCTTTAACCATCTCTGTAACAACCCCAGCATGTTAATTATTGGCTACCTTAGTAACTAATCTTGTACGCTTCACACTCTTTGTTGTGTTGTGCCCTGTGTGTTCCTCAGGGTCTACTCACCACTGGGTACATCGTCCTCCTGTCCCGGGTTGGAGAGAGCGTAGCTGCCGAGATGAGGAGATCGCTCTTTGCATCGTTGCTAAGGTTCGTTTTGTGGACGTTCCACGATATTAAATGTAACTATAAATGGATAAAAAGTAAATGTGCCCTTGTTTTAAAACCGCAAGTCCGTCGCTGGCACTTGGTCTCCTCGTACGTGCACGTTTCAAATTAAACATGCCTGCGTTGTGATTGCGTTCTCCTGCAGACAGGATGTCGCCTTCTTCGATGCCAATAAGACGGGGCAGCTCGTTAACCGCCTCACTGCTGACATTCAGGAGTTCAAGTCTTCATTCAAGCTGGTTATCTCTCAGGTAAAGCGCGGACATTCCAGCTCTACGCAAATCTCCAACTTCTAAATGTCCTAGATTCTTTATGTCCTGCTACAATTGCAAGAAAACATGTCTACCGGACGCTTTACGATCCCGTGTCTCCAGGGTTTACGGAGCGTCACGCAGACGGTCGGCTGCTTCGTGACGCTGTACGTGATCTCCCCGAAACTGACAGGCCTGATGGTGGTGGCGCTACCGTGTCTCGTCGGCGCCGGCGCCCTCATCGGCTCCTTCCTGCGCAAGCTTTCTCGGAAAGCCCAGGAACAGGTCGCCGCAAGCTTCCGTAGCTACGCTTTGATGGAAACGGTTCGTCAGACAACCAGATTTTGGGTTTCTATAAATAGATCACAAGCATTTGCCTGGTTTTGCTCGTAGGTATCTAAAGCAACAGGCGTCGCCGATGAGGCTCTCGGGAACGTGCGAACGGTGAGGGCCTTCGCCATGGAGGACCGAGAACTGGAGTACGTCCGCCGGTATCCTGTCTTCTGTGTCGTAATAATCAGAGAACGACTGTCCTCTAAACGTTGATCAGATTTATTCTGTCTGTTCCAGGACGTACGCCACGGAGGTGGAGAAATCTGCCGTCATGAACGAAGCTTTAGGAAGAGGAATCGCGGTGTTCCAGGGACTTTCGAACGTCGTCTTGAACTGTAAGTGTCGATATATCGATAAAAACAGAATAACGTTCACGTCAGTGAATTGCGTACGAACCTTCGATCCTTTTCTCGTCAGGTTTAGTTCTGGGCACGATTTTCGCCGGTGGATCCTTAATGGCGAATAACAACATGACCCCAGGTGACCTCATGTCGTTTTTGGTCGCCTCGCAAACGGTCCAAAGGTCAGCATGATCACCGCACCACCATCGCATTTACCTCTGATTAGATTAGATCAACGCTCTGACGCGTCACCTCTCGTCCTCTGCAGATCCCTGGCCAGCATCTCCATCCTGTTCGGGCAGGTGACTCGCACGGTCTTAAACACAACTCTGGGTGCAGGAAAAAAGAAAAAGAAAAAAAAAAAAGAGTTCACCATGCTTTCACCATGAGTGTTCCTCTTGTATTACAGCAATTTGCCACCATGACATTTATGGACATTTTATATCCATTTCTTGCTACATTCCATGATGCGGAACATCAGATTGAAGCAAAATGTCTTGAACGGTCTGTTTCCCTGCTCAGATGGTGCGAGGTGTGAGTGCAGGAGCCCGTGTTTTCGAGTACATGACCTTGGAACCTACCATTTCGCTGACGGGCGGGGGACGGATTCCACGCGAGTCTCTGACGGGAAGAGTGGACTTCCTGAACGTTGACTTCAGGTAGATGTTCTCCACTGCCTTTTCTGTAACACTTCTCATTTTGAAGGATGATTTTTAGATCGTGTTTTTCATTTTTCGCAGTTACCCGTCGAGACCTGGCAACCAGGTCCTGAAGAAGCTCAGCCTGACTCTACCTCCGTGTAAAACGGTGGCCGTAGTCGGGGAATCCGGTGGAGGTAGTGTGTGTGTGTGTGTGTGTGTGTGTGTGTGTGCGTGTGTGTGTGCGTGTGCGTGTGCGTGTGCGTGTGCGTGTGCGTGTGCGTGTGCGTGTGCGCGTGCGTGTGTGTGTGTTTTGATTTATTTCATTCATCCCATACTGTGCTTATTGTACTTCCCACACTGCCGTGATACCCCGTTATTTGTAGTTGCTATGGAAACGATTGGTCTCTGTGCTGCACCTCAGGTAAATCCACCGTGGCGGCGCTGCTGGAGCGCTTCTACGACCCGAGCGGTGGAGCGGTCATGCTGGACGGTCGGGACATCAGGACGCTGGACCCCTCCTGGCTCAGGGGTCACGTGATCGGATTCATCAGTCAGGCACGTTGTAATAAACTGTAAATCTCTTCAGGACCGCAACGGAGCCATGGTCGATTCAATCAGCATGTCTGTCTGCTTATATCTTTGTGTGTCTCGGCCTGTCTTTCTGTCTTTGTCTGTCTCCCATCCTGTCTGTCTGTCTCTCTGATTTTCTGCCTGTTTCTTTATCATATCTTTATTGGCTTATCTCCATGTGTGTCTCTCTGTCTCTGATTTCTCTCTCTCGCTCTCTCTGTAAGGCTTTCTATCTGTCTCTCTGTCTGTCACACTACATGTCTGTCTGTCTTTTCTATCTGTATCTCTACCAGCCTGTCTGTCTGCCGGTCTATTTATCTGTATATACTGTGTGTCTACCTACCTGTCTGTCTGTCTTTTCTACCTGTACATGTCTAAGCTGTCTGTCAGTTGTTTACCGTGCCGTTTGTGTCCGGTAACGCCAGGAGCCGGTCCTGTTCGGCACCTCGGTGATTGAGAATATCCGTTTCGGTAAGCCAGGCGCCACAGACGCTGAAGTGGTGGCTGCAGCCAAGCAGGCCAACGCCCACACCTTCATCACCAACTTCCCCGATGGCTACAACACCGTGGTGGGTGAGTGCTTTGTTTTAAACTGGAGAATCCCGAGACGGGCTTGTAGTAGTAGTGGGAACGGGGGAAAGAAAACCCAGACCGGCGATAAACGTAAAGCTCTTTAAATATTAAGAAAGGCCATTTAACGTTTTTAACTCGCTGCGTACAGGTGAGCGAGGCGTGACCCTGTCCGGTGGGCAGAAGCAGAGGATTGCTATTGCTCGTGCTCTTGTGAAGAACCCCAGCGTGCTGATTCTGGACGAGGCCACGAGCGCGCTGGACGCCGAGTCGGAGCACGTGGTGCAGGAGGCGCTGGACCGCGCCACAGAGGGACGCACCGTACTCATCATCGCCCACCGCCTCAGCACCATCCAGGGGGCAGACCTTATCTGCGTCATGAGCTGCGGCAGAGTGGTGGAGGTGGGGCGTAGACGCTAGGGAATAAATCACTTGGGGGTGCGATGTTCTGGGAAAATAATGACGTGGAGCGGAGCTAGTGTTACCACACTGAAGTGTTTTATTCACCTTGCAACACCTTCTGACCAATCAGAATCAAGAATTCTTTTTTTTTTTTCCTCCCCGGCAGGCTGGAACTCACCTGGAGCTGCTGAGAAAAGGAGGTCTGTACGCCGAGCTGATCAGACGACAGCGAGCCAACGAGCAGAAGTGAAGCCTTCGGCAGAGGAAGTGCGCCAGATCGGCGTCAGCCGGACGGGAATGATCTTTAGAATCACGTTATCACCGTTTAACGCTTATTAACGCGATTTTAACGCTTGTCTCGCCGCACTGGAAACCGTTTAAAACGCTATTTTAAAGTATCGATCATTTCCGTGATCTGTTTATCTACGTATGTGTACAGTGAATTTTAAACGTTTAATTTGTAAACAAACAAACAAAAAGGATATGAATAAATGTGCAGTCATACACTGGAACAGAGCTCAGCATGTTGATGTTAATGACCTGTTCAGCCAGGTTAATTACGCTGTTGCTGAATCTGAATTTGCTGTACTATGAACACCGATGAAGGCAGAAGGATTTATCATTTAGTATGTAACAGCACCACCGTGTGGCAGAGTTTCAAATACAGCATGTTCCTCCATTCCATCAGCACCATTTTCACCACACTCTCGCCAACTCGCCCTTGCAGCGAACGCTTTTTCGCTCTTTTACGAAAGTGCTCCTGGGTGTGCGTATGTGTGAGAAGACCAACTAATGAAAATCTCAACTCCGAATCATATCATTTTTGCATGGCTACTCTTTTACACCTTGATCACAAACACACCCTCATGCTAGGTCACTAAGAACAGAAGCTTATTTGCTACAGAACAAGTATTTTTAAACTAGCTCCAAAAAAAAAAAAAAAAAACACGCACAGGTTTGCTTTTTTCAACATGGAAACCTTAAGTGTACAGACAGGATGTATTTTACTGAAGAATGATGTGCTTGAGATGTAGAAATGTGGAATGAGGAATCAAACATACAAGACACCACCATGTCACGAAAGCATTGAATGATGTTATGCTGTGTAAAGCCTGTGAGATCCGATTACAGTCACACAATGCATTACCGCGCTGACCTTATTGTTTGTTTATCCACAGTGCAAACACTGCGGAACAATAGTAATGCACTGACTCGTCAAGCTAGCTCCACCTAGGGTAGTGCTTCCTGCCGACCTCAAGTGTTCCCGCTACAGAGCTCTCACGATGGCTCGCTTTCTCAAAACGAAAACCTAGAAACGAGTTTTCTCATAAGACGAACGCTGTGTGCTATGCCCTCGCTGATTTTTCCCTCGTAACTCAGTAAAGCTGCTAACCCGTGAGTTCGGATCTCAAATGATTAGTAACTACTCCGTGTTCGCCAGCTAGCTATGTGTTCTGGTCAGTGAAATAAAGAAAATAAAAACACTCCGAAGAAAATAATCCATCCCAGTGAAGCGAAGTAACCCTTACCATATGTTTTATTCCTCTTTACCCCATAGCAAGTTACCAATGATGGCGTTATTTTACTATTAAAGCGTAAAAACTCGTCCGTCATGAAGACTTTCCTGTGGTGGAAAAACCTCCTGCAGGCACCGGAGACGACTCCTATAAAGGCTACGGTAAATAAACGTTTCCTCGCAGAAAATGTCGACGCACCAACGAAGGTGTGTTTGTCCCGTTGAACATTTTTCGATTAGCAGCCGTAGCGTCCAAAAATAATGCGGGTTGACGACGCGCTTTTGTCCACACTGAGGTTTCATGTCCTGTCCTCGTCAAAAAGCAAACAAAACAGGACGCCGGACAATTACCCTTTCGAAAATGCCAGGCAATAATGAGCACATCCTGAGTTAATTTCCTAGGAATTTCTCAGAACTGTGTGTGTGTTTACGCATTTAAGGGCATACATGCATCCGTGTGAAATTTCCCCTCCATTACACATCAGCGTCACAGTGTCCAGATTTTGGCATGTACAGTATTCGTCTATAGCAACTGTGTGCTATTTCCATGTATTTCCATTAGTGTGTGTGTGTGTGTGTGAGTGCATGTACACACTCAACTGCATTAATTCAGAGGGATTTGAACGCACACCCTTCTTTAGCATAAGGTCACCTGATCTCCTGCATCGATTTATCTGTAATAAAGTGTAACAAAAGCACCACACACACACACAAACACACACAACAAAAGAGTGTGTATGGACGATTTAAATGTATTGTGGATGATGAAAGGAACGCCGTCTGAACAGCTATTTGATGTTCTGGTAACATGATAAACACAGCTTATGTGAGTCTATGTGTGTATTTCTATTTATCTAGATACATATACTGTATATTTACTTTTATTTAGTTTCGAATCAAATGAAACCCTGCTTCTGAAACCTGCTGATTGTCCCATTTTCTCGCTCACTCTTACACACACACACACCCATATATTCAAAGCTGATGACACTCCCAGTTTGTTCACTCTAGTGCATTTTTAACATAAAAGGGAGGCAGAGTCCCATCACACACACACACACACACAGCAAAGAAAAGACAACCCTACAGACGTCTCTGTGGCAAAAAATGAAACAACCCCGAGCAGGAAACACAACAGGAAGAGGGGCGGCAAGCGCGTAAAATTGCTCTCTCAATCTGTCCTGCGGAACGTCAGTACGCTGAGAAACATGGACTGCAATGGAGGTGCTGAGAAGAAGACCTACATAACCACCATTACCTTGGAGATGAAGCCATCAGGGGTGTCTTCAACCCCAGGGTGTGAAGTGAGGGGCACGGAGAACGGGACGACGCCGAATGACAAAGAAAAGACCAATGCAGACAAGTGTAAAGGTCAGTGATCTAAGAGCGCAAACTTTGTAGCGTTCCAGTTACACGTTCTTGAATGGTAGAACTTGAAGTTGAGAAATTGTGACTTGAAGAAGCATTTTTACCTCACACTGACAAAGTCTGTTTTACTTATAAACTTAATACCACTGATGCTACAAAAAAAAAAGAGTCTATAGTGGAAGACAGGAAGAGAGAATAGAGTCTTGGAAAAGAGAGAGGAGGACTGCTAGAATATAAGAGACACCAGGAACTCACTCATGGATGTTTTCCAACATTAACCGTAACTAGAAGTGGAACATTAAAATGTATGACGTGCTTTAATAAATAAGTGGTATAAGGGGAATAAACCGCTTCAGGACGTGCTGTAACTGGAAAATAATCTCCAGGATGGCGCTATAAAAGCTCGGATACAAACACCCATTACTACATGACACCATGTAAGCCTAGCATGCTGAAGAAATGACAGGAAATGACTGCGATATGAATGTGTTTCGCAATTAATGATCGCACTTGAGCATCTTCCTACAATACAAGTAACTTTGTAGAGCATGGTACGACGTTTAAGGGGAAGCTGTCACACGTAGGAGCACTTCAGTTCAGTGAGCACTGAGCTCTTAGACACGTGTGCAACTCACGGCAATAAGCAATACTAAATATTTAAAAGGATCTGATGTATTCCAGTATAAAATGGCAATGGTAGTAGGCTAGAAAAGAAAACCAAACAATGGCTACTTTTGGTATCTTTAAGCATTAATTGCCCCACCCTTGATGTCACATGACTGATTCATCCTCCCTCACCTGTCCATATGTACCTGACTTGTCTTTTTAACCTGTTTTGTTTGTTGTTTGTCCACACTTTAGCTGTCACCCCTAAGAGAAGAGCTTGCGGTGGGACAGGTGAGTGCGTTTGGGAGCTTCACTTGATGACATGTTGATTAATCTGCGCCAGGTTTCTTTCTTTATCCCAGCTGACTTTCTCCAATGTTGTCTGACTAGCTAACTTTTTTGTGGCTAATACTGTCTATAAGAAAGTTGATGTTAAACAGCTTAAGACTGAAAGCAGCTTTTCATAACAAACTTAGCAGCTAAGTGATTAGCAGGAAACATCATGTTTGCTTTCTTGTGCATTCTCAAGAACAGCTATTCAAATACCAATTAGCAGTTCATTTCAGCTAGCTAAGTACTACATCTTGCTAAGAAGAACTAGCTAGCATAGCTAGTATGTAGTATTAGCACCGTGCTGCATTAATGACCAGGCCTAACTGTGTTTTTATCTAGGTGTTTTGTTTCCTTCCACTGGCTGAACGGATTAAATCATCTGCAATGTGGAAGAGCTGAATGTAGACCTAGCTGTGGGTCAGCGGAAATTAAATGTCAGAATGTCTGTACTTCTTGATGGTAATGAAAGGTTGTATAGCTATGGTTCTGCGTTCTGAGGATTTAAGGCTGTGGTGTGAGCTTGCAGCGAAAGTTTCATATTGACACTCATGAACATGAGAAGATTAGTGTTGGTCTCACATGTGGTTTTCTGACTTCGCAACTGCTGCATCTAATACAGTTCTCAGCTCATACTTTTTGGCGTTTGTTTCTGCCCTTGAGCTCAGGGTTGTCAGGTCTCTCTTTTTCCCAACCCATTGTGTTCACCGTGGTGCGCACGCATTTCCAAAATACGCCTCTTTGCCATCACCTAGTTCGGCCGTTATCCTCTGCAAAACTTGTACGGGAATGGTTCTCTACAGAGATGCGCCTAGACTTTCTCTTTCTCAGCCTACTTTTATGGCAATTGATAAGATTTACATCAAATTATTTGCTGTCAAACAAGTTCACGATGACTGCAGACTATTTTTAAACTAACCCCAAAAAACACCGTTTTCAGATATGCATTTCCTACCTCAACTTTGTTCCAAAACTAGCCCATATTGCTCTAAACCACAACTAGAAATAGTTTGAGTCCAAGACTCTGCCTGCAGAGGAGTGAACTAGATTCAAAGACCGTGTGTATTCAGTTTTGAAAATTGGTTAGTTCCTGGAAATAAGTGGTTTTACTTTAGGTTGACCAGACATAGGTTTGGTCCAAATTGAAATCAAATTTTTCACGCCTCCTAATAGCCAGGGGCAGTGAGAACTGCCTAGATCCCTTCTTGTGATCATGCACCATCAACAAGTCATAAAGTGACCACTTAACCTGGTGGTGGATTATTCTTCCCTTTGATGAACTTTTATCATCTTCTCCATCTCAGAAAGGGAGGTCTTCGAGACTTGCAGAGGTCGTGCAATCCCAAACACTGTGGAATGTGGTTCCTGCTTTGGATGGACTACATCCTGTATATCCATTTAGGAACACCAGTGGTGGGAAATCTGCCAAAGAGGTTCCAAGAAATTGGAATGATATTTATGTCAAATGCTTGTACAGTGCATTTTGTTGAAGATCTCGTGCACACACAAGGAAGTATCCAGGTGATTGTCACCACCCTTGGTCAGTAGGTAACTGGCATTTTCATTGATAAGCACCTAGAAGACTACATCTCTTGAAAATGTTGGCACCAACTGTGAAACTAAGGAGCTGCTAAGGTGACACGGTGTAGCCACAAATTAATATTACTATACCAAGATGACTTTTCAAAAAAACAAAAAACTACCCTGTCACCTCACTGGCCCTATTGTCAAACGTCAATGTGTCTATTTTCTGTATGCTCCAAATGGCAGGTATTTTTTAGATATGAATATGCAGTACCCTTTGGGTGTTTTTGTAGGAAAGGGAATTTGCAACTCTCATAAACAGGGTCCTAATCAGCATTTCAATCTCTCAGTCTAGTGGATGCAGGGTGTGGTCAAGATTTGGCATGAAAAGATTTCTGTGCTTCCCCTCATTTCCACCCATCTCTCACTCTCTCTCAGGCCCTGCGGTTGAGTTTGTGGACCCTGTGGAGAAGGTGCAGGTGCGTGTCGGGGAGACGGCACAGCTTTCCTGCTCCTTCAGCTGCTCTGGGCCTACAGCATCCTGTTGGATCCACAACAGGAAAAAGGTCTCAAGCGTTTGTTGTCCTCTTTTAATGTTGGGCTGGGGAAAAAAATTCCTGCTGCGAATCACCTTGAATCATTCATTCCAAGTCAAAGCAGTTGGGATTCGAAGCAAACAAGCAAAAAACATCAGGCACTACTTGAACATACTGTTGAACATGTTGTTGCAATGAGATCTCCAAATCAGTAATAAAATGTAACTATGAAAGGATAAAAAGTATGATGTGCATGTAAAAATTTTACTTGTTGAAATCCACTTTCAGGTGGTAACTAACTTTTATTAGCAGTAACTCCTTTTGAAAACCCAAAAACTAAGAAATCTACTAATGTCGGACGTGTAAACAAGCCATTTATTTCTCTATTACATTTCCTTATAGGTTGTGGTGGACTGCGATCGCATTCACATCGAGAACAGGACTGGTGGCAGTGTCTTGTCCATCTCAGAAGTTCTTCCCGTGGACGTAGGAAGCTACACGATCTTTGTTCACACTCGACAAGGCACCTACCAACATACAATTGTTCTCAGCATCAACGGTGTGAGAACTAGTCCCATTTTCTCTACATTAGCAATGGTCAAGATTCTCAAGTTCTCGAATTCTCAAGTTGGTGTCTTCGTTTTTTGTTTTTAGATCGACCGGAACGCCCTGCGTTGTGTCCGTTCGTGTCCCAGCTGACTCCCAGTTCTTTAGTTCTGTCCTGGAGTGGACCGAGTTACGATGGCGGTTCGCAAATAACCGATTACGTGGTAGAGATGCAAAGCCTCGGTCAAGCTGAATCCGGGGACTGGAGCGTGCTCACTTCCCAGTGTAAGGACACGACGTACCGCGTCCGCTCGGGCCTTCACGCGCAGGGCAAGTACCGCTTCCGTGTACGAGCCTGCAACGCCGCGGGGGTCAGCGACCCCAGTGAAGAGTCGGACTGCATCAATATGGATACGGCAGGTACCATACAGCTTCGCTGTAGGCACTCGGTTCTGCAATATATTGTTATAGTCCCAATTTATTAACATTTTCGTAGGCCAAAGCCGGACTAAAATACCTGCAAGGTTTACGAACGTGATTGAAACAGAAATGTACCCGATGCTCATTTTTCAGGGGAGCCACAGAAGGAGATTCTCCCACAAATCGATGTCATTATTGACACCACGCACAAGGTGAAAGATTGCTACAACATCCATGAAAAATTGGGAGTGTGAGTACATTCTTAAGCCCCGACAGAGCAACTCGTGCAGTAAAGACGCCTTTAAATCTATAATACGATGATTTCATGCTGTGAACCCTGTAGTCGGAAAACTCTTTTCGCAGAGGGAAATTCGGCCAGGTGTTCCGGCTGACACATAAGGAGACGGGTCGTGTGTGCGCCGGAAAGTTCTACCGTGCGATCGCTTCCAAGGACAAAGACGCAGCTAGAGAGGAGATCAAACTGATGAAGGAGCTGCACCATCCGAAGCTTGTGCAGTGTCTGGGAGCGTTCGACACCCGCTCGGAGATCGTCTTGATCATGGAGTAGTGAGTGTTGCGATGCAGCGGCGCTTTAGTCTCTTTCGCAGAGACCTCCTGATTGCTACTTTTATATCATACTTACGATCATATTTGTGTTCCAGCATTGCCGGCGGTGAGCTGTTCGAGCGTATCGTGGACGATAATTTCGAGCACACGGAGCCCAACAGCATGCAGTACATGCGGCAGATCCTGGAAGGCGTCCTGTATCTTCACCGCAAAAACATCGTCCACCTCGACCTGAAACCTGAGAACATCGTGTGCCTGAACACCACCGGGACGCTTATCAAGATCATCGACTTCGGCCTGGCCAGAAAACTTCGTGAGTGGGCTGTGTGCGGCATCGTGAGACGACGATGTTTAACGCTGTTTATTCCACAGCACGGCTGCATTTTTTTAAGGGAGAGAAGGAGGGGGAGCGAGAGGGAACGACTGTAGCGTGAGAACAGAAAGCAACTTGTCTCTCAGACGTTCCACAACATTAAATCTAACTATAATCTAACAAAATGCATGAGGTGTCATTTTTAATAAATTAAACATTGTACTTGCTGGTGTGTACTCATCACTGAGGTTTAAGTGGAATAACACTCTCTAGACTGTG
This sequence comes from Parauchenoglanis ngamensis, assembly GCA_030014255.1. Taxonomy (NCBI): domain Eukaryota; kingdom Metazoa; phylum Chordata; class Actinopteri; order Siluriformes; family Auchenoglanididae; genus Parauchenoglanis; species Parauchenoglanis ngamensis. The sequence goes on from JAQMYM010000033.1 coordinate 2,151,941, forward strand.
GAGTTTTTAAAAAAAAAAAAAAAAAAAAAAAAAAAAAAAAAAAAAACGGAAGTTAATCCTTTAACGTTGCTAACGATGTTTAATGCTGTATAATGTTGTTTTAACATTTGTTTAAGGTTGTTTAGCTCGAACATTGTTGTCCAGTGTTTATCATTGTCTAATGCTATTTAACGTTTAATGCCGCTCAATGTTCTTTAATATTTATACATCTTTAAATTAGGAATTCATTTTAACAGATCAACAGATTAGAAGAACATCTATTTTTAGTTGTTTTTTTTTAATACAGCAAGTCAATTTATTTATTTATTTTTTTTATTTTAGCATATGTAAACTTGCACATTAATTCTAGTCAGCTTAAAGATACAGACATTTAGCTTGATTAAGTAGCATAGATTTTAGGTTCAGTTTAATTAAACACTTTTTAATCTACGGTTTGAATTTGAAATGGAATCAATTCACCATTTCTTTTCAATTCTGATTGTAAATTTTTATTGTATTGTTTGGGCAACGTACCCCCGAGAGAATTCATAAAATAACTAATTTCTCATTATTACTATTATTTTTATATTGAGATGATAAAATCGTTTGATATTTCATTTAGATTTTTTTAAATGTAACGTTTTTCTTTTAAAAAAAAAACATTTAAAAACCGTTTCTGAGCTGAAATTCATCAAATGATGTTTATAGAATACCTCGTTTTTCCATACATCATGTTTTATATCTTCGTGCCACATGCTAATTTAAAATCTCTGCTAATGGACTTTCCTACACAAAAATGTAAAATGTTCACTTTTTGCTCTGACTGGACAACAGAATTACACCTGAATGCTTTTTTTTTTTTTTTTTTTTTATTTTTTCCACAGAACCTGGAAATCCTCTCCGGGTGATGCATGGCACGCCCGAGTTTGTGGCCCCAGAGGTGGTCGGCTACGAGCCTGTGGATCTGGGGACGGACATGTGGAGCGTCGGGGTGATCTGCTACATCCTGTACGTACCGAGGCCTTGGGTTGTGTTGAATGCATGTGGGTTTGTGTTTAACCTCTTTGTCTCGCGGTCAGACTGAGTGGAGAGTCGCCGTTTCAGGGAAGCACGGATGCAGAGACTCTTGCGCTCGTCACCGCTGCGAGCTGGGAGTTTGACCCCGAGTTTGATGACATCACTGATGAGGCCAAGGACTTTATCTGTGGTCTGCTGAAGAAGGAGAAGAGGTTTGCTGCGCAGTACATCATGCACTACTGTCGTCCCATAGTGCTTGTTTCTGTTGTATTGTATGGATGTATACGTGTCGCTGTTTCTTTGTCTCTCTCTCACACAGAGAGAGGATGTCATGTGAGCAGGCTATGGCTCATCAGTGGATAGCCTCGTCTTCAGGTCGTGTCACGAAAACCCTGAATAAAGAAAAGATGCGGCGTTTCCTGGCCAGGCAAAGATGGCAGGTGCGTGAGTGAGGGAAGGAATCGGCTTCTAGAGCGTGGATAAGCTAAGAATTTTACGTTTGATAGTTGTGAGGAAGGAAGTTGATGGAAGTTCGGTGTGCTGTTGCAGAAAACCGGTAAAGCCGTGCTGGCGCTCAAGAGGATGGCGCACCTCTCGAACAGATCGGACGGCTCGGACTCGCCTTCCAGTCACGCGAATGGTGACAAATCCACAAAATGCGTATGGGACAAAAAAAATCCTTTACCTGTTTGTAATAAACTCTGATGCCACACCGGTGCCTTTGTGCTGTTTTCTTGTCTTTTATAGACACGGGTTTGGGGAAGGAGGCCAAAGAGGCTGTACTGGCGCTGGAGCAGCAGCTGAGGAGCGAGCCAAATTTCCCACAAACTCTTCACGACCTTAAGGAGCCCTGCGGCGCTACTGTACACATGGCCTGCATCGTACAAGGTAACAAGACTCCTTATGCTTGTTCACGCATTAAATGCACACCATCCACATTACTGTTTACACTTCAATTTTTTTCCTTTCGGCAGGTTATCCCGACCCGGAAGTGGTGTGGCTGCTTGATGACAAGCCTCTGGAGGAGACCGAGCACATCCAGATCGAGTACAAAGAGGACGGGCTTTGTACGCTCACCCTCACCCAGGTACACCCGAAGGATTCTGGGATATACAAAATCCGCGCCTCTAACCACCTGGGCCAGGCGCTGTGCTCGGCAAGGCTCACTGTGGCCAACTAGAGGTGTGGAGCTTAAATGAAAACGACAGGAAAGGCACGGGTTATGGAGTTGACTTCCTGAGATCCAGTGCAGCCGAAAAAAAAACCTTGACACGGAGTATGGTCTCCTAGGGTCAGGACGCACTTGACCACGAAAGCACTTTGATGCACAATTCACAGCTGTTCTCAGGATACTTGAGAGAGAGAGAGAGAGAGAGAGTTCTTGTCTTGTTAATTTTCTACCACGTTTATCACTTTAGGACACGTCTGCATTTTCATAGCCTGTACTGTTATTTAATCTTTGAATGAATTAATTATTTGTAAAATATACACAGACCACTTTATTAAACACCTGTACGCTAGCTATTGTAGCACATTTCACATACTTTTCTGCGCACCACGGTTGTAAAGGCTGATCACTTGAGTTACCGTAAGCCTTCATGTCTCCAGCATGGCCATTTTCTTCTGACCCCTGAGAACTGGATGTTTTTAGTTTTTTGCACCACTCTGTTGTGGGTGAAAATCCCAGGAGATCAGCAGCTTCTGGAACACTTAAACCCGCCCCTCTGGCTCCGACAACCTCTCTAACATCACTGAACTAACGTTTTGATGTGAACATTGACTGGAGCGCGTGATGTTTTATTCAGTGTGGATAATGACACAAATGTAGCGGTATTGCTGATCGAGTGGTCGGTAAACGTGTGTGCATGTGTGAAGCTGTAATTTCATATCAAGTCATGACAGTGTAAGATTTTAATTTAATAAAGAATTTAATTAACTTCATTCAGTTTTCCCCTCACCCTGCTATGGACTGGTATCCAATCCAGCGCTCTTTCCTGCCTTGCATCCAGTAAAGATATTCTGACGGATTTGTGGATGCTGCATCATGGTTCAATTTTTGGCTCGTTGTGAGACTGGAAATGTCCCCCAGACACGGCGCTCTCTCCAGAAGCGGAACCGCGGAGAGACTCCGGTCTTGAGAATCAGGGTTATAAGCATTACATTTATATTACATTTCATGTTAAAAAAAAAACATTAATTTATTCTGCCATTTTATAAAACCGTGCATGTTTGGACAAACTATAACTCTTTGCTCACCTGATAGCTAGACTTGACTCGGAGACAAACTCGGGCAAAGCTAAAGAAACAATCGCTGGCTATAAGACATGACTTGGCCGAAGATGCGTCCGTTCTGTACCTGTTCTCACGCGTACCTCGTTTCAAAATCATCTCTCTGGTGGTTAGGTGACCAAATAAACTAAGGATAAAGTCTAAAACATCGTAAACATGACATTTAAAAGAACACGCCCCTTCATTGGTTTTAAGGTTAAGAAATTCCTCATAGCGCGTAGCGGCTCTTAACCCTGCCGGTGTTTAATGAGTGTTCCATTAAACACCTGGCTGTAAGTTGTGAAAAAAATATCTGACTGTTGAATTGATTAGTGTGATCAAGCGCACAGCGCAGTCCACTCGAGCCTCGATGCTCGGCTACGAAAAAACGCCCCAAGCCTGAAATGTACAGTTAACCACTGCAGTGTGAGTGTAAAACAGTCGTCTCAGGGCTGAACTCCAGTTTCCTCTTTTTTCTGCTGAATCCGATCTTGAAGTAAGTTCCAAGCTTTTTCGACCTGTAGATTTATCATCACACACACACACACACACACACACACACACACTATTACAGTATGACTACACACGGCAACATCTCACTAACCCAATACTGTAAAGCTGTATGTATGCAACATCTCTTATACATTTGAATTATCATTTCTATGAATATTATCTAAAATATTTATATAATAATTGCGTCATGGGCACTGCTTTGGCATCTTCATGTGAATTAAAAAAGAAAGTTTTTTTTAGAATTAAGAATGAGTGGTTGGTTGGTTGAGTGGGCGTGTACCTGTCTCTGAGTGACGTCCGGCTCCCACAGTGTACACAGAACCACGTTGGCCTGCTCCACCAGCTGCATGTTAGACCACTGACTCCGTAATCTCCTCAGTGCGTCCTCCTGACTCAGTCCATCCCGCTGCACTATACGCCGCACGGCCTGATGGGAAGAGATTTTAGTGATTTTAAATGGGAAGAGTGAGAAGTGCACTAAAGATGACCTCACCTCTTCCTCGGGTATTATGGCCACCCAGACCTCATGAACCATCTCTGTCCATCCAGCCTGCAACAACACCGCAGCATCCACCACACACACGTGCTTCCCTGTGTACACGCACAGAGAGCGTTTATGTTTAGTTAGCATTATAAACATTGAAAAGAAGTGATAAAATTGTGCGGAACCTGAAAAGAAAAGCACCGAAAGAGAGCGATGCTTACCGTCTGCTTTAGCCTGCTGTACTCTTTCTTTCACAAGAAGTGCAATCTCAGGCCACACTATATCAGATAGGGCTTTTAACCGTTCCTATAAACACGCACACGGTCTTTCATGGTACTCACACAATGCAGTTTGGGTTAAAACCTTTTTTTTTTTCATGCGTACCAGCAAAATGTCTCCATGCATACATTATTATTATTATTATTATTATTACTACTACAACAGCACATCTGGTCTCCACCATATTCTCGCTTCACTGCATTACCTTGTTTCCGAACACCTTTCTCCCGAGGGCTTGTCTGTCAATGGTCTTATCCTCGTTTACAATATCTGATAAGTAAGACACAAACACACACGTCCACAAAATGGGCAACTGTTAATTACATGCTTGTGACAGATTTAAGAAAATTACTTTTTTTGGCTGAAAGCTTCTGTATCTTTTTCCTGTTTAATTAACTGACACTAGCTGTTTAGCCTCGTAGCCCCGCCCCCCACACCTTTGCCAAACTCCTGCACTATCCTATGATAGGCGGCGGTGCCAGGTCGGTAGGTTTCGTGGCCGAGCTGGTCTGCGTCGATCCGTGCGGCTCTGAGTCCTTCCAGTCTCAGAGCGATGGCGCTCTTCCCGCTTCCGCTGCCTCCCGTCAGGCCGATCACGTACGGGAGCTGAGAGAGAGCCGGGCGAGGCTGACGCAGGTGAGACAGAAGGGCACATCGTTAGTTCTATATAGGAAGTCACTGAATGAGGGTAAACAGAGTACTCACGGGGTGCAAAAACATTGCTTTTACTTTTACTGCTTTGCTTTGCTAGCTGTAAAATATAAATAGCATTTTAGCAACTCTCTGCACAAAACAATTATTTTAGGCATGCGATAAAAGGTTGGCGCGCCACCGTGGGAGGGACGAGGAGAGTGCCCAGCAGGCGTGTGCGCAGGCTCGATGAGCTGATCTTCTCTTCCTCGATGTCTGCGTGATGCGCGTCTTTAATCAGAGGAATTTCATACAGCACCAGCTCTGGTAGCCCCTGTACAACAAAGCGAAAACAAATATAAACATGATACCAGCAAAAATAAATAAATAAGGAGGGTCATACACCGCTGAGGTTTCACGAAAGCTAAACGTTAAAGTAAGCACACACGGTCAAGGATATCTGTAAATCTTTTTTTAATTACCACTTGCCATCAATAGCTAACAGAGTGGTGGAATGTTAACGCATTTACTAAAAGCATCCACAGTGGCAGATTGTGGCATTAACGTTTAACTTTTGTACCAAAAACGTCCCACTGCATCACAGTCCTAAACTGAACTCTGGACGTATGGCCTGATTACAGATTAAACCGGACACAAACCCATCTTCAGACTAAAGTCCAAGACTAACACCAGTTTTCATTTGATCTGGCACAGAGAATGGCCAGCCTGACCATCTTTTTAAAATAGGTCTTCAAATTCAGTTTCATACCAATAAATCTATATAAATAGTCTGTAAGTATTTGGACAGCAACACAATTATCATCATTTCGCCTCAGTATACGACAACAATGGATTTGAAAAGAAGCCATCAAGATGAGACTGAAGTGTAGACTTTTAGCTTTAATTCAAGGGGTTTAACCTAAATACTGCTCAGGAAGTACAGCCATTTTTTTCACAGGCTCAGAAGTAACTAAACAAACCATCATAATCATAAATAATAAGCATTAAAGTGTAATGCTTGGATGCAAAGACCACCTACAATCTGGTAGTTTTGAAGGGGTTTTTTTTCACCATGGAAAGAATTCCACGATCATCCCCTTTAGTTGTCTTCCGTGGTCTTCCAGGCCTTTCGGTGTTGCTGAGCTCACCAGTGCATTCCTTCTTTTTAAGAACGTACCAAATTGTTTATTTATCTACTTCTAACATGTCTGCTATCTCTCTGATGGGCCTGCTTGTTCCTTCATTTGCATCAACACCTATTTGGACCACTTATTGAGAGTTCGCATGAACAGCTGCCAAATGCAAATTCAACACTTGGAATCAACTTCAGACATTTTGCCTTCCTAGTTTGTCATGAAATAACGAGGCCACACCTGCCCTTGAAACTGCTCATCGGTCAATTGTCCAATTACTTTGGAGACTCTGAAAATGGAGGGACTGTAAAAAAAATGGCTGTAATTAGTAAACGGTTAAAGAGACAAAATTATGAAAACTGTGTCACTGTCCAAATACTTACAGACCTGATTGCATATAATGAATGTTGAGTCCGCTGCCTTCGGTACACCGGAAAGGCACTTTAGATGGTTGGAACATGGGATTCATTACAGTTAGCTGTGAAGTGAAGCTACGATCTGGCTCGGCCATTCAGACGCTTACATTTTCTACTCGTTTCCTGTTGACGGCTTCACCGCCCCGCCTTGTCTCCTCGCTAACCACGATGCACTGCAGCTCTGCGTCGCTGATGGACGGGCCGAAGGGGTCGGACAGGGGGACGATGTCATACTGTAGAGATGGTTTAACGTCATTCAGGAACTCGCGGAGCTTCTGCACACGTCTGCTGTACGGTTCGATCAGCTCCTTCAACACCTTTCCTGGACAAAGAGAGCAACTTCAGGGTGGTGACTGTGACTCCACTGCATCCCTTTCATTGATTACTTTCCTGTAACAGCACGATACATAGTGTTTTACTTACTTTTAAGCAGTTCCTGGTCACACACTCCAATCACAAAGCGCCTATTCGCCATCAAGCAGCAAATATTCAACAGGGTCCGGTGAGCACCGTGCAGGCGATCGAAGGTTCCGCCCACCACCACATCTCCATACGTCTCTACGGGCTTTGAATCGCTTTTCTTCCTGTTTTCCTCCTGCTCTTCCATCACGTCCTTCAACTGCGGCCATAAGACAACGGAAGAAAGGCTGGGCGCACACACGTAGCAGCTTCCGGCATAAACCTGAAGGCACCGAGCCACCAGAGACATCTGCCCCGAGTCCTTTATGGGGAAATCTGTCATCACAACCTCTGGGGATTGAGAAAGCAGCTGAGGAGAGGGGAAAGGGTCGAGGGTCACGTCCTGCTGGGCTTGGATGTTAGCGAGGAGCAGCCGGATGTCCAGGTGAGCGCAGACGTCCGCCGCGTTGCTGTACAGGCGGGATATGAGGCTCGGGAGATCCGCGGACGGGGGGATGAAGACCGGCTGAGGCGGGCAGCCTGTTCCTAAGTTGAGGCCCGGGTGGAGATGAACATAGAGGGTGCGCTCCACCAGCTTGGCGGCGGATTTAAGGACAGGAGCGAGGCGGAGGGGGAGGGTGTGGAGAGGGGAGGTGAGGACCAGAACCCCTGTGCTGAACATCACAGACATAATGGACAGGTGTCCACTCCCACTCCAGGCAAGCTACAACAAACACCACCACTGATTAGATGGACAGACAGAATCAGAGAGACAGACAGCTGGTTAGAGGAACAAATAAAGAGACAGGCAGACAGTGAGACAGACAGCTGTTTAGATGGAGAAACAAAAGGCAGTAAGACAATGGACAGCAACACAGACAGGCAGACAAACAGACCGCTGCTTAGATGGACAGAGAATCAGAGAGACAGGTGTTTAGATGGACAGAGCGACAGACTGATGTTGAAATGGACAGAGAGACAGACAGGCGGCTGGCGAGATGGACAGAGAGACAGACAGGCGGCTGGCGAGATGGACAGAGAGACAGACAGGCGGCTGGCGAGATGGACAGAGAGA
>JAQMYM010000033.1:2162384-2173902 GCA_030014255.1 Parauchenoglanis ngamensis
GACAGAGAAGGAAAGAGCAATCAGACAGACAGACAGACGGACGGACACACACACACACACACACACACACACACACACACACACACACACACACAGTTTTACTTGAAAAGCAAACTCGGATGTTTTAAAACAGAGAATATTTAGTCTCTGCAGTGCACATCTTAAAACTGTCACCAAAGTTAGCGCTTAAATCACAAATGGCTCCTTACTAGATGCAAACGGAACTGCCCAGTGTGCACACTTTATACACCCTACTTAGTGAACTCGTGTAAGGAGCAGGGCGCCGTTTGGCTTTCAGCCCCAGACCTGTGACGGTATTATAATGTAGCGCTAACAGGCTAAAGTGCTGCCGCTACGCAAAAAGAAAATACTTACCAAAAACTGCTCCGTCTTCCGTTTTACCACGTCACCTCACTCTGACCAACCTCTCAAATATATAATTTTTATATAAATATTTCATAATTTGCTACGTCATTACTTCACTCTCAATAAATAGTCTTCCTCGACTGTACTCCCGTACCCATTTGACCTAGCCGTCTACAAACCACGTGACAGCTTTCTGTCTGCTGATTGGCTGTTCATCAGAGGACTACAACCAATGGATATGTAGTTCAGGTATTTTTTTTCTTTAAGCAACATTAGCTTCCCTTCTCTGTCTTGGTTGATTGCTGTGGTGAAAACGGAACTTGCATTTATTTTCCTTTGGTATTTCGAACAAAATACTAAGTAGTGATATATACGCCATATAAATGGAATAAAAACACCTTCGTTTATACAGTATAATTAGGTTTTCACTTCACCAGAAGTCCTTGTTTTTGCACTAAGGGAACATAGCAGACAGACACTAGCAATGGCAAAAGAATGGCTTTTATTCAACGTGGTACAAAAATAGCGTTTAATTTTTTCCACAGTGCTGTCTTAAAACCGAGACTACATCAGTAGCATCTTTATATAAAATTTCAGATGTAAACACAAACACCAAGCCCCTATAGTTACAGTTTACTGTAATTCAGTTAATACAGTAATGACTGAAAACTTACAATTGAAAGTGGAATGCTTAAATTGTTAAACAAAATCATCAGTCACCTCTGCATCAATGTTTGGTTTTACAACAGCCTACTGATACTGAAGATTTAACTCGTCCATCTGTGCAGTCATTAATGTGGTGGTGTAAACATCTCCACCAAATAATCATGTCAGGCTCTGACCATGTTGTACAGCGTGTCTGTATCCTTTTGTACACGTTTCTGGCTACAAGCTTCAGGATCTTAGAGACTGCAGTCTCATTACAGATTGTAGCCCTTTTACTGTGACTCCATCTGATATCATTTCTGAAATATACTTAAGTCTAATGATGGGATCAGACTACACAATCAGAATTCAGCTAGATTTTGTCTTTTTAGATTTCTAGCGTCGGCCCAGCATCGGGAATGACGAGAAGTGACCCCAATGAAACTCAGAATTTTTAGATTTTTTTCACCTGGTTTGCCAACTACTATGACGTGTTCCTTGACATTCCTTTTGTAGCCATGATTGTCAATTTCTTGACCCTCCTCCCTGACAACACGCAAGGACATGAATGAGAATTGGTCGAGTTAAAACTTGTAGTGTTGCCAGTCTCCCGACCAAGACACGGCAAGAATTTATGGCACCATGATTGCCTAATCTGACATGGTGGCCATTGTGAAAGACAAAAATAGTGTATAGTTTGATCCCCACATTACCGAACAAACAGGAATACTGTTCTAAATGCTGGTACCACATTTAACCACTCTCCCAATCTGACTGGCAAGCATAATACTGTCTGCACATGTTTGGATGGAAAGGTGGCCAGCATTCTTCATGAATCTAGCTCCATGCCAATGAATCGTGTGGCCAGCTTTGCAAGTAGGGAGCTTTTTCCAAGTTCATTGTATGCATGGTTGCATAGTGTAGTCAACTAATGCAGTCACTAGTATACTTTGTAATAAATCCTTTCCTTTGTGACCAGCACTGTGCTAAAGAGCGTATTAAGAGCCACGAGTTGCTCATCACTATCCAATTCCACTCAGCAAGATTTGAGCAGCACATGTCTGGGGCCTATTCATACTTGTTTTCGGATGTCGTTTCAGTTTAGACTCCCAGGATATTGTTAGCCTGAAAAAATATCTTCCCTGACACCACTATAGACATTGCATCCTACACCAAAACCAAAAAACAATCACTGAGCTATAAAGTTGATGAGCTTTCATGCTGCACACTCTCGATTCCAGAATCCCATATCTCAACTGAGTGGCCAAGTCATGCAACTAGTAAACCAAACACCACAGTGTGTGAAGAGGGGTGTCCCCATCAGAGCCAGTCACCCAAATATGGCAGTATCCTCAAGCCCGTCGAGTCATGAGAAGGCCTGTAGTGATGACATCAAGCTGAGGGGAAGGATCCCAACCAGAATAATATTTTTGACATCTGTGCATTCGTCCTTTGTACTGTCCTTGAATGAACTCTCGTAATACATATTAGGACTTATTCATTACTGTACAGGTATACGATTAATACAAAATAGGACTAGCAACATATTCACACTTCCACAATGATTTCTGTTATTAAAATTGACTATGAAGCTCCAGCACTAAAATCTGAGCTCAAGCTGAAGAAATTAATAAGTGGCTTGAGAAAAAAAAAATCACAACATGGAGAATATTACATGACTGTGGCAGGCCAGGCAATAGTAGACAGAAAGTATGTGTAGTATTCATTAAAACTTTACTACATACATTATCGTTCCTATGGCTCGATTTTGTGTTTCATGCGTTTTATGGCTTTAACCGCTTCAGAACGCGTGGGTAGTACTTGAGAAATATCCTCAGAGCGATTTCATATGTATCCCCGCTCGGTTTGGACGGGTACTTCTTCCGGCTGTAGACGAAGCCTTTCTCGATTTGGAACACCGCCTTGTTGAAAGTGTCCTGCTTGAAAGGTTGGCCGCGGTTCATACACCCCACGAGAGTGCTGACGAAGAACCTCCAGCGCTGCGTGTAGTAATCCCCCATTAGCCCCGCCCACTCCTTGCTAGCATAGTCCAGGATGTTGCCGTCAGGTCCCCACAGCGTGATCTGGTTCTTGGCGTTCAGCTCGTACAGCTCCGCCTCCTGTTCGTCCATGCCCAGAGACCGTGCCTGCTCAAGCCACGCCCCCAACAGGAAGTGTTCGTCACTGGAAAGGAGGCAGTCCAGTTCGGGTAAGAGGTCGTAGATGAGCACACCTCCAGCTGTCAGGAGTTCTGGAAGATTCTGGGCCTAGAGCGTGAAATTAGTTTTTTTAAATTGTTTAGTAAAGCGTATGAAAATAATAATTACCATCGATATTTCCTCATTACTATACAGCTTGTCAATTAATTTCCATTGCTAAAAATGAAAATTCACAAACAAACAAATTAACAAACATCAATTCCAACAAATTCGTACATTAAACAGCCAATAAATTTTAATTCTGTCTTACCTGGAATGCGTCTCGTATTTCTTCATAGAACTGCGTTGTCAGGAGCTGAAGAGCCTGACGCGTCACATCCACCAGATCATAACGGAATGTATCGACAGAAATCAGTGAAGGTGCCGCGCCCAACAGCAGCTTCCACGCCTCGTAGAGGTCTCTAGGATTGTACCAAATTTCAGTCTGCATCTTCAGGGATGGTCGGTGCACCAGAGGACTCCGGTTGTGGTTCTTGTACTCAGGAATGGTACAATTGTACACACTCCCAAACAGCAGGCGCCAGGCAAGTGCCAGGCTCTCGTTATTGGTGCCGTAGCGGCGCCAGGAGTACATCGTTGCCCACTTGGTCAAATTCACTGCTTCTTTGCGCCACGCCAGCTCAGCCATCAGCTCATAGATGGCCGGGTTTTGCTCGATGCCCTCTGGTGCAATGCCTAACCCCACCAGAGTGGAACCAGGGAACTTCTGAGCTTCGAAAGGACCAGAGTTAACATGCTCCACTGCACCAAACAGGCCACTGTTACCTCCAAAGTTGTGAAGCATGCACCAGATAAAGGGCTGGCCATAGAAGGACTGGGTGTGGTTAAAAACAGGCATGGATTCGGCAAAGAGGTCTAGGACGATCATACGTCCCTGAGGTACGCCGTGGAGGAGCGCCTGGATCTGTGGAGGTTTCCAGAACTCTGGGTTGCTGATGAATAACCAGCCCTGCATCAGCCAAATGGCCTGTGGGTCCACTGTGAGGAAGCAAGGCAATATGAGTGCACTACCACGAAGGAATTTCATTCCAACATTCACCAAAAATACACACTTGAACATTTCAGTTAAGCAATCTAGACTGGCGGACTACAGTCTTGATGCAAACACATTTGACTGATTAATCTCAGGGCTGCAAGTGCAGTCACTACACACCGACGGAATTCAAGGCATCTTATCTTCTCAAACAGCATGTGCACGATGTAGTATGCCATCATTATACTAGTAGGCCTGACAAACTATTTATTAGAGTAGTACATGGTTGGGCTTAGGATTCACAGCTCAGGATATGATTATCCACTCCTGTTTCTTTGGGTTATAAAAAAAAAAAAATTATGGAACAATCCGTTATTGTGCAACATCAGTGTGACTCACAGTCATGCCTGCTCACATCCAGTGTGTGTTTTTATTGCTTCACCTGTGTTCTCTGTGAATTTTATGATCTAGTTTGTGGTTTTTTGCTCCCCAGCCTGGCAGAAGTGTCAGGATAAAATGACACAGATAAGTACAAAAAATACACACACAACCGACTGACTCGTGTCCGAGTGTTTCCTTAACCGAGTACGAGATTCAAAAATACTGAGAAATACATCAACACTTCCTGTTAGTCCCTATTCACACATCACTTAAAAAAAAACTTAACAACTGGGAAAAGAAACAGATTCCAAACAGAAGTCTTACCTGTTCATTAAAAAAATTGGTAACTCCATCATACCTGAAACCAATTTACACTTATTATAGAGCTATACTGAACTCTTTAAACATGCTGAATGGACTGTTTTTGTCTCTTTCTCTTTTCTGATTGGCTCCTAGCTCCGGTCTGTCACAGAGTACTCAGATTTCTTTCTTGCCTGAAGTTGATGTACCTGATCTGGTGTATGATGTATGTGCACAAATTTCATGCCTATTCCCACCCGACTCCCCAGACACAGCGCTGACTGTTTATTATGTAACTCATTATTAAGAGACACTGAAAATCCTACACACTAAAGCTTAAAGTTAAAGATCGAATTTGGGGAGATTATTTTTGGATATGGTTTCTTTCAAACCAAACTTTAACTTCATTTACGAGAGCTAAAGCTGAAAATAGTCACTTTTCCAACTTGTCGTTCAAACCAGCTGTGAATAACCACTTCCTTCATTTGCAATTCATGAAAATCAGGAATTAAAGGCTTTTTGGATGCTCGAGGTTACCTGAGGTCATAGTGGTGAATACTGCGCTACTAATTGAGGAGAGATAATAAGGGTCAGAGGATGTAGGCGTCATCTCATTAAAGGTGTCTGTGTTGTAGACGTGGTCCGTCCCGAACTCTTTAACCACCTGCGACAGGAAGAGCGAGCCGATGCGCAGGAACAGTGGGTCACGTGGGTCCAGCACGTACGTGCAGGAATACGTGCAGTTAAAATGGCTCCACGGCCCCAGCTTGGTCACGTTGGCTTTGGGAAACAAGCTAAGGAAGAAAAAAATATCAGTGCAAAAGTTTGCATCCCCTCTGTTTGTTTTAATGGAAAATGTAACTTCTGCAATGTCAATTTATCGATTTATTTACAAATTAAAAAAGTAGAAAGAAGTAAAAAAAAATCAAACGTGGGTGTCTCCTGCAGCAAGTTAATGTTCCAGAAGAAGAGTGAACACACAAGGTAGTAAATAGTTTACAAGAAAATTAGGAATAGTTTTGAACAGACAATGTCTAAAAGCATTTGAACACACTAAACCTATGTTTTTTTTCCAACAAATGAATTCTATTGTATTGTGGATATGCAAACTTTTGCACTTTTTGAACCTCTCTCTGTCTGTCAACAAAGAAATTTTTCCCATCTTGTGCAGATTAACCAGTTATGTATTACCGCGTGATTCCACGAGGTATTATCCCTGAGAAGGCTGGCAGAACAGGAATCATTCCCAATGATCTCATCCGCTCCAAGATTTTAACCTGCAGGGAAGGAAGTCATCCAAGTTCACAATTTGAATGACTTTCCAATTTTGCCTTTTAAATCTCTCCAATTAGCATATAGTTCATTTTACTATAACAGCTTTTAAACAGAAGAAGTCCAAGTGAGCACACACCCACACACCTGCAGAGAGAGCTGTTTGGTGTGCCAGGACCGAGGCAGCGGGCCTCCCCACTCAAACAGATTCCCCATCCGATTCCATGCAAGGAACGCTGGACCCGTAAAGAAGTCATCGATCTCCGTCTGATTTAGACCCAGAGACGCGTAAACCTACGTCCGAGAGAGGGAACGCGAGCGACACAGAAAAACAGACATGTAGACTACGAAAGAATGAAACTACACGGCAACAAATAATTGTCCACTAATCTGCAAGACTTAGATAATTCTCCGAATTTAAACTCAGAATATTTTTTTATTTTAAGAGTAAGAGTTTCTTTGGGGACACAATTCAGATAAATAATCTCCTAGTTAAGAAATGTTATTATTGCTATTGTTGTCTTTATTGCAGGTGCCTTTGTGGTTGTCATTATAGAGGTCATCACTATCGCCATTGTCGTCATTGATGTGATTGTTGTCATTATTGTCAACGGTATTGTGGTCAATACCGTCATTATTGCTGTCCTTGACGTGATTCTTGATTTATTATTTTTGATATTACATTATTACTGTCGTCACTGATGTGATTCTTGCATTATTATTGTCATTCATTTTCATTTTTGATGTCATTGGTTTTTTCATTAATTTTGTATATTTTATTGCTGTTATGATCATGTTATTTCATTGTTGCCATGATTGTGATGATTAATTGCTCTTGCTATTGTTGTGGTCATTATTGTTATCATTATCGTTACTGGCATGTTCACGGTTGTCGTTGTCACTACTGTTAACATTATTTTTTGTGGTTGTTCCTCCATTGTGGCTGTTATTGTAGTTGCTGTTATCAATGTTGTTGTTATTTTCATTCTCATTACTGCTCTGGTCATTATAGTGGTCCTTACTGCCATCACTGCTAGAGACACGGTAGTGTATGTGTGGTCCTGGTACTACTGCTTAACACACTGTGCATTTACATGGGGATATAGCTAGTACACATACACATACAATGTGACTTGTATGCTAGGTGACTATATTAACCTATAATATGATTCATGTATAACATGTTTATAATATATCAATCTATGATATGTTTTCAGACAAATCACAGAGGTCGGTGCAATCCTTGGACCACCTCCTGCCACAGCGCCTCCTGCCCAGTGAAAGCCAGGGGCAGATTGATGCCATTCAACGCCATCCAGTCGATCTCTCGCTGCCATCGTGGCCAGTCCCACCACACGGTCGAGTAGCTCTGAGTGCACACGTTCTGGTAGTACCTGAATCTAGATAAGCAGGAACAAGCAAACAAAAGATTAGGCACGCACGATAATGACCTCATCTTTTCTCATCGTTTATGATAGGATAGGGTCTGGGGCCCCGGTCCGATCCAGGATGCGGTCCACCGGTGACCCTGACCCACTGTTGCTGGAAATGAATGACTGAAGGAAGGAAGTGCACAGTGTGACTTCACTTGCTATGGATGACACCCTGATGACGTCACGGCTCACCTGTGCTGCGTGCTGATTCGCAGAACGCCCGTTATGGGGGGTAAAGGTCGCGGCACGCGCAGCTGATCTCCAGACCAGGACACATGGCAGTTGCAGTAGTACTTCAGGTAGTTATAAACGCCGGCGGCCGCCGCCACGCCGCTCGTGCCCACCACCTCCACCGTGTGATTACTCAATGAGCGGAGCTCGCACACGTCCAGACCATGAGGGGACAGCGAGCTGTTCACGGACACGACGAAATCTCGCGATATTTCCCCTAACAATCGCCTCAGAAGCAGGACCACGGCTCTGGTTTGCGTTTCATGGCTGGCTTTCACGCGCAAATGATCCAGAGTCCGAAACTGGCGAATTCTCGAAACAAATCCGAGAAAGAACAAGACGAGGAGTAGAAGAGTTGGAAATAAACCACGTTGTCTTCGTGTCATTTTTATTCCAGAAACACTCAAAACAACACGGAATTCATCGAAACGCCAAACTTTTCTTTTTTCCTCTTCTATTTATTTTAGCCCTGAGAGGAACAGGAAGCGTACGCCATTCACGTGCAAACGGATGTCCAATCAAATGCGTTCCTAGGGGAGCTCGAGCGATTTTGGACCAATAGGAAAGCTCGAAAATGCCACAGCATTTAAAACCAAGGACACACTTTGGTTTTGCCACATGATTCAGAAATGCAAGCGATTGCGAATGTGTGTACAATAAACGTTTGATTTAGACACCATAGAGGTGCAGTAGTCGATTTGTTTTATTCTTTAACTGTACACATAACCTGGAAGATATGTGGAACGTGCTAAAAAGAATGTTTTTTTAATCCGTGGCCGTAGCAAAAGTGGAGAAAATCCGCATGGAAAAATGACTTCCGGCCCTTGTCTGTGTTTTGGATGGGCCTCCTATCAGTCACTCTAAAGGAAAAATATTCACTAATGCACTCATCTTCATATCTTAAATTCGTATATTAAATAAATAATATTAAAGGGCACTGTAGTTTTTCAAAGTGTTTCTAGATCTTTATATTTATCTGTGTGTACATTTACAGATACCTCAGTATTACCATGTACCAACATCCATGATCTCTTGTACGTGCACTTTTATTAGATGCTCTGCCCCTAGGCTCTATGGTTTTCTCAGACACTTTAGCAATTATTCTTATATCCTGTTCTAAATATCTTCCAGGTTATTTGTAAAAGTAAGAAAAATAGACTATTGCACCTTTAACATTGGTATATTTGGTGAAGCTGGATGTGGCCATATGTTGCAGGAAGTACTTGATGACTGTTTGAATATAATAACATTTCTGATGGGAAGTTATGGGCAATGAAGTAGCTAACTGTTATCCACTTGGTGATTATGGGGATGCAGAAGATAAAATGGCAAAATGATAACGCCACAAGCTGTATGTTCAAAATACACAAAAAGGCTAGATAAATAGCTCAATACAGAGGATGGTGCACGAAAGACCAAGTACCACTCATTAGATTATGTGGACATAAGCCAGGCTTAATTAATATTTACACAAACTGTACAGTCAGTGTTATAGATTTAACCATGTGTGTCTGTGTGTTGATTAATCTAAAGAAAGTATTTGTATACACAGTATAACCCATTTAACAATAAAAGTGATAATTTGTTTATTGTTAATGGCGTGAGCAGCCATGTTGATTTGACGTCACTTGCTGAACTCAGGTTTGACGAGACCGTCCAGATTTTCCAAGTAGCAATTCCTAGTTGTGGTGTCATTTACTTAACCTGAGTGACAAGTTTTAGTCAAATACATCATTAGGTAGAGAGGGCTAAAGAGAACGATGCAGCAGAGCTTTAGCTTTTAAGCTATAACTTAAATATAACAAGCGGAGTCTCTGCTGGAAGTCCGACATCAGATGTTCTCATTCTTGCAATATTGAAAGTCGAAAAGATAAAAACAACCTCTCTGTTATCTCTTATGTTTAAGTTCGAGGAAAATTTGCAGCTAGCAATAACAAGCTCTGTCGCCCTGTGACGTCAGCACGTCACACAAGTGACAGGAAAAACAGCACCAACCAAGAAATCACTAAACGCGTCATAAATATTTCAGTATAAACATGTATAATGTTTTGAGTGTGGAGTTTTCCTTTAATATCCAAAAGTGAACACACTTTCTGTCAGAATAGGGAAATCCTCCACACACAAATGAACCTGAGGTAACTGTGGTCGGGTTTGAGGTGTGTGTTTTCCTGGCAGCTGAGCGCCATCTTAGCTCAACATGGAGGGGGGGTTTAAACGGGAAAACACAAGGAGAAAACTATTCTTCCGGCTAATAACCATGTTTCCTCCAAATGATTTATTTTAGATCTTTATATTAATATATGTTTTTATAATATTCTGGTTTTTAAAAGAAAAAAAGGATATAATCGTCAGCTGGGGTAATTTTTTTTTAACCTACTTTGTTTTGTTTATGTGCTAGCAAAGCTAGCCAGCTAGCTAGCCTTCACTTCCAGTCGGATATGGCTTCTTCCAATCCAGGTATCTCATTCAGCACATCATAAATATTAGAAATCATAAATTAATTTATTTGTATTTCTTTGGTGTGAGGAGACGTCAGGGTTTATCCTTTAATAATATTGTTATTTGTTTTTTTTTTAAAAACTTGGTAGAAAGTGTTAAAAGGGAACACTAGAAGTTAGCATGTAGCTGGTTAATAAGTGTTAATTAAGCAATGTTTGGTATTACAATTTATACATTTATTTTATTTGTTTTGTCTGTTTATTGTGCGTGAGGCTAAAACTCGGTTTAATCATTGCGGTTTAGCTGTCACGATTAGCAAGTTTCTTTTCTCTTAGCCGATTATGCTAGCAGGCCCAGATAAACTAATGCTAATGCTAAGGTAGAAGGGAAAAAGTTTTAAATGTGACAAATATTGATTATATTTCAGAATTTATGTTGAAATATTAGGTGTTAAGGTTGAGCGATAGCAAAATTGCCACCTAATAAACCTTAAACCGTGTTAATGCTAGTTGAACGACTTAAAAACGTCTTGTTTTCAAACGTATCCGCGGTTTTATTTTAATATGTTTATTATTAATTATTAACTATTAATTAACTGACTATTAATTAACTGGGCCACTGCATAAAGTTTAGTGTGATTTTAGTTTAAAAAAAATCGTTTTATTTCTTCTTACTATTATTGTCACGTATTATTAGATTATATTTGGCTCAGAAGCTAACGTTACGTCCGGTTAATGTCCTGGATGATGTTAGCATCGCAATAACTTAATTCAGACTTAATATCGCGGTGCTACGATATTCCAATTAATCTGCCTGGGCCAATAACAGTCAAGTGTTTTCTTGCCTTTATACAGCAATTTGCTGCCTGTTCCAATGTTTGTTTATTAATAAAAACAACACATCACACTTTTTATCTGTTTATAGCTACGTTTAATGTTGAGAAAAACATTGTCTGCCACCACATTCTCTTTTTTTTTCTCTTAAAGTTAATAAGACCAAAAAAAAACCTGCTGACACTGGATAATCCTTCTATCAATGTTAAATAAACATCTCCTTAATGCAAATGTCATCGTATCAACAAAGTTTTTAATCCGTATATTTTAAAGGAGTCACATGGTAACATGACGAGCTGCGTTTTTTTTTGTCGTGATAATTTCAAGACAGACGACATTTACATTTACATCATTTGGCAGACACCCTTATCCAGAGCGACTTACATATATCTCATTTTTATACAACTGAGCAGTTGAGGGTTAAGG
>JAQMYM010000033.1:2203589-2220473 GCA_030014255.1 Parauchenoglanis ngamensis
CTTTAAAGCACTTCGGGACGACAGCGGTGCTCAGGGAGATGTTGAAGATGTCAGTAAAAACATCTGTCAGTTGGTCTTTACATTCTCTGAGCACTCTCCCAGGGATGTTATCTGGTCCAGCAGCCTTCCGTGGGTTAACTCTGAGAAGAGTTTTCCTCACATCATATATTAAGTATAAATAGTAATAATAAAATATAATAAATAAAAAATAATAATATAATATATAAAAAAGCAGCATAACCCCTGCTTCCACCTCTCCAGGAGCCCCAGGTGGGCCATACTGACTTTCACTCTCTTTCTCTCACTTTGTCAGATTTAGTGCCCCACCTGGTTCCAGCACCTTCAGCTCGCCTGCAGGCTGCCTCGATCCCGCATGGTATTGCTCCACAGAGACTCACCCTTAGACATCTGAGCTACCAGTGCTTTCTGATAACTATCTTCTTTTTTATGGCATTTATCTTTATATTTACACAAAACGCTTAAAAGAAAATACTGCCTGAGCCCAGATTCGAACCATGACTCTTTCCCACTGCAAACCCAGCAACTCAGCCTACTGCACCACCAGGACCAATGGTAAACAGGAGGGATTTCATTTCAGCAACGAATCACAAACACTAGCAGTTTAGCATAAACAGCACAATAATCCAAAAAAGTTGCTTGAGATATATATATTTTTTATTTGACTTCTTACACAGCTAATGAACAGCGTACACAAAATCGTACAAGCGGTTAAACTGTTTAATAACCTTTACTGACTTTATAATCCGCCTCAACATGAAACAGAACACATTCGGTATCAGCGTCATACGCCTTCCTCTGGGACACTGCCTTAATTAATACTGATCACTTTCACTTTCTTTACTATTACAAAAAAATACACTTCATAGTTTCAAAGTCACAGTTATATATTGGGTAACAGAATGTGCGCTGTAATTATCAGAAACGTTTGAAAGTTTTGTACATACAGCAAAAGGAAATACATTTCAGTGATCGTTTTATAGGATTTAGGCACAGATTTAGGGGAAAACAAACAAACAAACAAACAAAAAAAAAAAGACAGACATCCCACACATGAAATTTAAAAAAAAGAAAATGATTAAAGCATATTTAAAAGTCAAAAGATCTGAAGCTTAGATCAATTTTAAATTTATATAGGCATGTGCCAATGAAAGAAATCTTTTTTATTGCAATACATTACATATTTTGTTATTAATCACATTAAATTGCAATTTAAGAGAAATGACAAAACTGTTACCTGGGTTAAAATCGTAATAAAGCGTAGAAAACTGAGTTCAGGCACATGAGACATCAACATCTACAATTATTGAAACTTAAGAAACCAAAATACTCACCATGTCGAAGAATTAAATTTCACTTTTTTCGCACTTTCTTAAAAAACAAAAAACAAAACTTAAAACAAAAAATCAAGCCAAAAAAAAAAAAAAAATTCATTCCTACACTCAATATAACCACAGCTTTAAAAGTACGACCAAAATAATCAAACTTATTCGTGTTAAATGTTCCGGCTACTGCAAATGTCTCCCTTTTCCCTCAGACACGAGGGCTAAAACTCACAATCAGACAGGAAACGGATCGAGGCCGGCGTTTTAAGAAATTCATACGTAAACCGTTTCGGATTTGCTGTAAATACACAGTGACAAATTGAGAAAGAATGCCATTTCATAAACTGTGCGCTAATCGGCGGATTAGCTATCGGCTCATAGCTAGCTACTGTTAGCTAGAAGTAACAAAGGGCCTCGAACCGTCTCGCCGATAAAGAGAACGCAATTGAATTACCAAAAAGTAAAACGTGAGGTAAAAATCCTTCCTCCTTGAACACGTCCGCACTTTCCCAAACTTTCTTAATCACTTCCCGAAGTCGCCGCCGGTCTCTGCACGTTCTCAACCTTCGCACGTTGACGTTATGCTTGACTTCTTTAACCTTCACAAATCTGTGTATTCAATAATTCAGACATTAATTTGCCTTATTTGAGTGGAAATCATGATGCTAATGTTACAATCGCAATTAAACGTCATAAATGTTACCAAAACATCGTTAAACACATTTACATTCATTCCACTCAGTACTGAGTACAGATTCTTCGCAGGGCTGCTTGGCCCCCGATAATCGCTACTTGATGGTGGATATATTTTCTCGCTGTAAAAATTTTCAGAAATTAAAAATGTGCTTAATGTTAGCTAATGTTTCCATGGGATTTACTCGGCTGTACTGCACCGAATAAAACACTAGGGGGCATGCTTTTATAGGAAAATGATCAACCACAGGGATGTGTGGTTTGGCCCAAGGCGTAGCAGGGTTCCCGTTACCATGGCGAAGTCGATCATTTTTATCTTATCTATCCGCCATACAAGTAGGTTACTATGGAAACGATGACGCGTTAGAACGAGCGCATTAATTATAAACCTGCGATTTGCAGCTTGGACCACAGCCGGAGCTTCTGTTACAGAAAACGAGTCAACGCCTTCTGACCAATCAGAATCAAGTATTCAACAGCGCAGTGGTATAAATATGT
Organism: Parauchenoglanis ngamensis; assembly: GCA_030014255.1. Classification (NCBI taxonomy): domain Eukaryota; kingdom Metazoa; phylum Chordata; class Actinopteri; order Siluriformes; family Auchenoglanididae; genus Parauchenoglanis; species Parauchenoglanis ngamensis. The sequence goes on from JAQMYM010000033.1 coordinate 2,206,124, forward strand.
AACATATATCGATTTACATGAACGGAACATTTAAAAAAAACAACTCTCACACTTTACATATCTAGAACGCGAACCTACGTTCATTAACCGTCAAGTTTTCCTCGACAAGAAAATACCAACAGATCAACCTCCTGAGATTTGACTTCCTGGATCCTTCAGCAGACGAAATACTGTATTCTATAAAATCGGACAACGAAAGAGTCATTTCATCTACATTGACTAAACACACCGACGGAACAGTTACGCAAAGACGAGGTAATGATATAAAGTCTAGTAAAATCGAGAAGATACGTATTTGATCCAAAACGGCTCAAGGCACATCTAAAAGATCCCGAACATCTCAAGCGCTCTAAACGGAGATTTCGCTGAAAAACCATCCCGAGCAGCCTCGTGATGAACTGAACGCTGACGTCACGCATTTTAAATATATCCAGTACAAATTCCAGCACACGCCTGATCCAAAACAGGAACGTTTTACTTTTAAACGTTCATTAATTCATCTTGAATAAGTCGTTATTCAGACGATTTGTTAATCTACATGGAAACAAATTGTGTTTAATGAAATAAAAATGCGCCAATCGGCGGCTCAGATGAAAAAGATAAAACGAGAAAAGACAATAAAGTAAGAATAAAAAGGCTTACGCATTTACCGTCTTTTTTTTTCCTTCACATGCCTGCAAATTATTTCAAAATTGATGGATTACAGCTGTTTGAAATTCTTTCAAATTATTTATGAGAAATGATTTTCTAACAATAAATGTTAATAAAATAAAAGCGACGATCCTCCTTACTCGATGTGCGGAGCCGAGCGATCGTTGGTCACCGTCTTCCTCAGACGGATGTGAGCGAACGGATTGGTCCTGAGGGGCGGGATATGCAAATTAGCATGCAAATTAGCAAGACAGCAGGAAGCGCAGGAATGATGGTTTACCTGGTGGGAGACGGAGGAGGAGACGAGCGATCGCCGGGGAACTGAAACCAACATGGAGGGAGAGGGAACTAGATCAGCCGGAATACTGTTTATGTCGTTAAGCAATACGATTCTTAGATTAGTGACTAATTACTTCTTCCGAATGACTATTTGAATTGCATTAAATCTAAAAGAGAAGGGCTGGGGCTGTGATTGGTAGAAAGAGAGAGAGAAAGACAGATATATAGATTGAGTGAGACAGATTGAAAAAAGTGAGAGACTGATAGACAGACAGAGAGATAGACTGATTAGAGAAATCGCTGGATAGGTTAGGAAGAGAGACAGACAGATTATAGTGACAGACAAAGAGATTGAAGAGAGCTGCAGATGGACAGATGAGAGAGAGACAGGTAGAGAGACAGACAATATAGAGGAAGAGAGACAAACAAACAGACAGGCAGGTTAACAGACTGAAGACTAAAAAAAAATAGAGTAATAGACAGACAGACAGGTTAACAGGCAGACAGAGAGACAGGCTTACTAACAGATAGACAGATTGACAGGCAGTCAGACAGGTTAGGTGACGGATACAGATAGTTAGCAGGCAGATATACAGACTGATATGTAGACAGGTAGACAGACAGACTGGCAGATAGAAATACAGACAGATATGTAGACAGGAAGACACACCAACAGATAGACAGACAGGTAGTCTAATTGATAATCAGACATAATAAGATACTCAGATATATTGACAAATAGACAGACAGACAGACAACTCATGGTAGATGAATGGACAGAGCAGGACGGTTCACATGTCACTCACGTGCTCTTTGCCCTTCTGCTCGGCGTGTCCTGGACTCGTGCCTCTGATATCAGGGTTCATCATGCTGTAGGGGCGTGGCCTAAACGTGCTGATCCCCCGCTCGTCCTCCGAGTCTGGACTGAGCTTCACAAACTCGCCTGCAGGGGGCACCCTGTCTAACTGACCCATGCTTGTACTGTTCAACTTGGACAGGCCCGGAGAACTGAGAATATAAAAAACACTACTGTAAAATCGTACCGTGTGCGTATTACACATTATTATGTTGTCGTTTCATGAACTACGGTGCAAGAAGCAGGACTCGGACCTGACAGCGCCGTGCTGCGGCGGCGATGTGTTTGGGAACGGCTGAGTGTAGGAGGCGGGAAACCAGCCTTTCCTGCAGGAAACACAACACAACAGCTCATGTGAGAATATTATAATAATGAAATTATATAGTGCAATAAATATATTTGTAAGAGCCATTTTTGATTTAAAGGTAAATTGTAAATGTGCTACAGGAGTATCTATACCCTTTAGTTGTTACTCTAATTTTGAATAGGACTCTTAGTTTGATAGTTGGATAGATCCTTGAAGTTAAGATGGCCGCCGGTGACCTTTAAGATGGCCGCCGGTGACCTTTGAGTGTTAGTAGAGAACAAAGGAATTTGTTTGGGATTTGTGGCATATAGTTCTTTACAAGCCTTTGAATTTGGATGCATTTAGTTCAGTTTGATCTTACCTTGTATATACTTTATGTTTTGACCATCTTGCCCACTAACCAGTTTTCTGGACTATTGGATTTGTTTGGAGTTTTCCCCTTCTTTTTTGTCCTCTCAACCCTGCCTGCCTGTCTGCCTGCCTGCCTGCTACTCTGCCTGCCTGCCTGCTACCCTGCCTGTCTGCTACTCTGCCTGCCTGCCTGCTACCCTGCCTGCCTGCTACCCTGCCTGTCTGCTACCCTGCCTGTCTGCTACTCTGCCTGCCTGCTACCCTGCCTGTCTGCCTGCCTGCCTGCCTGCTACCCTGCCTGCCTGCCTGCCTGCTACCCTGCCTGCCTGCCTGCTACCCTGCCTGCCTGGCTTGACCTCCATTCATCCACCGATCTATCCGTTCCTCCATCTAAAAGGGTACAAGTTATATTTTACTTGAAAGCTTGCCAAAGGAGTGACCAAGTCAATTTTGAAATGTGGCGCCTACAATATTAATACCACAGAGCTCGACTCTGATTGTGTCTATAACAGCAGGTAGGTGGAATAAGAGAAATAAAATGTGCGGTTATTAGAAATTCTTTTTTTTTTTACCGTCCGGTTCTCTCATTCTGTCCGTAGTGCCAGCCGTCTCTCGGCTCACTGATTAGAAGACTGACGACGTCTCCGGGAAGGAAGGGCAGCAGACACGATGCCCCTCTCTCTCCCTTTTCTGCCCTGTCACTAGCGCTGGGCGAGTGAGCGAACAGCGCCTCCACACGGAGCGGAGGACAGAGAGGGAGCACACGGGGTAGGGTTGAACCTGAGGGGGAGATAAAAAGACAAACATTCAGCTCCTTATACTTATTACATGTAATGAAAGAAAGAAAAAAGGGCTACAAGCTCGACTGATTACCCAGAAATCCTGTCCGCAACTCATTCGGCTGTTTCCTTGGTAACGGCAGCGTGGCAGTTGTGTAGATTTCGGCAGCCCTGGGCAGCAGAGGGTTATGGGCCGGAGGAGAGAAGGCGGAGGGTGGCACGGGAGTGAGTGCACGAGACATGGGTGCACTATGGGGCAATGGAGGAGTGTGGGGGGCATTAGGGGGTGGGGCCAGGCCCTGCAGAGAATTAAGGGAAGTAGCAGAGGCAGGGCTAAGAGAGAGAAATGCAGAACCAGAAGGAGGAGAAAGCAAACTAGAAATGCTTCCTGACTGCACTGAGGTAGTCTGTGGGTGGGCGGGGCTAAAAGAGGTGCTGGTGTTGTGTGTGGAGCTGTTTTGGGTGGACAGGGAGCGAGGGGTGGGGTCACATGAGACAGATGATCCACCGCGCTGTTGCTGGGAGCGATTGCTGGACTCGCCGTTCAGAAGGGGCGGGACTTCCTGTACAGACAGCCTCTGTAGAAGTGAGTGGCGACAGGTGAGCCAATCAGATTAATGCAATTCTTACAAACGTTGCATCTCGATTAATATTCATTTATATCCGCTAAAAGATTCCCCTAAAACAGAGATCCTACTGTAGGATGCACTATGAAGTTAATAAGGTATGATATAAAAGCTGCACCTGCTCTCCGGACTGAGCAGAGCCCAGTTTAGTGTGTCGGAGGACCTCTGCTATCCCAGCAGCCCCGGCGCCCTGAGGGGCCGTGTGACGCAGCAGGTTCAGAGCTCGCTCTGGTAACTTGGTTGGCTGAGAACATGACTGTTGCCATGATGACAACTTTTGCGACAGGAGTTCACGCACCTGTGGGAAGCAGACAGAAATGTATTGTTTTGAGTAGTTTTGTAGTTTCTTAGAGTAGTTTATGTATTTTTTTCAATCTGATATCATGATAAGAAAAGATTTGTGTGAATTATAGTTCTACTAAGGCTAATGATAATTGTGATGGTATAGCCTGTTCTATTATTTTTGTTTAGATTTGTTCATGTTTAGACAAAGTTAATTTAGGTTAATGCACTGTTGCAAATTTGTTAGAATGTGATGATGAAGTAGAGTTGTTGTGTACCTTGCAGTGGTACTTCATTATAATTAGCAACAGGTACTTTTTAGTGGTTATTTATTTTTGATTAGCTGTAGTTGTGTAACCTGAAGTGGCAATTTAAGAGTTTGCGGTGATTGTTGTGTTCCTTTATTATGATACGCTGCTGTTTAGATTGTGTAATGTGTTGTGGTAGTTTGGCCAGCTGCAGTTGTATACTTTGCAGCGGTAGTTTATGATTAGACGTACTTGTCTACTTCAAACTAGTTTATTAAGATTAGCCTCAGCTGTATAATTTATAGCGGTAGTTTGTTATTGTCAGTTGCGGTCATGTACCTTGTTGTGGTAGTTTATGAGCAGCTTGGCGACGGAGCACTGGCGATCCACCAGGAAGCAGTACCTCCTCCTCTCCTCGGTGAGAGCCGAGCGATAACCCACAGCTACCAGAGAGTCCAACTCCGTCTGCCTGCGACTCATCAGCTCCACAAACTGACAGAGACCCAGAGACAGGAAAGACTTTGCTCGTTATTGTTTCTTATAAAGAACCACCCATGATCATTTTCTGTTTTTGATGGCAGTAAGATGTGCCACACACACACACACACACACACTGAAGGAAAAGATGGTACAATGTAAGAAGAAAAGAAAACAGAAGTGACAAAAGCAGGAAATGGTGTCCTATCTTCCAGCATGAAGCATAATATTGATGATCTCTCCGGACACTTTCCAACATTTTGCTTTTTTTTTTTCATATTTTACTTTGAATTAATTTTTTTTCTGATACTGATACATGTCTAACACACCATTCATGTCACTTATGCTTAATGTTAGATATTTAATAATGTACCTTTTTAGAGTACTTAATGTTTTTTTTATCTGTACCAAATTCCTAGCAATTAAATAATGTAATCTTACATTTACTTTTGAATATTTCACACGTAATCATTTCATTTTATTTTAATTACATTTTTAATACTAACATTTCTCTTCATTTTTAGGACTTTCTTTCATTTTACATTTTATTAAATATAAGTCCTTTTAATTTTTGTAATGAAATAACTGTTACTTTTATTAAATAGTGGGTTCCTCAAATATTTCCAATACAACATTAGTACGAATATTTTTCGATGAATTTTATTTCATTCATTTAGAATATTTTATATTTCACTTACATTTTACCTTTGATCTTTTTTTTTATTTTTAATGTTGTAATGTTGACCTTAATGTTAAATAACTGTCATGTTTAAATGATAACACGTAGCATTTTACTTTTAAATGGATATTGCATTACAAGTATAACATGACTAACACACCTGACCTTACACTTACGCATTATGGCTACATTAAAGTTTGTATCCGTGTACCTGCATCTCTCGGTCTCCGTATTTATTCGGGTGACGGCTGCTGTGACTTTTCCTGCGCAGTTTCTTCAGCTGTGATTGGCAGCGTTCGATCGACTCCGCCTTCGACCTCCGTTCGCTCTGGTATTTCTTCAGCGTCGCCTGAAAACAGATTAAGACTCAAATCACCTTCATCTGGTGTGAACACCAAGTGGGATGCTAAGTACTTGACATGTTAACACCTTATTAGTTCTGTGAAGGAAGTCAAAATGCTAATAAAACTTAGAAAGCGGACTCACGGTGAGGAATTTAATATCCAGCTCAAGCTTCTGTTCCAGCTGCGAGAGAAGTTCAGAGTGAAACAGCTTCAGCTAGAGAGAGACATAAACATGTAACAAGACCTTTCTATTATTAATCTAATCATGGCCCTCTTTTTAATACTAAATGTTTACATTTCATTATCGAAAGAAAGTGGGCTGGAACTGTAATTAAAAAAAGATTTTTTTTTTATTTTTTATCAGTTAGAAAAAAATCCTTGTACATACTGACTCCTATACCAGGGTTAGATACACACAAAAATACAAAAATTGTATAAACACAAGTCCTAAATGTTCTTATTCTTAGGATTCTTCGGATTTGGCAGTGACACTAAAATATTAAAAGGGAAACTGTAAAACAAAACAACAGCTGGGAACGACAGATATAAGTTAAATAACGAGCTTAATTACTGGCTAAACTGATGTGAACAGGAACAACATAATCACTGAAATATTTCATGCGGTCAAAACGTTCACATTCCATCAGGATTGAGGCTAATCTCGGCTCGGAGAACTGACCCTTCCCAACCATCTCACACACACGCACAGCATTATTTTAACACTCTGACATCAGCAGTAGCGTATAGCTTTATATTGTGAAGTAATACAGTAATAATTTTACACTATATTATACGTTGATCAATTTCTTTTTCTTTTTTTTTTAGCGATTAAAAATCATTTCCAGCTGATGAACGTGTCTTCTATGTGATGACGTATGATGGTTGAGTGAGACTCACCACGTCCTCTAACTGCACCTGGATCTGTCTGTGCACTTCGGCCATCTGGAACAGCGTGTCACCTGAAAAACAATCAGGAAGACGCACTCGTAATGTTCATTTAAAAAAGTGTAGAGAGATATACCAGCCGATGTTAACTGTGCCAACTCCTGCCTTGCTCATAAATAAAACGTTTGTGGAAGAAATGCTGGTAAACACAGAAGAGAGACATAAATATGGAGATCAGGACATATGAGTCTCCAGTGTCAATACTTTTAAGCAGACCAGGACTGAGGTGAATCTGAGGTGAATGTTGTTTATGAGTCAAATTTAACCTCCATCCATGTTTTGCAACAAAAACTACTACTACTAAAGTGTGTTTTTTGGGTGTCCAAGTGAAATTCAAATGAATTAGCCGTTAGCATAAACTAGCAAATGATTCAGGCTAATTATTAACCTGTTTACGACAAAAGGCAGACAGTTTTGACAATGAAATTGGGACCGAACAATAAGGATTACTAACATTTGCCTCAGATATGTTAGCAAATTACTTCAAAAAGGACTCCACATAGCTAAAAACTGGCACTGTTATGCTAATCGCTAACCAAACGTTCATGGGTTCTGCCATTTTGAAAACAAAATGAGTGCTGTCGTACTGAACGCTCTGAATTCCGAAGGAGTAAACACCACAAGAGGAGACTGTCCATGTGGAATTGTGTTAGGATTATTAAAATGAGGTTCCAGAACGTTCCGACAAACTAAACAGCTGCTACAGGAGAATTGATTAACTGCGACTGTTACAGAAACAGAAGTGACACTGACAGAAAAAACAACAAGGAGACGACGGAGAATAAAAACAACAAGGACATTTCGTGGTTCTTCTTCATCACGTCACTCGTAAAACCAGCTGCAGCGTTGTTATTTAGTTTTTAGGCTAGCATTTGATGCTAAGTGTTAAAAAGTGTGCATTTTAAGTCACATGGAGCCTTTTCTTGGTCATTTATCGACATATCTGAGAGAAATGTTGATATTTCTGACGATTGTGTCTTGTTTTTGATGTGCCTTTATACTGTCTGTGTGAAAGACTGCACAGTTAGGCTACAGCTAGCTAAGTCTTTAGCCTCAGGCTTTAGCTAGCTTAGCTCGCCTAGCAAGAGTGTTCCAGGAGAACACAACTACTCATATATATGTACGCTTTTTCGGTCAAAACGTCTATAATACTGTCTGTATTAAAGTCTATATTACAACGCACAAACTATTTTTGAGTTGTAGTAAACACAACTAAGGAAGAGCACACTTATGTTACCTGCAGAACGCAGTTTCCTCCCACATTAATATTCATACTCATTTATGAATATGCAAATTCCCCTTCTCACTGTAGTTCATACGTTTATTTCCCTACAGTTGGTGAGAATTTGTCGTCTGTTTTGTGTCACCCATCATCCTGTGTGTGTTGCGTGTGTGTCCCCCCGCTGAATAACACTCTGTGTGTGTAGCTTGGCATGCAGCCCTTTTCTTCACCCCCTCCATCCCTCCATTTCTCTCGTCCACCCCCGCTGCTTCCAACGGCACAATGCGATCATGTGGTGTTGTTAATCTTTCAACAAAGACCCCTCTCTCTCTCTTTTTCTTTCTCTCTCCCTCATTTTCTCTTTCTCCTTTTTTAATGGTGCACTCATCTTTTCTGTCCCTCTCTTTCTCCTTCGTTCACTACTTCTCCTTCAACTTTTGCTCTCTCTCTCTCTGTTCCTTAATTTTCCTTTTTTTATGCCACACTCATCTTTTCAGTCTGTCTGCATCCTTTCTTTTCTATATTTTTTCATCAGCTTCCCTTTTAAAGCTAGCTTCTCTCCATTTATATCTCTTTCTCTCATTGTCTCTGACTTTTTTTTATCCGTCGTCTTTTGGATACTGCAGTGACCTTTCAGTCTGTCCTGTCTTCTGTTTTCTGTCCCACTCCCTCATTAACCTCCATTCCCTCTTTCTTTCTCTCTCTTTCTTTCCCTCCTTTTCACCTTCGCCTTTTTATGCTGCACCCGTCTTTGCAGTCTCTATACTTCCCCTCCTTTCTGTCTCTCTTTACTTAGCAACCAGTCTTCCTTAGCCTCTCTCTTTTTATCTTTCTCATTCTTTCCTACTTTTCTTTATCCTCTTACTCTCCCTCTCTTCCCATTTCTCTTCAGGCCTGATTTACAGTTCTGCATAGTTATGCGAAAATATAAATCAATCCTCACTTTTCCTCTGAGTCGTTCTTTCTTTTATGCTGCATTCATCTTTTCCATCTCTTCTCTTACTTCTCTCTCTCCACCTTCACAGCATTCTCAATCTCTCACAGTTTCTCTCTAATTTCCCTTACGTCTTCTCTTCATCTTTCCTTCCGTTTTTCCTTCTTCATCTTCAACTTTTTCTCTGTTTATTGTCCTTTCCTCTCTATACTTTGCCCACTGCTGCCCTCTTTTCCATCTCTCTTTCCATGTTGCTCACTCTCTTACCCAGTTCTTTCGAGCTCTGGCTGTCGCTGGCCAGTTCTCCAAGTTTAACCAGAGCATCGAAGTAGCCTTTAGCTGCGACAGTCACTCCTGCACAGAGGGAAAGAAGAGGAAGGAAGAAAGAAGGGTGGAAAGAAAGGATGTATCAATCAATACATTTTACTGTGTTTGCTGACAATATTTTAAATTCAAATCAATTGTATTTGTATATCGCTGTTAAAATAGTCCACTTGTTACTCTTATACTATAAACCCAAACAGTACTAAGTGTGCTACAGACTCATAGTGAATAAAACAGTACTAAGTGTGCTACAGATTCATAGTGAATAACAGCATCACAGCGTAACACACTCAGAGGAAAGAAAGCGCTATCCGCCCTCTTCCACATACGTGATGCCTGAAATTGGCTACTGGCGCTCTGATTGACAGGTGAGAAAGACTATGCCCCTCCTACCCAGAGAGAACAGCCAATTTTGCTAACGCTTTTCTGTTGCACAAACTCGGAAGGACCACTACATGTAATAATTTTGATAATGTGGGTTGTGATTTACGCCACTGTAATAAATAAAAAAAAAAAAATCTCACAGACCCCCGATGAGGTCCCTGGACCCCACGTTGAGAACCACTGGTCTACAGGAATGTCAATTTGAGTCCCTTAATCTACCAAACGTCATTTGAGCTGATGAAATGATGAAACAGGCCTTAAGATGGCTGACGAGCGACTGGACAAAAAAAGCAAGAGAAAAGTGTTTCTTACCAGTCAGAGCTTTCTCATAGTGCTTCCCCATGGTGACAAAGTTCTTCAAACTGGGATTAAACTGCTCCAGGATGCCCTGAACACACACACAAATACAAATACACACACCTCAGACACACCACCCATAAGAGTTTCCACTGTATTAACATGCAATCACTCAAGTTTGCAACACACAGGCTTCAAGAACTCAAACGCATTCCTGCTAATAAAAATTCTGGAGAGAACTCGCTAATTACGAGGAACAGGCGTAATGGAAATCCTGGGCGGAGCTTGAGCATGAACGAATTAAAACAGGAAGTAGACAGGAGGAGTCTTTTCATAGAAACAACATACACACATAGATCAACGAAGAACGCTGGTTTTATTTACCTTATAGACGTTTTCTGTCATTTTGTTCACCTCGTCAGATCTCGACATCGTGTCACTGTCACTCGCACGATCCCTTCAAACTCAATGCAGGATGTTAAGATGAAGCCACACCCACCTGCAGAAACAGGGAAGCAGAGAAAGAACTTAATAATATGGCTTTAAAAGGACAGGAATGTACCAGAAGGTCATCAGATGATGACCTTCACCTTCAGTGAAACTCTTTGTTATTAAATAATAATATCATTCATCACTGTGCAAGTTATTACTATACAGTAGAAACGATAACAGTACAGAAAATTTATCAACACCTTCTCCCCAATCAGAATCGAGAATTTAACAGCTCTGTGGTATAAAAATACAATAATTCCAAAATGCAAACCTGTAGAACCACATCTTCGCACTGTGAATATATGAGGTAATGGAAAGCACATGACAATTGTTATTTAAAAAATGCCCAAACACTTTGCTCTTTGTACCAAATTGTAACAAATTAAGAAAACGTATGAAAATTAGGAATATTTCCCAGGTTAACTGAGGTCTTCACACCCTTGTGTCAAAAGACGTTCTTTAGTCTTTAGTAACAGTGAGTCACACAGAGCCAGACAATTTGAGACAATGAAAAATGTTACATTGCATTACAGTCGATACTGAAAATATCCAGGGTTAGGGTTAGGGCTTCACAAACTTGTGTGTGTGTGTGTGTGTGTGTGTGTGTGTGCATGAGTGAGAGAGAGAGAGAGAGAAAGTGAATCTGGAGCAGAATGTCACAAAGCGCACTCGATAAACAAGTCTGTGATCCTTCCAGAGATTTCCGTTGGGAGAGAAGCTGGAATTCCAGGGTGGATTATCCGCTCAGACAGGAGCCCAGAGCAAAGTCACCCACCACACACACACGCACATTACACTGTACCGAGCGACAACTTGCAGGGAAAACACTCTGACCTCTTTTTTCCTTCAGTCATTTTCCTTTTTGACTTGCCCTGCTGCTGTCTTTACTCAAAAGTACTAATACACACTAAAGCCTCACCGATAAATCGGCACGTCGGTATCGGCATTTGTACCGATAAATGATGATTAAAAAGGAAACAGAGAGAGTTTGTCCACTAGAGGGCACATTGCAACTCCACTGTTGGCAACATACATGTCCCAACAATCAGCTGACCTAAGCAGAGTCAAGCAGACAGAATCAATCAAAACAAAAAGCGGAGCAATCAATTTTAATAAATCAGTTTCAGCTGCACACATGCATTAGTGGTATATTTGTAAAAATCGTATTTTCTTTTTTGTTTTAACTGAAATTATTTTTGTACAAATTCTATGTAACCAAACAAGTAAATTAAAGTATCCTGAAGTATTTCATAATACAGTCAGGTACTTTTAGTGCCATTATTGGTGCCATAAATCCCTTATTGGTGGAGCCCTAATACACATACACACACATAAACACACACTTTTTCATGGATAGACAGATAGATACATTGATAGATAGATCCCAAAAATCCAGTCATACATAACTACATATAGTGAATTTTGGGGGAAAAAACTTTTTTGGAGACATTCAACCCCGAGGAAGTTCACTTCATTCTAGCTCCCTAGTCCTTTAACTCCCACTTAATGGAACGGATCTTAGGATGGCTGGAAACCACAGAAACTCATTTAAGAGTGAAAATGCAGTCGTGAGGCAAGAGAAAATGAGATATTGTTGTCTGAGGTGGGTTAATGCACATTTTCAAAGAGATAAATGAGTTACAAGGACTCAGAGGTGCTGCATAAAACATCCTTCACTGCAACACTGTGTGACGTGTGACATGTTCAGTGCTGCAGAGGCTCATTTAAACCAGTGTGTTCAGTCAAATGTGTGATAGCAGATGTTAATGTAGAGATCCAAAATATTGGGTAATATTGAGCAAACAAACAAAGGTGTTCATGCAGTTGGGTGTGTGGTGACTGTTAGAGATGATGTTGCGTGTGAGTTAACTGTGTGTGTGTTAGTATTAAAGTTGATTCAAAAGGGTTGGTGTTTATTCAGTGTTAATTCAACACATGGGAGTTCCTGCACACTGTCAGTGTTAGTTCAGGAGCTGCTGAACACTGCTGCTGTTCTTTCTAATCAGCTGTAATCTTAGCTCTTCCATGCAGAAGAAAAGCACCTGTTGATCTCTTCTGCTCAGTGTGTGTGTGTGTGTGTGTATGCCTACTCACAGTCTCTGGGTGCATCAACTTCACTTTTTTTCCTCCCTCGTGCTCCAAATCTCCGTTATTCCCGCTGCCGCGCGCTCGTTCTATGCGCACTGCCCTCACGCGCTCATCCAATTAAAAACAAATATATCAATACATTAAAAAAAAAACAGTTTGCAGTGAAATATTTGGATGGCTCGCGAGCGCTGTGACTCTGTAAACTCGCGCGCGACTCTCTCTCTCTCTCTCTCTCTCTCTCACTCTCGTGCGCGCGCGCGCCAGACAATGTCCTCTCTCACTTCAGGGCCGCGTCCCAAATGACCATATAGTGCACTACGTAGGGAATGCATGCTGTTGCACGCTGTGCTCAAGCATGAAGTTGTACCCTATCTAGTGCACTTTGATATGGAGAAAGGATGCATTTGGTATTCAGCCCTCCTTTTTTCTTTCTTTCCTTGCTCCCACTCTCTCTCCTCTCTCTCTTCACTCGGGGTGAATAACAATGAGTCTGGACATAGTCAGCGAGGAGAATAATGACCAGAGCTTACTGCCAAATGCATCTCTTCCCCCTACTTTGGACCTGGGGTGACACAGTATTTTTGGCACCCTATGTAGGGGACAAATTTGAAAAACGAGCCCTTTTTGGATTTCAGCCCAAAGTCTTTACAAACCCCACATCCTTCACTACATCCTCCCCCATCCAGCTTCTGCTCATTCACACGGCTCTGACTCTTACATTCATGCACGGGATGTGTGTGTGTGTGTGTGTGTGTGTGTGTGTGTGTGTGTGCCTCTATTAGACTATCACACATTAAGAAACATCAATACCAAGATAGAATGTTTTTTTTTCCAGTCCCATCTCTCTCTCATCTCTCACATTATACTTTTTATCCGTTTGTAGTTACACACAAATAAAGCTAGTTGGTGGGAAACTTAATGACTGTTAAAAAGCGCCAACATTGAAGACTCCTTCCATAAACGTCTCCTTACAGAGAACTTCATACCATACCAATACCAATGACATATTGTAAAATAACATGTTTGTTTTTCATCAGTTTACTATTAATCTTGAATTAGGTGGAGAATCCTGCTTATGTTGTTAATATAGAAACTGTAACAGGACACCGGAAACACACACATACACACACACACACACACACACACACACACACACACACACACACACCTCAACTAAAGCACAAGTTCTTTTAATTTCCTCTTGCTTTCTAATAACTGATCACTCACTTCATCCATGTATTCACAAGCTCCCTTTATTTATCCTCCACTTATGACCTTTGGCCTTTTCATCCTCTTGCTCTGAGTAGAAACAGAAACCTGGAGGTCAAGGGGTCAACGCTAAACATTAGTGCCTGGGACGTGAAAGGTAACGGAATTAATGTTGAACAAGGATGGGTCCTGTCTCACATCCTTTTATCCTGACACACACACACACATGCACTAGGGGGCGCTAAACGCTCATTAGAAAAGATTATGCTGCTTAGGTCCTCAGTTTAGCATCATGCAAAGTGCCAAATAGGTCAGGACTGCCTCTGGTCATGATTATATATATTGAGCAAAGTGTGTGTGTGTGTGCGCGCGTGTGGTTGTTCTGGTGTCAGTGCATACCTGCTCCATTTTCTACACCGTGTGTGGATCTGTCCTTCCGGCTCTAAATCTCTTTGGAGTTTCTCTCTCTCTCACACTCTCACTCACACACACACACACACACACACACACACTCTCACTCACACCCACACACTCTCACACACACACACACACACACACACACACACTCTCACCCAC
>JAQMYM010000033.1:2223333-2263924 GCA_030014255.1 Parauchenoglanis ngamensis
CTCTCACACACACACACAAAGTGATCTCACACACACACAGTCATCTCACACACACACACACAGTCATCTCACACACACACAGTCATCTCACACACACACATACACACAGTCACCTCACACACACACACACAGTCATCTCACACACACACACACACACAGATTTGTCACCACACATAGAAGATATATAAGAAAATAGTGCCAGTGTGTTCCTACCCCTAAGTGTATTAAATATTACATTATAAAATATTATATTAAGTAATTCTATATGAATTCATTTCATTAGTGCACTCATTTTTCTACTAATAATTTATATAAGGCACGAGGACAGAAAGACAAACAGAAAGAGATTTAACGGGTGTGTGTTAGGGAGGGAGACAGAAAGAGAACCATAAAACTAATGTAACTCAACACAGAACACTTCACTAGAAATGAGACGTGTCCCATTTCACACACACTCCTCAAATCTTCTGAAAACGAGGATGGACAGATGGCCGCTATTTCTTCTTGTGTGCGTGTTCCTTGCCTGTGGAGAAGCTTCAGGCTCGGAGTACGAGCCCAGCACACACCCACGGTTCATCTGCACCCCCATTCCCCCCGATGCCCCCTGCCTCCCCTCGGATAGCACTAGCCACCATAGCAGCCATCACAGTGGCCATTATGGTGATCATCACAGCAGGCACCACAGCGGCCATTACAGCAGCCATCACGGCGACTCCTGGCGGGGCGTGTCGGATGAGGCCACGCCCACCATTTTGCACCTGCGTGAGAGCTTAGTGCAGCAGAAGGAGACGATACTGGACCAGAGGGAGACGATCCGCGAGCTCACCTCCAAGCTGGCGCTCTGCCAGGGCTTCGGGCATGGCCTGGGTGGACATGAACACGGACACACCCAGTACAGGCATTATTATGGCAACGAAGAGCACACGGGAGACGAGACGATGAGTCTATCGCACTCGAGCTCACCGGAGCAGATGAGCCACATGCTGGCGACATTAAAGGAGAGACTGGAAAACCTGCAGGTGAGAGAAAGAGACAGATGAGCTAGAATAAGTGGAACTACCCCCTACTCTAACCAAGATATATCTGTTTCCTTACTCTTCTCTTCAAAACAGTTTGTTGTATCCTAATGCAAACATCATTCTTGTACCTTCCTATCGTATCTTTAACTCGGTACCCTTATACAGGTTTTTCCAGTCTGGTTTCTGGCCATTCATGCTTGTTATATGAAAACAGAAAACCTTTCATGAACCTACGCCTCCACAATCCAAGTTGTTAAAAAGAGATTCCTCAGGGATCGGTTCTAGGTTCAGGTTATGCTTTTTTTTTTTTTTTTTTCGAATTCTCAGACATATCTTGTGGGTTTACAGTCACAGTTTTCACTGCTTTGTGCATAACATTCTGATTTAGTACCCATTCAATTTCGTATAAAACCCAGATCCGGCCAGAAGTCAAGACCTAAACAATAAACTACTTCCTCAAACTTTCCTTTAGCTACATACCGATACAAAACTATATAGGAATTAATTCATTTAGCTAGAACATAACTAGAACTTAAGTCTGTAACATAAACTAGCTTCATGTCAGGGAAATCTGTGAAATTAAAATCAAAGCAAAACCAGTCATTTCTGAGAGAAAGTATTCCAAGTCTGGGGGAAAAAAGTGGACGTAGAATTAAGCCTTGAGGAATCCCTTTTTTGTACTTTTTGTTTAAAAGAATATCCAATGGCATTTTCATAAGTATTTTGAAGAACTGTTGCTAACCAGTCAGGATCATGCACTCCGACACCTGAGTTCAGACCCACAGTTAGTCACAGGCTGTGTCCCGTAACTGCAAAACTCCACGTGTGTTGTCAGACGCAGAATGCGTCCACTGCGTACTCCGCCTCTCTGAAGGAGCTGCTGCGGAGGAAGATCTCCGCTCTCGAGCAACAGATGCTGCATCACGCCGCGTCCATCACCGACGGCAACCATCACCACGGTGATGACGAGGACGATGAGGATCACGATGAGGGTCATCACAGTGACGAACGCCTCGATGGGCAACACGACGGTAACAGCAATCACCATGACGACAGTCACCATGACGGCGAGGCCGGTGGACACGACCACCTGAGGACATCGCACCGCTCACAGGATCGCAGGACGACGCATGACGAGCTGGACAAAGTGCTGAAGCAGCTCACACACGGTGCGCGCTCGAACACGGGTGAACACGTACATCATTTCAGAAAGCATGAGGTGGCACGATTCCCAACTGACACCTGATACTCTATTCGTTATCATCACCTCTGTTTTCAGGTACAAGGAAGAGAGGTAAATCTTTCAGAAGTTTCCAGATTGGCTTCCCCATGCGTACAAACTACATGTTTGGGAGAGTGAAGCGAACTGTAAAGCGTGAAATCTATGCCATGACGCTGTGTATGTGGCTGAAAGGCGGAGACTCCGGCATCGGCACACCCTTTTCCTACTCCGCACCCGGGCAAGCGAACGAACTGGTGCTGATCGAGTGGGGGGACAAGCCAATGGAGCTGCTCATCAAAGACACGGTAAGGGAAGAAGAGAGAAAGAGAGGGAAATATAGACTGGGGTCATTCTGGTCTTGGATTGGTTGGATGTAAAAAGAAATTTCACAGACACAAAAACAGCTGATGGTAATGCTGCCTCAAATTGATGTGTGTGTGTGTAGGCAGTGATATTACCCCTCTCACTGCATGATGGGAAATGGCACCACGTGTGTGTGACATGGCTGGCACAGGATGGTGTATGGGAGGTTTATCAGGATGGAGCAAAGAGAGGATCAGGGGATAATCTTAATGCCTGGCAACCCATCAAACCTGGAGGAGTGTTTATTTTGGGACAGGAACAGGTGACACACACACACACACACACACACACACACACACACACTTAAAAACCTTCTCCTCTCATTAATAACCCTCTGTATGTGTGCATTAGGACTCACTCGGCGGACGTTTCGATGCCACCCAGGCTTTTGTTGGTGAAATCTCAGACCTGCAGCTCTGGTCTCACACACTCACACACCACGACATCTACAGCCTTGCATCCTGCCGAGGTCACATGACAGGTGATGTCATAAGCTGGGCGGAGTCAGTGGTAGAGCTGCATGGTGGGGTCACCAAGTACCCGTTTGATCCCTGCCACTGAGGTTACTTTCCTAAATATAGTTTATACATTTTCACAAAAAACAAACAAATAGGAATTGACGTGATGAAGAGTGACTGGCGAAGGAACAGCATATCGGGACATGCTGTTATAGAAAAATAATCATCATCAGGGTCAAAGTGACGCTGCCTCATCACACAAACCCTGTCGCTGATTATTTACCTCTAACAGCGTGTGTTTCATTCCTACAGCTGTATGAGAGCCGTGGGTGGAAGTTAGTTCGGACTTTTTAGTTACTTTTGTTATCCTTATAGTTTAAACTCAGTAAAGTAGCACCGTGTCTCGAATCACTACGTACCCGACTCTCTACTTCCCTGATGCTGATGTTCTGAAGACAGAAATGACAAATCAGCTCTGTACTCTTAGCTCAGTGTATACTCACTAGTGCACTAGGGAAGAAAGAAATTTGAGACACGGGCTGTTCGAAAGTAGGTGAGCTTTGCTTGATCCAGTGAACTGAAATATACAGCAATACCAAAGAAGCTAGATAAGCATTAGCATTACTAACTATTAGTTAAGTAGCTTTATATTTAACAGCGGGAAATTCCGAATTCGAAATGTTCGACTGCTCAAAAATGTGTTTACTCCATTACATATTTTACACCATCTAGTGCACTACAAAGGTAGGATGTAGTGCTAGGATAGAGCGCTGAATCCCGAAGAGTTCCCTAGTGAATAACTATTGTAGTGCAATCATATAGTGCACTAGACTGTATGAGCTGTAATTTATATCCTATAGTGGAAGCGGAATTTCTCTTTCAGACATTAAGTGCACTATATAAGGTGCACTACGTAGGGCCATACCCAGTGTGGAGCACTTGATTATAGATTTATACAACAGTGTGGTACCACTCGTTAGAGTGTAGAAGCCATGACTAAATCACATTCTATCTCTGTTTTGCTATCTAGTGCACTAATTAGTGATATTTGGCCTGGGAAAGTGTTTTTTTCTTTTTTTAAACACATGGTTTTAATAAAAAGTAGAAAAGTGACAATTGTGATCCAAACCAATAAACAAGTTTTTTCAAAGTATTATGTTCAATATGTGTTTGTATTGTCAAGCGTAAACAGCAGGGGGCGACTGTGCAGCTGGACGGAGAGAAAGAACGAAAGCCGGAGCCGTGATCATGATGTCGTCTTGAACTTTATTGTCTGGCACCAGTACATATTTTAACCTTGTGATGTTTCTTTGCTACATTAAGAGACGATTTCCTGTTTATTACATCATTCAGTCAAAACAGTGCGGCCTAATCCCAAAGGGAACGTAGTGCGCTACGTAGGACACAGAAGCCATAATGTAACACTCTATGTAGGGCACTTCGATACAGAAACACCAGAACAGGCTGTTCCTTTAATACAGATTCTATCTAACTTCAGACATGGCTACGCTATATTTACACGTTTTTAAAAAATAATAACGCAGCACTTGTTCATATTAACAGGGAAACGAAAAGGGAAAAAAAATGATCGAGCAAAGTACACTGCTACATTTCTCTCGTTAATTAGTAGCTTTAAAACACAAGGTTAATTACAGAAGAGAAATATTAGCGTTCCATATTATTACTACTTCCACGGCAATCGACAAGAATTTATTTGAAAAGTACGTTTTTATACGGATGTAGAGTTTAACAAGCCTGATCGCTGATGCTAAATTAGAACGTACAAATTTGAAAAAATATGGAGCGCTAATCATCATCCCTTGATATGAACAAAGCCGATATGATCACGTCTGATTCGGCAGGCACACATGCATCCCCAGTCCATGACGATGAAAATATCTTTTATTGATTTTAATAAACACACTTAAAAAAAAAATTTTTTTTAAAAATTATGAAAGGGAACAATAAATTAACATGTCTACACGCGGCAGGAAAAAAAAAAAAAAAAAAGATACTAAACGTATTTACAAAACAGTAATGACGACGTGTAATACGTCACGTTAAGCTGCCATAAAACTCCTTCAAAGCCATCGAATCGGAGTGACCTAGCTGTGTGAACACGCCCACGCTAATGCTAACGCTAACGTGCTTATGAGGTGTATGGAGTCCGTTTCCTGTCTAAAGCAATCGTATGGAAAGGCAACACTGAAATTACGTATTACAATTACGTTTAAAATTAAATTACTTGCGTAAACGACAAGTTAAATTTGCGTTTCGTTTCTACGTTGACTTTGTAGTTTACACTTCTTTGCATTTTTGAGTTGAGGTTCTGTTACATTCCAATTTCATGTTGAGGTTACGTTGCTTTGCTGGTTTAGCTACATGGTTTATGTTCGTAATTTACATTTCATTGACATTGTGTTAGTAGTGGAGGTTAGTTACCATTTTAAGTTTGTAGTTTACGTCACGGCTATTTTATGTTTGTACTTTATACTTCATTGCTATGTTACGTTTGTAGTTTACGTTTCATTACTATGTTAAGTCGGGAGATTATGCTTTACTGCTATTTTGTGTTCGTAGTTACGTTTCGTTAGTATGTTAAGTTTGTAGTTTCGCTTCACTTCTAGTGCTATGTTTCGTTTGCAGCTTACGCTTCATAACTCTTGTTTCCACACGATTTTGTACGTAGTTTATGTTTCATTGCTACGTTGTGTTCGTGGTTTGCGTTTCATGACCGTTTTGTGTTTGTAACTAGTAGTGTGTTACTTTGAGCTCAGTCCCGTTCCCACAGCTCAAAAGAGATGTTTCGGTAAGAACATTTCCGCGATCGTGATCTTCATTATGACTTGTCAATGTCAATACGTACATTGTAATGTTGTAAAGAGAAGTATGGCTGGAATATGAGGAACACACTAAAACCCTAAGACACGATCACAACTGCAACCAAACTTACGAATCGGATTCTGGATTTGCAACGTTACAATCTCATACTTACATTTCCATATGATTGTATTTGACAGGAAAATAACTCCACTGAGGTACGTTTTGAAATTTCTCGCTCTAAAGTAACCAGTATAGTGTTTAGGTTTTAAATCTGGATCTGGATTTATTTGGCGTGCCTTTGTTTTCGCGATCAGGGTGTAACCCGAACGCTACTTTTAGACCTTTATTTTCCCGCACATTGGAATAAATGGGCCTATTCAAAGAGCTGTGCTAACACTGTCACACCCCAGCAGAGCTGACTTCCTGTTATTTAACAGGAAGACAGGCCATCGGCATCCTTCGGGATCCCTGTGGGGTGATTAGTAGGCAGCTACAGCTTTTGATGAAAATAAAACAGAAGACTTTGAGAGGCGTGATTCAAACAAACTGAAAGCAACCTGCTTGATCGAAGGGCACTCGTTTCACAGCTAAGTCTACTTAATGTTTGCGTCTGAAAGGGACATGCGGCATAAATAACAACGGGCTTTCTGTCTGATAATGCTAACGAGCAGGACTAGTGTCTGTACATAGCGCTATAATAACTCTAAAGGACTCCTTTGTGGGAATATAGTCGGTACATGAGCCATTATTTTTTTTATGCTATACAGTGGAGGGAACCGAATCACTTTTGGCTAGTGCACTACATAGAGTTCCAGAACCATTATTTCATACCCTAAAAATGTAGTGCCCTATATAGGGTGTAGAAGCCATTATTTAAAACCCTATCCAGGAAGGAGTGTGCATTAATCAATACGGCTCCCTAACAGACACTATATAGAGCGTAGAATGCACTCCATATTACTGTACACTGAATATACTAATGGACACGTGGTGCGCTATGTAGAGAAGGGGCAAGGAGCCAGGAGTTAATAAAAAGCTTGAGTGACTTAATCCCTAGACACTAGTCCTTTGTGGGTCTTTAAAAGAGAGTCAATAAAAAAAAGACAATGGTGATGTAACTTGATAACGATGACGATGATGATGATGAGGAGGTCATATCCACATGTATCAGTAAAGGAGTGTTTCACAGTATCTGATTAAGGAGAGAGGAAGACCAGCAAACAGCAGTAGTAAGCACTAGGAGTGTGTAGGGACTGTAGCAGGGACTAGGTACAGTAGTTTATAGTGAGAGTAGTGTGTACTGAAAGTAGTGTCCAGCACTAGTAGTGTGTATGGACAGTCATGTTCAAGCTTAGGGACAATAATGTGTAAAGTCGGTAGTTGACGAAGATGTGATGATGACGAGGACAATCTAGGGTCGTCCTTCTGTCCTTACATAATGGTGTACAGGGGCAGTAGTGTGTATGGGTGCTACGGACTAACACTTCCTGTTAATAACACTTCCTGATAGCGTCGGAGTACCTTTTTTCCCTGCAAGGGGGCCTAGCCTGAGTGGGGTAACGTAGTGAACAAGGAGTGCTGGAACAACAAGCTTGTGCTGGAGGGCACAAGCACAGGAGTGAATGAAACACTGAAGCTTACGTTGGTCCCGTCCTCCAATAAACAGTCCGTAGAGGAGGGATAAATAATGAGGTGTAGATGATGGAGGAATGAACAAAGGATGAAGGGATGAGGAAGAGGAGAAGGAAGGTTCTAAGCCTGCTCTTCTTTCTTCTTCAAGGAGATGCGTTTCTTCCTTGCGGCCAGCATCTCGTAGAAAGGGTCCACGCTCACCGCCGATCTGAGACAGACACAGAGGGATGTCCGTCAGTGCACTTTATACCAGCAAGAACATAATTCCCAGAATTCTCTAAATTATGAATGAAAAATCCTCTCAGAACTCCTTTGAGGTCAGTTCAAGTTGGCTAACTGGCAAAATGATACACATTTATAGACAGGAACTTAAAATTCCTTTCAGAAATCCTGTCAGATTAGCCAATATTAGCACGCAAACTAGCATAAGCAATGATCATGATGAATATTTTATTTAAATATGGGTCAAAAATCATCTCACATCCTGTCAGCATGCCTTTTGTGAACTAGCTGGCTAATGATAGCAATGCAGGTTATGAATATTTGTCAAATTTATCTAGCTAGGTGTAGCAGTAAAATTATAAACATTTATGGAGAGAAGTTAATATTTTTTTCAGAAATCCTGTCAGATTATTTCACGTTAGCTAGCTAGCTAGTGTTACTGTGGATTCTAAATAATTTATCCATGATGGAAACAATCCTGTCAGATCAGCTATATATATATATATAAGCTGTCTTTTCTTATTGGTAGCTAGCTGACTAGCATTAGCAGTAAGCATTAGGAATTTCCCTTATGTTACCTAACTGGCTAATGTTAATGCAGATTATGAATATTAATTTATCACTTAAAAATCCACTTGGAAATCCTGGCAGTTTAGCTCCTGGTAACTAGCGGACTAGCATAAACAGTATATATTGTGATATGTAAAAATGCCTTCAAAAGCTAAAACTAGCTTGCTGGCTAGTGTTAGCAGTGCAGATAATGGACATTTATAGATATAGGCCTTAAAAATCGTGTCAGATTAGCCTATTTCAGATAGCTGGCTTACATTAACAATCAAAAAAATTCATCTCATATTCTGTCAGTTGATTCTTATGTTAGCATGAAACTAGCACGTGCACAGTGTTCCCTAAAACAACCATGCACTTTTTTTCATTATTTTAAAAAACCAAACCCTATTCAATATATAGGGCACTATTTTGTGAGGTAACTAGCAGAGGTAGCACAACTGTTTCTTAAAATAAAGACCAGGTAAAAAAACATGTGGTTTGGGACACATTCATAGCGGAGAGATGGCGGTGTTCAAGTGGCCTAGGTAGTGCGCAGGGTGCAGATGTGTGGTTAGGGACATGACTACAGGGAACTATTGATGTGATGTGTGGTTTGGGACAAGTCCAATGAACAAGAGTTAGTGACGGTGTTTGTGGCCTACATAGTGAACAGTGTGTGTGGTTTAGGACATGTCCACAGTGGGTTGGTGGTGATACTGATGTTTCTGTGGTCTTTATAGTGAACAGAACACAGTGAAGTGTTGAAGTACTTGATGCTGTGAATCCACTCGTCCTTCTCCTCCGGCGTGGGGGCGGAGATTCGGTAGACCATGTGATTGCCCTCCACTACTCGTCCGTCAGCTTCCGTTTTACACGCCTTAATGAGCTGCCCTCGGTTATTAGGGATGTAGAGCTCAAAGCAGTTCTGCACGGAGACAAAAAAATAAAAATAAAAGAGAAAAAACAACGCATCCAGACAGCGTCAACTGATTAAAATGATAAAAACACCGTTGCTAGGCAACAGGGAAATATATAGGCTGAGTATACACTAAAACTGAAGCTAGCAAATTTTTTATGAAGCTAGCAACGTTTAATCACTTTGCAGAGTAATGAAAATCATCAGCATTGTGTCACGGTCACGAAAACAAATTCAGAATTCCAAAGTTAATATATACCACAAGAATACAACCTAGACGGAAGTTTCTCAAAAATATTACAGTGAATGTGGGTTACAATTCAAATGAGAGTGAGTTGAAGCAAAGATTCTGATTGGTCAGCTGGTATCTGACATCATCTGATAGTCTGCCAACATTCCGTCAGTTTTAAGCAATCCGATTGGCTGGAAGACTCACAGGTTTGCGCGGATCCTCCACTTCCCGAATGCTCAGGTTCTCCAGGGGTATGATGCCTCTGGGCTCCTTATCCTGCACACACACACACACACACACACACACACATATATATATATATAAAATAATGCACTGACAGACAAGCAAATGTATTCAAAACAAAAGCGGTGTGTGACCCAGAATGCAGTGGAGTGCGCACTTACTGTAGTGTACTCAAAATAATACAGGCAGTTATCAGTCAGAATAAACCATCGCCGCTTCCATGTTTTCACTCGTCCCCCTGAGAGAGTAAGAGCATTCTTTTATCTTTCATGAATCAACTCTTAGACTCACATGTCACAATTCACTGCTGTTAACCATTTGGCTTAAATTCTTAAATAAGTAAAGGTAAAGAGACAAACTGCAGCTAGATTTGGGACAGAGCCAGAGCAGAGCACCTACCTCCTGCAGAGAGGAAACCACAGGCCAAGCAGAAGAGACCAGAGAGCGAGAGAAACGGGGGAAAGAGTGAGACAGGATTAGTGACAGATCACACACTCCACCATGCAGAGAACTGAAATGCAGGTTACACTCTCTCTCTCACACACACACACACACACACACACACACACACACACACACACACACAGCATGCCAGCATTTATAAAGGGCAACAGTATAAACTCATCACCATGCAGGCCACCGGTTTGAAAGATTCACAAAGAGTGTTGCACGATCTCAGGCTCGGGTCACGTGCACGCACGCACTCACGCACACACACTTACCCAGTTTAAGCAGCCAGCCCTCTCGGTCTGGGTTGAAGAAAGTGTGAGTCAGATCGTTCCCGTCATCCTCTGGGATTTTGAATGGCTCGTTCTTAATACTGTCGTACAGATTCTGCAAAGAGAGAAAGATAAAGAAAAGAGAGAGAGAGAGAGAGAGAGATTTACACTCATATGTGCAAGCTTAGTTAAGAGCCAGTACACTTTGTCTTAATAGAAGTGATTTAACTGTTACTAAAATTAATAGTAAGAATTCTATTACAAACATTAACAATACAGAATTGTACCATGACACACACACACACACACACAGTGTTAAAGGAATGTTTTTTCCTGTTTTTACACAGACTTATGACTAATATCTGCATATGCATCCTGCACCTGAACAAAGACTTAACAAACACACACACACTTACGCATCCCGAAACTTAACCCTAACCTCTAAAATCCCATCCCATCACACACACACACACACTCACTCGGAGCAGCTCCTCGGGCAGGTCTCCGCCCTCGTTGATCCCCCGGTTCATGCTGATGAAGCGCTCCACTGTGGGTTTGTCTCGCACGTTGGGATTGTGGAGGCTGGTGTTCAGCATGATGATCGCAAACGACAGCACGTAACAGGTGTCTGAAATAAAGGAGAATAGTATAAAGACACAACACGGTGGTGGATTTTGGAGAAAACAAGACTGACACACGGTGCGTGGGTGTGTGTGTGTGTGTGTGTGTGTGTTACCGGTGCTCTGAAACACTCCGGGGTTGCAGTGACAGTATCTCTGCGCAAACGCTTCCATCATCCTGTCGATCTTCTGGGCTTCCCCGGGCAAACGGAAACTCCACAGGAACTGCCTGAGTCACACACAAGCGGGGCACACAATCGCATATTTTATCGAATTTTCCGTACTTTCTCGGCTTCCTGTCAACAACTTCCCCGGGCTGGAATTTTATCCCACGCAGACGCGGTGTTGGAGGTGTTATATTCCCATGTGATAACAGTGAGTGTGATACTCTCCACGGGCCACAACGGATCGCTTTCGATTCACCGAAACGAGCGGTTCAAAAGAAGCAGCTCGGGAAAGTGAATCACTAACACAGCGATTGTGAGGCACAGGCGTGCGCGTTCGGGAGAGACGTTATAAACCATGCAGGTGCGGTTTTACCTGAGAGCCTGAACCAGGTTGAGATCCGTAAACTCGTGAAGGTCAACGAATGCCTGCAGGACCCGGATGTTGAACTCATCTCTGAGAAAGAGGGTGAGAGAGAGCGAGGGGGGAGACAGCGACAGAACGCGAGAAACAAGTAGAGAGAGGCAGAGAGAGGGAGTGGAATACAGACAGAAAAGAGAGAGATAAATACACAGAGAAGAAAAAGAAAGACAGAGAGACAAAAAGGCAAAGACAGAGACAGACAGACGGATAGAGACGACGGGAGAGACAGCCAGTGAAACAAAGAGACAGACAGACAGACAAACAGACAGATAAAGGATGACAGAGAGAGAGAGAGAGAGATAAACAAAAGGACAGAAGGACAGACAGTAATTGAGAGAGACACAGAGAGAAAGACAGAAAAAGAGACAGAGAGAAACAGAGGGTAGATGACAGAGAGACAAAAATAAATAGCAAGAGAGTGAGAGAGAGAAAGACAGACAGACAGACAGACAGACAGGCAGAGAGAGCGCGAGGGGGGGTGGGGGGGTCAATAAGCTTGGCTTCATGTACTGATTTCCGTCAGTAGTGTGTATGTGGAGAAAACGGGCTGCAGATGAACTGCAGCAGAGTGGTGTGCGTCAGGCTGTACCTCTCTCCCAGATAGTCTCCGATGGCCGTTTTGTTAAGCCCCTCCCCTTTATAGAGGAACTGAGCGATATCCTCGGGAGTGTGACGCAGCAGCTCGTTCTCCACCAGGAACGCAATACCCTGAGAGCATAACAACAAGCGTTACTAACACACACTCATTTCACTCGTACACAAAGCATCGTTCAGTTAAACTTGACACGTTCTGGAGCAGAACGTTCTGTATGTTTATGTCAGGATGGCCTGTCTCCTAGCAACCGGTGTACGATATCAGTGTCCCACAGATCTACACTCATTAACCTATTTATCAGGTCTACATATTATACAGATCACTTTGTAGGTGTACAGGTATAAGTGTTACGCTAGTTTCGATCTAGTTTCTCACCTTTTTGGGGTCCATGTTGAATTTTTTCCTCCCCATCGCCACATGCCGACTCTTCTGGAGCGTTTTGCTGCAGACATCGGACACAAATGTTATTTACGTTTGCATTCATTTCATTACGCTGGTATGCAAGACACCATCCCATAATATGTGTACTGCACACACGAGGAGCGAGGCTCTGACCTGCCCTCCGTGCTGTTCTCCAGCCCTTCCACCTCCATCATGGCCTCCCGCAGCTCCTCTCGCAGCCTCTGGATCTCCAGCAGGAGCGCCCCTTTCCTTCTCCGGATCTCCTCCAGCTCCGCTCGCTCCTCTGGGCTCAGATCAGCCGGGACTGATCAAAGGAGAATTATCATTGCTTAATTATTGCCACACAACTATTGGTGACAACGACGACAATGGGTTTTTATGACAGTGTAAAGCTCTGAGGTTTCACTTTGAGCTTTAAATCTATAAAAAAGCTTGCGTAAGTCACATTTAGCGGTACTGGCATGCTGTGACTTTACAAAAAGTATCACCTGAGGGTCGTTTTGCATGCTGTATGTTGACAAAATACTGCAAAACACACACACACACACACCTGTCATTACTGATTATGACTTGGACATTTAAATAGAATGGCCTTCAGTCATGCTCTGCACTCAGAGGAATGTACATTGCACGTGATGCTTCTACACATCTACAGCACAAATATCACAATGCCTTCATAATGAAGATAACAAATGTGCAGGTTTTAACTGATTGAGAGCTAATGCATCTAAATGTCAGCGCTTTGACCAAAATTTCCGTTCACATCTTTTAAAAAAATGACTAAATAAACTCATATACAACATGATTTTGCTACCTATAAGCGTTTTAATGATATTATTAACGTCATGAATGTCAAGCACAACGCACGAGACAAAAAAAACATCTGACGTTTTGCTAGCTTGCTAGCAAATGTTAAAAATAATAGCCATTAAGGTGTAGCATGACCTAATCAAACATAAGACAGTCGTAGAAAATCTAAATAAAAACATTAAAATGCTCGTGTGTGCTTAAAAAAAAAAAAAAAAAGATGTATTGATTAGGCAACGTCCGTAGACTTATTTCCTATCCGTATTCAGTAAACCCCGCCTCCTTCAACACAATTGGCAAGTAGAGCCAGCTTCCTACGCTCCTATTGGTGGACCCATTGTTAATACAAACTCCTCGCCAATCACAGAGCGACTCATCGGAAATAAGGTGGAAAGTCAAAATAGCGCATGCTAACGCATTAGCTCGCGTACCTAGTACGTTAAACAATACAAGATACAAGAACACATTTTTTTTAGTGACTTACTGTAGTCCAGGTCGTCCATTTTCGGGGCTTTGCTCTTAGGCATATATGTATCAGAGCCGACTGTCATTCACTTGCTGAAAAAGATGGATATATAAAATATACCCCCTTAATTTAAAAGGAAATAAATAAATAACAAGGCGGAGTAAAAGGAAACCAAGGAGGTTTCTAGACAAAGGAGGAGTCGGAGTGATACCGGATGTTGCGTCAGAGGGGAAAAAAAGAACGTACGTTTCTGGCGGTCATCTTGGTAAGGGCACGGACTTCCGCGACGCCATTTTGGAAAGAACCATTTCTTTGGATAGAATAACTGAAAGATGAATACAAAACATTTTTTTTATACTAGTTGCCTGGTCAAAATTCTCTATTAAAGTCTTAAAAAACAAAAATATTTTAAAACTTAATCTTAACCACACCATTAGCTTTTTACATAATTTTTCACAGTGATGAATTCCCGACTCATTCAATCACTGTTTAAATTGTTAAACTGTTTTTATTGGACATCTCCAAGCTGTTAGCACTAGTTAGCACCAATTGTACCACGGATTCTGATCAGTCAGACGGTGTTGATTTTCTACAACAATAGCTCTCGCTGTAGTTTGAGCTGCACAACAAATCACAACCTCATTTTAACACATCATTTCTATAGTGAACCACATGAGGAGACCTTTTTGTAAGGAGCCTCCAATGTCAGTGCTTTGTAACAATCATGAACAGTGACAAAGCATTTGATATAGCTGGAATTTTAGGACAGACAGAGAGAGAGAGGATGTTGCGGTTCTTGGTAACTTGGTAAGCCGTGGTTTTTTTTGTTGGGCATATTAATTTCAAGAGGAAAAAAAAACCCCAAGAGGCTAAAGTTAAGATCAACAATTTACAGCTGTTATAACATAATGACAGGAACCAGCTTGTTCCACAGATGTTCCCCAACATTAAACACTATTCTAAATGGATAAATACAACGCGTCGCTCTTACACGCCCACGTGTATGCCACACGTCTTTGGTACCAGTAACTCCATGTTGTTTATTATTTTGCTATAAGAGCACGCCCTCGAGCAATTTTATTTTTGGGTCCTACGAGATTTCAGTCTCGATGTATAGCTTTAATGTGGGGTTTTCTGTTGTTTTTGGACACAGATACTGGGGACCAAATAAACTCTCCTCGGCAGAGCTGATAGGGAGGAGAAAAGGCGTAGAGAAGCGAAGATAACAGTAACAGGACTGTTCACGATGTGTGTGAGTGGCAGATTACAAAACAGCAACGCCACCAGCGACCTATAGCGTGCGATAGATCATATATTATAATTACATGAAAAAATCTCCCTGTACCATTTAATACTGTGATTGTGTTCCATGATTCGCTTTCTCCTTCAGTGCGCGTTGCAGATGGCGGACAGGAAGCTAGTCCGAGACGTGGGCTTCCGTATTTACAACCCTGTAAAGAGTGTGACAACCAGTAGCATTGATCCAGCTATGCTACAGGAAGTCTGCTGAATCACGGCCACGTTAATGTCACTTCCCCTGGCTGATAATTACCCTGCATTCCTATAGAAGGGAAAGAAAATTCCAACACTTTTGTTTTGGCGCTGGGCCGGAAAGGAGCAGCATTCCTGAGACAACATTGTGAGGTGTAAAAATAGATTTGAGTTTTGGCTCTTGTGAGCCACCATAGTGTAAACAAGTCTCCTGCCTGCATTGTGCAATAGACACAATGTTAGTATTGCTTTTACATTTTCATATGCCACCCATAATGATTGGTGTGGAATAAGTTACCATGTTTACATATCCAGACATCATACGCTCAGCTAATTACTTCGCAAACAAGTCCGTCTTCGCACGTCTGGGGTTGACGCAGCCCCGACCACGGAAAAGAAAGCTGCAACTCAAGCACCAAACGTTTCGTAGTTAAATTTAATCTTGCGGATAAACAAGATATTTTTATACAGAACTATGAAATGTACATCATATATATTTTATTTGACATTGACTATTAGTGATAATTACAATTTTATTACAAGCATCTATTAACAAGACATCATAACTGGCATCATGAAACCAAGCAGCAGTTCAATTACTACCGAAGTGTCTTCTGCTGCTCTAACGCAATGGTCCACCAAATGAAAAGAATCGCAGCCCAGCACTAAGAACAAGTCCAGCTTTTCAGGAGTCCAAGTTTTGGCACTTTGCAAAAAAAAAACAAACAACATAAAACAAACCTGAAATTCACACCTTTCCCATTCACCCCAAACTCAATCAGCCAAGACAAGTTGGTGGCTTTAGTTCAACGCCGGAGCTACGAGGAAAACGTAGCTAACGACACTTGGATATTAAGTAGCTAAATCTTGCCTGAGGTCTACAGTTTTAGACGTGTGTTTACAAATGAGACGGCTGTCCATTAGCTCCTTCTTAGCTACGCTGGACTTGGAGATCCAGCGCAACCCTAAACTTCACACACCAAAAATGGCTGATGGATGGAATTCAAGCCATGCCACTGTGTACATCAGTGTGCTAGGAATTAACGAGCTTTCTACATTTGATGTTGACAAAATTTAAACAACCGGACTGTTTTCTTGTTCGAAATGTCCCTTTGTTTTGTCAGAAATTGAAAAATAAAGTAACAAAACGTCATTTAATATGTCTTGGATTTCACTTGTTGAATTGTGGTTGATTTGGGGCAAGTGTTTAGTGTTTATTTGTTTTATTTGAGATGTTTTAGTTTAAAACTAAGCGTTTTCCTCTTATTAGGGGCTTTTAAAAACTATTTCAACATTTCCTCAGAAGCAGAAATCTTTGCAAAATGCATTAATGAATGAATAAATTAAGTAAAGGTTTCATAATTAGCACAAATTTTGAATGCTTGGGTAGATATCAAATTTGGTTTAAAAAAAAAAAAGGAAATTAAAATTTAGCAATTGTGCAACTTGCATTACCTCACATGAACATCAGCATCGCATGCTTTTTTTATTAAACAATCAGGCAAATGCACTATTAAATTATTTATATAAGAATAAATGCCATTAAATGGCTGTATACTATAAAGCCTAGGCATGTGCTGATTATCAAAGGCTGCGGTATCATCATGATGTGGTATTTAAAAATATTGCTAAAAGCAACGGTTATTTTTTCAGACGTGTTTTATTCGTCTAGGGAACAAAATTACAGGATTGCCTTCTTACTCAAATGTGTCCAAAATAAAGGCCTTTAGAAGCCCACTGTCATTACGCTACCTATCGAATTGTACGCACTTGATAGTTTCATATTCCTTACTTAAGGGGTTAAATAATGCAGTGCACAATATAAGAGCCAAGTGCCCTTGCTATCAAGGATATCATTTAACAATATGTCATGATATACCATACGATTGATTATTGGCACATGCCAAATAGTGAGCTACACTCACCTAAAGCCCCAGACTATGCTTGATCATAGGCTACCTAAGACGCACATTGATCTATGGTTCTCGTTAATGTAAGTCACTAAAAGGATTAGACTGATCCTAACTAAAAGAGCTCTTGCAGTTGGTCATGATCTTAAAGTATCACGTTGGCGAAGTTGGAAGATTGCCACCTAGAACATTTCTACCCTCGCAAATGTGAGTTGCAGGATTCTAAGTGGCTTAAAAATTGCAGCCAAAATGGGATCGGTAGTCACCTTGATTAATGGTTACCCATCCCTGAATAGTGTATGGCTGGGGCAGAGCTTAAGAGCGCCAACTGGTTCTCCAAAGTAAAAGATGTAGTGTATGAAGAGGGGTTTGGTGGGTTAGGACCTGGTCCAAACTTTGGCAGGAAGTAGACAGGGGTCAGGGAAAGACAGAGAACGGAAGCGGAAGCAGGGGCTGCGGCATTCCTTCCGCTAGGTAAAAAAAAAATGGAGGAGGCACTTGGTACATTGGGATGCAGCCCCAAATTGGGCAGTGAGGAAAGATGTGGTAAAAACCAGGGGACACGGTTTAAAGGGGCAAGAGGTTCTGTGAATTAAACGGCGAAGGAGGCAAAGCTTGGTTGACTGGTCCGTGGCCCTAAATTGGAGATGCTAGGAGCATCTGACAGCGTGGCGTAAGAGGGCCATCCATTCTGAAAGATCAGAGAAAAGGAATGTGGGTTTTGACAGTCTGGGAAGTGGCTTGAAACTGGATGAAGTAGATGAGGAAGAGAAGTCAGGAACAGAGAAAGTGGGCAGTGCTTATAGATGTGGGGAAGTTTGACAGATTAGGACACGCCCCTTAATTTGTTGCAGGGGAAGCAGAACTTGGGGAAAGTGAGGGAGGAGCTTGGCCAATTGGTGCTGTGGCCATCAATAACAACCTGCAAGGAAGAAAAAAGAATAATCAAAAGAAAAAGAGAGGGGGAAACCAGGGTGTAGGGTGTAAAAAGGCCAGCGTATTTTGCAAGGTCGAAAGTGAAGACTGGTATGTGCCTAAAAATTAGGCAATCTCCATCTCTTTGTGTGCAATAAGGCAAGAAAGCGTTATCATCTAAAAGGAAATCTGGAAACTTGTAAAGTTCCCTTATTCTTTTTTTTTTAAACCTATTTTTCCCAGTAGTACTATTTCCACATGTAGCTAAGTGTCCAGATGTCATCTCTTTATTAAACTCACTGGTGATCCGGTAGACCCTTTTTAAATAAATCCCATTAAAATCTATTGCTTTTATTGCAGCTGCTGGCTATATTCATTCCTCAAAGTCTCTCTCTCTCTCTCCCTCTTTCTCTCTCAAATGCGGACAGCATAGTTATTACGCAATGCAGAGTGTGTAAAATAATCCGCCCACATTTCAGGTCAGAATCTAGTGATCTTCACTCCCGAGTCTCCCACGATGAGGCGAGCCATGGATGGATGGATCTGAAAGGAAAGATTGGAAAACAGTGAAACGAACGGAAATTAATAATTCTCAAAACACCACAATAGTTTTTCTTTTCAACCCATTGGGTTTGTAGTACATCGAAAACTGGACCGTCCCTTCAAATTTACAGCGTCAAAACGGTACCCCACCAGTGGGATGTCCAAGTATACGGGTTGGGAGGCAGCCTCGGGCAGAGGTGGAAATAGAAGGCACGTTAGTACCTGCGCTATTTTGATATAATGTACTGTTTAGCAGCATGAGATTCAGGACACAGCCCGTTATGTTGTGGATTATTAGAAGAAACAAGATGATGTAAGCTACATGGCCAAAAATATATGGACACCCGACCATCACACCTATATATGCTTGAAGAATCCATTCCAAAGCTGGTTCCCATTTCCTCCTATAACAGCCTCCTCTCCTCTCGGAAGGCTTTCCAGGTGTCCACATACTTTTGACCATAGTTACATTACTTTTGACCATACAGTGTATTTGGAATGAATGACCTAGTGGTCGGTAGAGTCCGTACCTGTGCCTGCAGGGGTCCATAGGGCACGAGTTCACCGTCCACAGTTAGCGTCCCCCGTGGCGACAGGGGCTGCAGCCGAAACGCTCGAGCGGAAACATGGCTCACGTAAGGTGACGTCAGAGAAAGATGGGTGCCTCTTTCCATGGCCAGGAAAAGGCGCAGAAGCGTTGCCCGCGAGATCCCAGCCCTCACAAAAGTCAGGTGAATGAGTCCATCATCAAATAATGCATGAGGCGCTGCTAACAAATCAGCCCCCAAATGCGACTGGTAGATAGCAAGTACTAGAACAAAGTCGCCTTCAATAGTCACCCAGTCTCGAGTGGGCAGCGGCTGATCAAGGGGGGGCAGGAGATCGTCTTGAGGGGGTGGGTCCACAGGGGAGGTGACTGGGGGTCGGGGCCTAAGAAGCCCACAAGGTTGGACTACATTGGACGGCGATGAAGGAGGGGTTGGGGAAAGAGACAAAGAAAGCGAAGGGAATTTGGGTGGTAGGGAGTTAGAGTCGGACTGTTGGAGGAGAGAAAGAGGGCGGGGCTTAGACACACTCGGTTTCTGGTTCTTGTTCTGGTCCACTGAGGTCTTGGGTTTAGAGAGGGAAAACCGCGAACGACGGAACGGAGAGGAAATGGTGAGCGCTCGCTCGCGTGTAGAGTCCACAGGAAACACACCAGGATGGAAAAAAGTCCCGTTCAGGTCATCTTCCTTCTCATATGCCGGCGTTTCTACTTCTTGTTCGGAATCTGCTCCGATTGGCCGGCTAAAGAAGGCGGTAGCGATCTGGCTGGATGGGGCGGAGTTTTTACGAAGCGCCTTTCGTTGGTCTGCGTTTGAATATGGCTCCTCCTCCTCCCTTCCTTCATCTGCACTATATTCTTCTCCCAAACCCCTCTCTCTATCCATGCCATTCCATCTCTCGTCTTCTCCTTCATTTGTGGAAATGTTCTCATTCCTATCAGACTCCTGTCTTTCGCTTGACTCCATACTAGACCCAGATGTGCCCTCCATCCTCTCCTCCACCTCTTTTCCTTCATCTACATCATATTCCTCCTCGGTCATATTCCTTGTACTGTCATCTTCTTCCTCCTCCTCGTTAGACTCCAGTCTCCCGTTAGACTCAGCACTAGACCCAGACATTCCCTCCATCTTCTCCTCCGCCTCCATCTCTCTCTCTCGATCTTCAGCAAGACTGCTCGCCCTGACCACTCCTCCCCTTCTGCCTCTCCCTCTCCCTCGTCTCCTCTGCCTCTCCCGGTCTCTCTCCTCCCTCTCCCTCTCTCTATATCCCTTTTGGAGGCTCCTCTGTTCGCTCAGGCCCATATCGGAGCAGGTGCGGTGGATCGGCATTCTACAGTATCCTTCCAGTCCTTCTGTGATGCTGCGGGAAAGGGGTCGATGCGGAGTCTGCGACGGCACGTCTGGGGTTGAATTCGCCCCTCCAGGGGGCAAATAGGACAAGCGACCCTTGTAGGAGCGCAGGGACGCTAAACGCACTAGTGTGCCCAGCGTGAAGCGAGCAGAACCGAGCCCTCTGTAACGCTCACTCTCGATGTCCACGTCTGAAACGAAGCCCCAGGCCACAGACAGGAAAGAGAACAGTCTCTTGGGTGACGCGGGTCGTCCGTTTTGATTGGACGACGCAGACGAAGGAGACGGGCTAGTCGTCACGGACACCAGGTCCATGGGTCGGACTCCGCCCCGGCAAAGCAGGAAGCAGCAGTTGATGAGGAGGGGCTCGCGAAGGCACATGTCAAATCTGAGAGACAGAAAGACCATGACAGAGTGTGACTGAGGCTAGGTGACTTACAGGTAATATCAGGTGAGTAGCATAGATAAGTAGTACAATACGAGATGAGTTTATTAAAGATACATATAATATCAGGGTGAGTTGCAATCGAAACCACATGATGGGATTTGGTAAGGTCAGGTGAGTTTTCCCTGGTAAGGGGGAGAGGCACGGTGAGATAATAGATAAAGGTGAGGGCAGGTAAATTACTAGAGGTAGAGGCAAGGTTAATGATAGACTGGGTACTGTTTTACTGGCTAGTTGTAAAAACCCCCGAGTTACTAGAGATAAAGGTGAGGACGCAGGTAGAGCCAAGGCCAGGTGTGTTAGGAGAGGTAAAGGTAAGTGTTAGTGTTTTACCCTGCATAGTGGTTAATGGAGCCAGCGAGCGCGTTGCCAGAGCCACACGGTAAAATTCCCACTGGAGTCTTAATCGCTTGTTCCCAGTCTGGCCTGTCCATGAGGCCGTTAATCACCTGTACAAAGACAAACACACATCAGTGATGCGACAGGTTTCAGCTAATAACCATTAACAAGCGTAGCTGCGTTAACATTTGAATGAATCTCATTTGTAAACGTGTAAGTGAAGAGGACCTCATGCAGCAGTCCGTCTCCTGAGACGATGACGATGCCGTCCCACTCGTGCAGAGAAATCTCCCTGATCAGCTCGCGGGCGTGATTCTGCCGTTCTGATGCGCGACACGGCACAAAGTACAAACGATAAATAAGACCACGACAATGTAATAATATGTAATGTAACATTTAACAATGTAATAATATATTAATAAAAAAATCCAAAAATAAATTAGACAAATTAAAACAAATAAAAAGTATTCATACATATATTTTCAATATACAAATAAACAATTATAAAAAAAATAAAAATGAAATCAAATATTACCATTGTAAAAATCAAAAGACGTTCATTTAAAATAAGAAAAAATAAATGATAATTATAAAAAAAAAACTAAACAAAAACCAAACAAGGCATACCTGTCTGTATTAGGTTGTAGCTGATGTTGGCTTCACTGACCATCGGTAAAATGTGTGTCTGACACCACTGCATTGCCATACCCCGCCCACTGAACGGATTGACCAATAGCAGCAGGCGACGTGGGCGGGGCAACAAGCTTTTGTTGAGTTCTAGAAAAGGTGTAAAAATCAGGGCAAAATCCGTGAGCACTTTATGATGCACAGGAATTTGCGAGTCTGTTCCCAAACACACACACACACACACACACACACACACACACACACACACACACACACACACACACACCTGTGTAGACGCCGACATCGATCCCTCTCAGCAGGCACTGCACGGCTGTGTTCCATTTCTCCGCCTCCTCTCTGCTCTCAGCCAGGTAAGTACGCGCCTGCCTGCGTTTAGCCACGCCCCTGCGCCGCCGTCCCATTGGGTACCAATAGAGCACCAACAGCGGCTGGGCAGGAGTCCTGGGGCAGTTACACCCCACCAGTTCAGAGAGAGGCAGCAGGACTTGGGCTTCCTTCCCTGGGCGGGGACCAATCCTCTGCACGTGGATGTGAGTGAGGGTCAAAGTGAGGGCGTAAGTGCAGGACGAAGGGCTGGAGGGTAATGAAACGTTGCTTGCTGGGCTGCTCGGGCCGCTGTCAGCACCGCTGCTGCTCCCGCCCGAGCTCCCGCCCGAGCTCCAGTCCACGAACTGGCCGTGCAGCAAAGCATCCTGGGGGAAGAGAGAGTTCGGGGACGGACTGCGAGGACTCGGAGAGCGCATTCTGACGGTCGTCGCTCGTTGTCGGCGAATATTACTTGCTCACGCGCGACGTGGCGCTGCGCCATCCATCTTGATGAAACGCCGCTCCGTGATCGTGCGAGCTGATTGGCCGATACGAGCAGAGCAACTTGAACGTGGAGAATCCGAAGCGGAGTTTCAAAAAGCTTGTTCTCTGAAACCGTGTTTGGAAAAACAGTGTTTGGATTCCGGGTGCAGAGACCTTCGTGTGAAATTACCGCAGAAGGGTCTGAGAAGCCCGTTTTATCAGTTCCCCTTCAGAGCGCTCCGCAGGATAGCCGCAATTGTTGTATCTGGAGTCAACTTTTCCTTTCAGAAGCTCAGCTCTGATGAACCCGAACCTTTCCTCTCCTGGACTCGGTCAGGACGGGGACTCGGAAGCCGAGAGCCTTCTCTCTCTCTCTCTCTCTCTCTCTCTCTCTCCCCGCACCTGCCTTCACGTGTACAGTTTATGGCCACAGATGCATGTAAAGTAAACAGAGGTTCGTAAATATTGCGTTTCACAAGCTTGTTCTGTGAATCCACTTTGGTTCTTAAGCTTGAGGGATTCGGCAGGTTCTTAAATCTCAGAACGTCGACGTCAGGATGGAAGAAAGTGCGGAAAAAAGCGCTCCCGGGGTTAACCTGCCTCCGTTAGCCGACGCGTGGGCGGGAAAATGAAAGTTCGGAGGTATAAATAGAGTTTTTCAGAAGCTCGTGTAGAGATTCAATAATTAAATCCCTAATTGCTACGATTTCAAAAATGAACAGCGAGTCTGGAGCAGCAGATGTAGTCAATAAGGAGTCAGTGCCTGTGGTTAGGTTTTACAAACCTTGCATGAGTCATGCAAAAACCTTCCTCGTTAGAGTTTCAGATGTAGCGTTTAAATAAAAAAAAAAACCCAAACAAAAAAAAGAAGTTGTAGTCAATTTCTTTCTTTTTGGTGTCTAGATTTAAAAGCTCGACTTCAGCAAGTAGACCGATCCCTGATTGCACGCACTTATTGCCTGAAGCAAAAGATTTTTTTAAAAAAGTACTGACATCTGTTTGAAAGAGAAAATAAATTTAAAAAAAAAACCAACGCCGTCGTCCAGGCTTCAACTGCTTGGTGTGCGAGAAGGAAAAGGAAAGTAGCGACGTAGTAAACAGTGTCCGGTGTTATAAATAATTAAACTGCTGGATTACACACATGATTGAAGTGATAATTAAAGTCTTCTTAGTGTTGGAGGAAAAAAAAAACCGAGTGCTGATATGAGGTACGTAGGTGTACAGACGTAAACGATATTTATAAGGAGGTGAAAAGGATTCATAAAACGTGCGCGGGTGCAGACGGACACGTGGCAGGAAGGTCATAGATTTGCTCGTCTCATCTGAAGACGTTGTCACTTCCTGTTTCAGAGTGGAGATCCCGCGTCACATCGCCGAACGCGGAGGCGACGCGCAGTCCTACGTCCATCGTTCCGTAGACGTGTGGACACACTCGGGGCAGTGCAGAGCCAGACGAGGTGGGGTTAGTGACGAGGTCACCGCGTTACATCATCGGGCTTCGTGTCTGTCTGACGTCCCAGAATTCCCTGCGAACACACACACAGAGGAACATGGAGTATGTTTATGCTCAGTATATCTATAGCACTGCTGATACCTGTTTATCGTGTACCTGATGTGATCCTGAGATGCTTTTCAGCACACCACGTCTGTACAGAGCTACTGCAGATATCGAGCTTCGACCTACTAATGAATTTGCGAAACGCACTCATCAGTCAGCGGAAAGAGGGGAAAAAAAAAAGATGTATGACGTGGATAAAAGTGCTGAATCAGTGATACAGCGGTGAAAACATTATTTCTGCAGACGAGTGTGTGTGTGTGTGTGTGTGTGTGTCTGTGTGCACACGTGTGTGTGTTAACTATGGGATGAGTGTGTGTGCGCGCGCGCGTGTGTGTGTTAACTATGGAATGAGAGAGAGTGTGTGTGTGTGTCTGTGTATGTGTGTGTGTGTGTGTGGTGAGGCTGTGGTCTAAATACAAAGTTCATTGTTCAGGGCTGTAAGCAGAAGTGTGAATCGGGTGAAAAGTGAGACACGCACGACTCTGACTAATGACGAGCGACGCCTGACGTCAAATATCACACTCCCGTGTCCGGTTTCTCACATCCCACTTTCATTATTATTATTGCAGTTATTCGCGACGAGGGTCGTCAAAACTCCTTTCACAAATTGCATTCGTGGGTGAAAAAGCTTCGAGCTGTTTGAATAGCTCATTTCACTATATACGCTCACATGGATCGAATACCATAGCTGAGGCGACGTTTGTCTAGGATTCCTGGAAGGAGTCTCCAGCGTCAGTGGGTTTTTTACAGGCCTGACAGAATGGATCGTCCGTGGCCTCGTTTCATTCCTCGACTATCTGTTTGCGAGGAGGTTAGACTAAATCTAATCACTGGCAGGTCTCCAGATCAGTTAACAGAAAAGCGTGTGTGTATTACATTTTGTCTCATTGTAATACTGGGTGGAGGGTTTAGGACACGACCCTGACTTTCTCCAGGAGCCCACAAAGGACGCGTTCTTCCTCATAGCAAAGAAGAAAACGACGATACGTATATGTTTAACACTGGAACAAAGGGTTGTCGTGGAAACGTCAAAATGCTTTTCTTTCCCAGCAGGCCGTGTCTCATTCCATGCGGAAGAACAAAGCTAATGATAAAGCGATGAAACAACAGACCCATGGTTCAAGCGATACTTTTGTCAGACGCACACGTTTCCCTTTAGTACTTTGGATCAGACGTTGGCCCTGGAGGCAGGCGTTCTGTTTCAGCTATCACAAAATAATCATAAAAACAGAGACTGATAAAAGGGAAGAGATAACGATGGAGATAACCTTCGGCACAATGATTCTCTCCATTGTAGAATCTATAATATAAAATAATAAAAATATATCTAACTGAAACACAATTGCATGAGTTTAGACAAGCTTTGGTGGTTATTATTTTTATTATTATTGTTGTTCATTATTAATACCCTTCTGTTTTAGACCAATCCAAAGAGAAATAAGGAGATTGAGATTAATCATAAATGATCAGCTCAGATAGAAGAGCTAAAGAAGCTAGCTACAGCGCTCAACACAAGGTTTACACATGAGCCACGTCTGGAGGAACAGCAACACGTTTTTGCACACTTTTATCCAGCCATGTCATTAATAAAGATTAGAAAATAAAGCAGGAAAACAGTCTGAGCTGCCACACTGGCCTGTTAGCTCGTGAGCTGCTTAGGCCAACAACAACAAACTACAGCCCGAATTACTATTACTACTAGTATTTTTATTATTATTATTATTTTTAATGTAACGTCTTCCGCTTTAAAATAAAAGAAAACAAGCATGGTTTAACCACTAAGGCTTAACAAACACGGAAAAACAACCCTCTAACAATAACAAATAAGAAATAAACTTACCTTCTGACGGCTTCCTCGCGCACAGAGGGAGTGAGTGTCACTGAGCCGCTCTCGGCTGCCGGAGTTCCGGAAGTGTCCGCCAGCAGGGGGCGGGGCGTCACGAGCTGACTGACAGGCTGACGAGCCAATCGCGAGCGCGTAAGGCCCACCCATTGACATTCCGTACATTTTAAGGAAATTGATCAGCAGAACGCTTAGATCCGTCTATAGATACGCAAACGCAGACAGACAATACTGAGAGTTTAACAAATAAAATGAATATGATTAATTATGGCGAAATTAATACATATTAACGCTCTGCCTGTTATTATCTGCCTGTTTAGAAGAAACCCAGAAAGAAATCAGTACAAATAAACAAACAAGTAAACCGAGAAGTTTTTTTTTTTTTTTTTTTTTTAGTCTTGCACATTATTTAAAAACGATTACAGCAGAGCACTGCCATGACATGTTTAAACAAAAGAAACACATTTCTCAATACACAGTACAGAGTTGTTTTTAAATCTTGTACATTACTTCAAAATGTTTGGGTTTTTTTTTTGTTAAAGGTTAATTACAATGGGAATTTAAACTTTTTAAGAAATGTATATACAACAAAGAACTAAATTAATTATTTGATTGATTGATTTTAATCTTGCGCATTATGGGATTTCTTTTGTAAACAGTTAATTATAATAGAATTTTACAATGACTAGCTGTCAAAGTGTTTTAACAATGTCTATCATTATATTTACATTTACTTTTATAATTATACATATAGTTTATAACGTATGAACAGTATAAAAGTAAAAGAAAAACATTACACAATGGCCAAAACAGTATAATAGAAAGAAAGAAAGAAAGATAAAGGGGGAAATGTACTTTAATGTACATCTAATTATATATATATATTGTGAATGGCAATGGCAGTAATTTTCCTGTTTAATTATTTTTGTTTATAAATGTGGAAATCTTTATTTAATTTCTATATAATTTCTATATAATAATAATTCCTGTTCAGATAATCTTTCTGATTTGCTTTGGTATATATACATGTGCTCTTTGGATTTCTTTCTTTCTTTCTTTACCTCTGGCATGTTGCCATATCGGGAACTACAAATTATTTACTTGTAAATTCTCTACATTTAATATAATAAATCATAAAAAAGTGAACCTGACATTATTAGTTCCGTAAATATAACCTTCAACCTTCAACCACAGCCAATGAGGGTAAAGCACTTGTGGCCTTTTCACTTGAGTGACACTGAATTCTAGCCAATCCTAAAAAGAAGGCAAAAAACCGAGGTGGAAATTTACTAAATAAACGGCGGCATG
Source organism: Parauchenoglanis ngamensis (assembly GCA_030014255.1). Lineage (NCBI taxonomy): Eukaryota > Metazoa > Chordata > Actinopteri > Siluriformes > Auchenoglanididae > Parauchenoglanis > Parauchenoglanis ngamensis. The sequence goes on from JAQMYM010000033.1 coordinate 2,250,894, forward strand.
TTTCATCCAATCACAGGGCGGAAAAATGATTTGGGGCGGGATGTTGGACAATGGAGGCGGGGCTTTACGTCCATCTTTAATGTAGCTCCTGTAACTGAGGGAGAGTGTCGAGAAGAAGAAGAAAATCTGAAATATTTGAAAACAATTTGTTCGAATATTTTTGTCGGAGCTTAAAGACAAAGATATAAACAAATATTATACATATTTGAGAAAAAGGTACAGGACAAACGAGCGTGGTGTTAATGAGCTGTGTGCGCTGTTCTGCAGGCTTGCTAATTTAGCCGAGCTTTAGCTTTAGCTTTAGCTAAACTAGACAGCCAGGATGACGTTAGCTTAGCATTCTTGGCTAAGAGCTAACGTCATCGAAACTCCGTCTTTAAATAAATTCCGTGGTTAATTCATGACTTTAGTGTTATTTGGAAATGTTTATAACGTTGCAGCAGCGCACGAAGTCAACACTGTCTGCCTACGCAAAGCTAAACATGCTAGTAAGCTAACGTCGTTGTGCTAGCTAAACCTAGGCTAGCGCTAAAGCTGATAGTATACAGTAAAACGCGTCTGGGGATTTTTTTTGGCTTAGCAGCTGTCTAAAATCACTGTTGCAGCAGAATGGAAAAAACGACAGCTTGCGAATCTACTGTTTATTATGTAGTGTTTATTTAGCTATCTAGCTAGCAGTAAACAGGTTTGTTTATCTGCACAGAAGTAAATATGAATACAAGTGCACGAGACCTTTTTTCACTAAGCAGTCTGTCGCTTTTTGCGATTATAAAGCCGCATGTGTAAGTGCATAATTGTACTGTAATATATATATATATATATATATGTATAAAAAAAAAAAGTATTTTGTATTCTTCTTCATGGCAGGGACAGACGGTATGAAGACAGTATCATAGCCCAGCCATGGCCGATAAGAGAAAACTCCAAGGTAAAGCATGTCCTAGCTCACCCAGGAAGTGGTTATTCATTTATTTTTGCATGCATCCTGTCATGAAGGTGTCTTCTGTCTCTGAACACATTCACACCTGCAGGTGAAATAGACCGGTGTTTGAAAAAAGTCGCAGAGGGGGTGGAACAGTTTGAGGACATTTGGCAAAAGGTGAGAGCTGATATGTTACTATATGTGTGTTATTACATTATCATTATTATTATTAGTGTATGTGAGTTCTGTTGGAATTTTGTTGATATATAATGCTGTAGAGTACAACAGCTCTGCAGATATAAGTTCTGTCCTATTGTCTGTATCGAGTGTGTGAGATGGACCTGATCAGGAATCACGGCGCCGGCTGATGGATAGCATGTTAGAAGTCTAGTGTGTGTGTGTGTGTGAGACTGTTCTCTGTTCATGGTGTTGGTAAATAAGGTGTGTGTTCTGTGTTAAACAGCTTCACAATGCAGCCAACGCCAACCAGAAGGAGAAATACGAAGCTGACCTCAAGAAGGAGATTAAAAAGCTCCAGGTGAGGATCTATTAACCCGATACTCTGTCTGTTTATCTATCTATCTATCTATCTCATTTAAATGTCTGCCCTTTCTTTCCTTCCTTTGATGATGATCCTTTCACGCTTTTTTCCTTCGTCTATCCCTGCCTTCGCAGCCTCCGATATCTCCGTCCCTTCTGCGGTGTCGTGTAAAACGTCTCCCTGTGTTAAACACAACGTATAACTCGGCAGTATTAGTACACGGTTAATGTTTGGTTATCAGTAGTGCACCGCGAAACGACTTGCACTAACGGTGGTCAGCGCACTACATCCGTACGTGATTTGGGAGCGAGCCCGAGTGTGCGCAGCTCATCATGTTCCCGCATGTCTCCCTCACAGCGACTCCGAGACCAGATCAAGTCATGGGTGGCGTCCAATGAGATCAAGGACAAGCGGCAGCTAGTGGAGAACCGGAAACTCATCGAGACGGTGAGGAACAATCATTCAGTCGAATTACCACAGTCACCTCCTTTCAGGTGAGCACCGGAAAGTTAACGATGGACTCGTTGTTGTGTTTTCCGTAGCAAATGGAGCGCTTTAAAGTGGTAGAACGGGAGACGAAGACGAAGGCGTACTCTAAAGAAGGCCTGGGTTTGGCTCAGAAAGTGGATCCGGCGCAGAAGGAGAAGGAGGAAACAGAACAGTGGCTCACGGTAACTACAGAGTCTGTTATTCACATCATGTTCACAGGTTTAGCGCTGTTAAGTTACTCTACTAAGTCGTAAACAAACTCAAGTATCCGTTAATGTATGTACGCTGTTTGGGACACAGCCCGTTGTTCATGCCACCTGTTATTCTCGTCCCTGTGTAGAACACCATAGACACCCTGAACATGCAAGTGGATCAGTTCGAGAGTGAGGTGGAGTCTCTGTCCGTTCAAACGAGGAAGAAGAAAGGAGACAAGGAGGTCAGTCCGGTCTCCCACCTCAGAGCCGAAACACCCGGGTCCGATCCTCACACACAGGGACGTTAGACACACTCACGAGCTCAGTCTCTCTCACGAAACCTTCCAGACGACCACAGGATGCACGCGGCAGTCATTTTGTGTACGCGAACTTAAAAGCGAGTACAAGCGAGCCTTGAAAAGTTACAAATAACCGTATTAGCGCTTACATTAAGTAAGGGTTTGCACGTAGTAAAAAGGAACCAAAGTTGTAAATGGGGAACTGTAGAAACCGTAGAAGATTTTAAGAGTCGTTCAAGCCAATAGTTTGGATTTGTCAGGTTTCCGTGAATCTCGGTTCATACGACGCTGGTGCAGAAATCGCAGCTCCACGCCGCACACGCGGAAAACAGACTTTGTATTCATGTCCGTATCGTATAAGGATGCAGTAACGGCACGTTCAGCGACGCTTCCAGGTTTATCATGATTAATAATCGAGCGCGGCATGTTCTGCCTCAGATACGATTAAACGCTTGTGTGTTCAGAAGCAGGATCGTATCGACGAGCTGAAGAAGCTGATCGAGAGACACCGGTATCACATCCGCATGCTGGAGACCATCTTAAGGATGTTAGACAACGACTCGGTGCAGGTGAGACTTTCAAACAGCCGCAACTATTCAGCACGTCTAAAGAGAGCAAGACGTATTTCTTTCCTAAAGCAAGCAATCGATCATTCCGTCGACGCGCTTTGCGTTTCTTTCCTAAACTGAATGTAACTCACTCAACACCCCTTTGAACAGGTGGAGGCGATCCATAAGATAAAGGACGACGTGGACTACTACATCGACTCCTCACAGGATCCTGACTTTAAGGAGAACGAGTTCCTGTACGACGACCTTGACCTCGAAGACATCCGTAAGTGTGTGTGTGTGTGTGTGTGTGTGTGTGTGTGTGTGTGTGTGTGTGTGTGTGTGTGCGCGCGCGCCCGCGTGCAGTGGAGCGAGTGTGTCTTGGGGCAGATAAGTGTGTGTCAGGTTGATCTAATGCTAGTATATAGCATCTGCTTATAATATCTTCGCTTAAATCTGCTGTAGATAGTTGTAGAAATAGTTTTGGCATTATTTAAACATGTCCACGACTTTCTCTCTCTCTCTCTCTCTCTCTCTCTCTCTCTCTCTCTCTCTCTCAGCGATGTTGGCCACATCTCCACAGGGAAACAACGAAGAAGAGATGAGCACTCCCACCTCCACCACTTCGTCCTCTCCTGTCCCTCCATCTCCAGCAACGGCTACCATCGTAATTTCCCTTTCCTGTTTTTTTTTTTTTTTCTAATTCACAAAGCATTCTAGCCCTAAACGCAGCCACAGTCTTATCTTAATCCTTTCTGATATTCATTCATGAAATACTTCATCGCCGTAGCAACAGGATAGTACTCCTCTTGGTGTAGGACTTCCTCGCAGTTTGTGTGAATAAGATTGAAAAACCATTTGGTGCCATTGTGGGTGTATAAGATGGCTCCGTGGGACAGGGTTCAGTGGCGACGATTTAGAACAAGTTCTAAATATAGAGATTTGAGACAAAGCCCGTATATCGTAACTAGACCGAGGATAAGGACGAGGACTGATTTTCAGCCGAGCTTGTAGGTGTAGATGCCAGTCGATTAGGGACGAGGCCTTATGAGGATCTGATTTGGGACAGGGCCCAGTGATCAGAGGTGGTATGCAATTGGCCCAGTGCAGATAACTGAGCAGGTGTGGAAAATTGTTATTAGCTGTTGATTAATCGTGTGTGTGTGTGTGTGTGTGTGTGTGTGTGTGTGTGTGTGTGTGTTCAGGAGATCCCTGAAGAGGAGAAGAAGAGAATCCGATCTACTGACAGCGAAGTGAGCCAGGTGCGGCCTGGACGCTGTTTTGCCACCTTGACCTTTTAGAACAATGAATATTCATAATTAATTTGATTAATTTACGATTTTTCATCGTCTGCTAACGATTCTTTTTTTCCTCTCTTTTCAGTCACCTGTGAAGAGCAGCAATCCACTGTCGTCTTTCTCTTCCTCTTCCTCCTCCTCCTCAGGCTTTTCCTCCTCTTCCACCTCATCCCTCGTTTCTATGGCAGCTGTCGTCGGGGGCACTGCGTCGGTGTCCGGGGGCAACACTCTCCTGGGGAGTTTCAGCAGCGCGGTCCAGCAGCATCCGCACAGCAAGCTATCCTCCTCCTCCTCCTCCTCCTCGTCATCGTCGTCTTCTTCCTCCTCTTCCTCTGTGACGTCCAGCAGCACGTCCAGCCCGCCCAGCCACCCTAATTTGCCCTCTTCCACCACCCCCTTGGCCCTGCCCACTTCTAACTCTCAACCACTGACCTCAGCAGGGCTTAACGTGGGCAAAGCAGGCACGGCTGTGACGAGCAGCAGTTTGCCAGGCATGATGGCTAGCAATATGGTCGCCATTATTTCGAGCTCGATGCCCACTCCGTACGCCCAAGCAGCAGCTAGCAGCGGCCCGCCTGGACCCGCAGGGAACAACGGCAGTAACAGCAGCACAGTTTCAGCAGTGGGTGGCCCAAGCGCTAACACTAATTCTACGGCTAACGCTAACGGAACAGTGCCGATGGGCTCCAACGGGGGTATTTTGGGCCTCGGACCGGCGCAGTCGACCCACCAGGGAGCAGCACAGTTACCCATCAGCCCAGTGGGCACTGTGCCAGGGGGCGGAGCCAGCATGGGTCCTGGAAACGGGGGCAGTACAGCATCATCAGGGGGCATCATGGGTAATGTGGCACCTCCCCGACCGCCTAGTGTGGTGAAACAAAACGGAGGAACAAGTGAGTAAAGACGAGTGGAATTATTTTGTGGGGCGGCGCTAAGTGTGAGATTAGGAAGTCACGGTGCAATCTGCAAATTATTAAAGGATGATAACGTAGTGTGCTAAAGTACCCATTTATGTTGTAGATTTTTTTTTTTTTTTTAAAGAATATTTAATTTTGGTACTGGGTTACCTGGCAACATCTACTCTCAGTTTAGCCCCGCCCACCTCAGCAGAAAGTCGCTTTAAGAAAGATAGAGTTGGAGTTGCAGCGTAACAGTGATGTTAAAAAGCCAATCTTTAAATTTAGTTGATATTTTGTGTGATGGTTAATGAAATATATGAAGCTTAAGCGGAATGATGTTTGGCATTCAGACCCTCTAGCGTACAGCGCCGTGGTGGCCGACAGCAGCTCAGACTCCTCCCTCAGCAGTGGCGGCCTATCACAGAGCAGCCAGCCCTCCTCCACCAGCTCCTCGGCCAATCAAATGTAAGCGGACTTGAAACGAAATGCCATATCCCCGAGAACACTCTTCTGAATGAAACCGATCTCTTCTTTTGCTTCTTTCTCTCACCTCGTCTCTGTCCCTCCTCTAGTCTGGACAACGGGCCGACCCTGCTGAGCTCCATCACTCTGCCTCCCACTTCACAGTCTCCTTCATTTTCAGACAGCACCCCCGGTGGTGGGAGTTTACTGAACGGCCCGCACTCGTACACACCCAGCACAGAGCCGATAAAGGTTTGCGTTTTAGCTTATAAACCCTCAACGCGAATAATTATAAAGATTAAGTGTTCTAAAGATTTGTAACACCTGGATGTTTGTAGGCTCCTGAGCCTCTGAGCTCTCTGAAGGCGATGGCTGAGCGAGCAGCTCTGGGTTCCGCACTGGATGGAGAAATCCCGCCACTTCATCTGACAGAACGAGGTATATTACCAAACGCGCCTTTCTTTTTTTTGTGTGTTAGTTTTTGCAACCACACACACTGAAGAAGTGTTCTGTGCTGATTTTAAGTCTGGTCTATCAGCTCTGCTCTGAAGAATAAAACCTTCAGCCCCGCTGACACACCGCATGTTTCTGTTCCAGATTTGTTTTCGGGATCCTCGGCCGCCCCCGGGCCCCCGGTCCCCCCCCAGCCGGTCGTGACCGAGGTGAATATTCCACCTACTCTGGGGGCGTGTCCTCTAGGCCCAAGCCCTCTCTCTAAAGATCAACTGTATCAGCAGATCATGCAGGAGGCAGCGTGGGCGCACATGCCCCTCCCGTCAGACTCGGAAAGGATCAGGTAAAACACTCGGAAGTTTTTATTCGCTTAGATACAATAATGCGACCACTACAAGGTGCTCATAGTCAAAACATCTCGCATATAAATACAGTAGAAACACCAGGAAACACGCGTGCTTTATTTAAAATGTGTGTGTGTGTGTTTATAGGCAGTACATGATGAGGACTCCGTGTCCTCTTTTGCCCTTCCACCATCACACTCCTCCTCATCACTGCGACTCCATCGAGTTCTACCAGAGACTCTCGACCGAGACCCTCTTTTTCATCTTTTACTACCTGGAGGTGAGTGCGTGTTAAAAGGTATACAGAAATAATACAAAGACTCCTGCACGTGTGAAGTATGCGTCTGATCATTCTGTGCGTGTGCACGTGTTTGTCAGGGTACGAAGGCTCAGTATCTGTCAGCAAAAGCCCTGAAGAAGCAGTCTTGGCGATTCCACACTAAATACATGATGTGGTTTCAGAGACACGAAGAACCCAAGACCATCACCGATGAGTTTGAACAGGTTCAGCGTTTCTGACTTCTTTACCGTAAACACTTAGGAACTAACTAAAGCGTTTGAGGAAGTATAACCAGATAACCGCAAAAAAAAGTACAATGTCATTGTTTATCAGTGTTTGCTGGTTGATTATGATTCTAATAAACAGTAAACACATTTGTGATTAAACTCTTCCCTTGTATGTTAGATACAATATATAACGCTCATCCAGGATGTGGCGTTCTCCTTTAGCATGTCTGATCTGGCAGCTGTTTTGTTTGGACATGATGGACTGACAGAGCTGTTCTGTGTCCCCACACATTGTAGGGAACCTACATTTACTTTGATTATGAAAAATGGGGCCAGAGAAAGAAGGAGGGCTTCACGTTCGAGTACAGATACCTGGAGGACCGAGACCTGCAGTGACATAGATCCAACGCACAGAGAGCGAATGAATGAATGAATGAGAGCGAGTGAGATGGCTACAACGATTGCAGCTGTTGACATTCCAGGAGAGGAGTGCAGTCTACGCTGTGAAGAGTGTAAAGTAGGGCTTCATCAACGAGCGAGAGAGAGAGAGAGACGGGGTCGAGTGCCTGTTTACACACACAAAAACTCTGTTTCAATTAAAAGCCCCTTCCTTTATCATCTAAATGAGCAGGACAAAATATAAAGATCTTTAATACATTACCCCAAAAGAAATGAAAAGCATTACTGTTTGTTTGTGCTTCATGAAACGAGTCTCACGACATGCTGTGACATCATTCAGCACCCGGCTCACGTCCAAACTGAGCATATTTTACTCTTAAGGTTTACAAAGCCTTAGAATATAGTCCATATTTCACCTATTGGAAAAGGGCAAGGACCAGAAAGTGCAATAGCCATGCCCACACGTTCAAGTTAATGAAATCCATAGGACTCAATCAGGTAGCACAAATATAGGAGATAAGACCAGAAACATAAAACGGATGTGCGCGGATCACCTGTACATGAATGTATGATGATTACCCTCAATCCTGTCCCATAATGCAACGCGCATTCGAAAAATATATCAGACGATCAGCCTGGCTAACGAACTGAAATATGACCTCAAAACAGGAAAGTTCAGGTTACGCCGGAGTTTAGCGTGTCCTCTACGTGTCCATGCCGTTCTGCTCCAGGTTCTCCGGTTTCCTCCAGCAGAGAACGTGCCAGGTGGACCGGAGACGTTAAATCGCCCCTGGTTGTTAACGAGTCCCATCCAGGGTGCGTTCACACATCACCGAAGGTGGAAAGATGTATTGATGAATTATCGCACGATCCACCGAGGTGCAGGTGCAGAATGACCTTACAGGCTTTCATGCCGGACCACAGAATCCATACCAGCACAAATACACAGATGCTTTCTGATACGCAACAGATCATTTCTTCGCACCGCAGTAGCCAGTATTCAACAAAAGCGAAACAAAATTCGGAGCTCAGACACGTTCGGGACAGACAGACAGAGAAGGCAAGACGGAAAACGAGTGGACACATTAAATTGCTATGCAATTGAACTCTTCTCGGCCTGCGTCAGCTAAACGGCGTCATCATGATAATGATGATGATTATTGTTATTATTATTAGTACTGGCCGTCCTCGTTTTTTTTTGTAGCATCTTTATCTCGAGTGTGTGCAGGAAGGTTTACACGCACGGGACGCCGGTGTCCGTTTAACAATGACGTGAGTGAAAAGAATTCTCTAATAAAAAAAAATTATTAAAAAAAAAAGTATTCAAGAGATACGTTAACGTTTATATGTCGTGGCTTTTTTTTTGGCGATTTCTAGCTCCAGACGTCCTTTACATATTCTCCGATTGGGTCACTAAACTAATCCCGGTTTCTAGTTATTGCGTTAGTATATAAAATACCCCTTTAACACATCACTTTTCCTTTCTTATTTTAGAAGGGAAAAATAAATAAACATTGAAGGCTAAAATGATGACAACATCCTGACTTTGAAAAGAGAACTTTTTTTTTTTCCAGCAAATGGACTGAAAGTGCAGCTGATTTGTGAATTTTTCTCCTACAGTAAGTGATGTATAAATTAATTTCATGGCCTTTAGCAGGGCTGAAAGTGGAGAAAAAACAAAAACTAAACAAAAAAAACCCAAAAAAAAACAAGTGTACAATTTCAATAAAATACTTTTATGAACCAGACTCATCGTGCTTTCTGTCCTTCCAGATTTGTTTTTTTTTTTTTTGTTTTTTGGAAATACAAGCAATTTAATACTACAATCTTAAGTTCATCACTTGTAACCTTTAGGAGCGGAAGAAAAAATTCTGATATTTCCACAACACTTTAATCCCTTTCACATTTATTTTTAAAAATCCAAAGTGATTGCAAATGAACTTTGAAAAAGAAAACAATATACAGTGAACATCTTGACACACGTGAAGGAAGTCTTTATCCAGAGCGAGTGTCTGTGTGTGTTTCAGGCTCACGCTTTGGCTCCTCCCTCTTTCTTGACCTTGAGGAACTCGGCCATGTTGGAGAAATATTTCTGGTTGGCTTCGGTCACCTTCTTTTCTGCGGCCTGCGGATTGACGATCTCCAAACCCTGGGGGGGGGGGGGACAACGCAGGTTATCCACGACTGCATCCAGTATCCACTGTTTACTAGCAAGAGCAAGTGTGTTGAAATAAACACACACCAGCTAACCTATGTGAGGTAGCGCCATACGTTTTACCCTTACGGATGAACATGGCTGCTTCCTAAACCACAAAGGATCTAAAGTTCTAATTACCCAATTGACCAAATAAGCGAGTAACCCAGTAACCATGGCAACTTGCTTTTATTTCCAAATGGGTCTCAAATTGCAAGATGAACCCTAGCTATACGTGTGTGTGTGTGTGTGTGTGTGTGTGTACGTACCTGTAATGGAGTGAATGCCACACTGGAGCTTGTTCCTGAAGACCGGTCTCTGACGGTGGACTTCCCTCCATACGTCATGCTCTGCTTCTGCAAGGTCCGCTACACACACACACACACACACACAGTCATGCATCAACACAATAATAACGCTTCAAAAACGACTTCGGGAACACCTTCAAGGGTTTAAAGCTGATAAACACTGTTGCTAGGCAACAGGAAATATATGGCTTAAGCTTTTAGTCAAAATTTAAACTAATAGTTGGTGCCATACAAGAAACAGTTTTCATATCGTATGTTCGGGATCAGTGTGCTAGGGCACTGTGTGTGTGTGTGTGTGTGTGTGTGTGTGTGTGTGTGTGTGTGTGTGTGTTGGGTCGTACCTGCAGGGATTTGGAGATGCGCGCTTTTGTGGCGTCGTTAACCTGCACCTGTCTCACCCTGCCGCTGCCAGACTTGCCCAGCTGCCCCAGGCTGAAGCCCAGATCCTCCTGATATGCGTCATCTTCAATCTGAGACGCACGGCGTTACACGGAAGCGTTAAAAACTGAAACTAACTCATGCACATTATATTATACAGATAACAGGCCTGATTTATCCAGCGGAATAAGAACCAATTTATCTGATAATAGCTATGGCGTAGTATTAGTCTCGGTCTACGGCATTAGCACGAGCCTAGTGAGTTAGTGTGTGACTACGGTGTAAATGTGTCTGTAACTTTAGGAAGCTGATGGTGTGTGTCTGAGTGTGTGTATGGTGGAGTTATCGAATTTACACACGTCTTTACTTAATTACTCATTGGAAAGGCTGCGTGTGTGCACGTGCGCGTGTTTCACCTCGGCAAAGGTCATTCGGTTTGCGTGTTTTCTGATCTCCGTGAGTCCCAACCGCTCCTTCATCTTACGGTACCTGAAAATAAACAGTGTTTGCAAGTGGCACCAGATACAGATGTATACACGCACATGCGCACACACACCTTCTGCCTCCTCTCTTGGTCCTCGGAGCGTCGAGTGGGGCGGGGAGGGGCTTCACCTGCTTGACGGGCGGCGGCTCCTGCCACTTATCAAATTTACGCTCAATCTCCTCCTTCAGTTCATAACCAACCTACACACACACACAAATTTTAACATGATTTTTAAGCGAGCCGCTGCGAGTGTGCGCACGCACGCACGCTCCCCACCTTGCCAACTGCACTCTCATGAAAGCTGTCCACACGAGCGGCAAGTGTGCACTTGGCTGAGACTAGACGTGCTGCCTTCCTCCTCAGATCCTACACACACACACACGATCATTTAATTACAACAGATCATAAAATGACACAGCTTGTCGAGATGTGACCTGGGCCTGTGTGCGCGCGTGTGTACTAACTGGAGGCAGGGACTGCACGACGTCGCAGTGGTAGATGTAGCCTGTGTGAGGGAGCAGTGAGGTGCTGCTGAAGCCAGACAGCGTTCTCTTCTGCGCTCCCAACAGCATTAGGTTACACGCCGGCATCTTGGACAGGTTCGTCAGGCCGCCAGCGACTCCTGTTATATATATATATATATATATATATATATATATATAAAAAAACACCATTAAAAAAAATGCATACAAAATGTAAAAACTTTCTTTAAAATGTTTAACTGAAGACGTTTATGACCCATGAGCTTGGCGGCCGTCGAGGCTCCGACGATGATGGACAGATTAGGAGCGATGAAGGACATCCTCGACTCGACGTATTCGTAGATCCTGTGTTTTGATTGGTTGAGCTCGAGTGCCATGTCGCACGCCTCCACCAGCCGCAGAAGCTCGTCGTCTGCCAGTAGCACGCTAGAAACGACAACGTTCGTGCAAATTAGCACGCTGCTACTGGAAAACGCGAGTCGACTAACCTGGGTACATTAAGTGTGTGTGTGTGTGTGTGCGCTCACCCCTGTGTGGTGGAAGCGGTAACACTGACCACCATGATGGTGGCGTTGGTCAGAATCTGCTGCAGCGTTTCATTGTTCTTACACTTGTCCAGGTTGTTCCCCAGCTCCTACACACACACACGCACACACACACTTTACATTCCACCAATATCCTGATAATATGATGCTTTGAACTGATCTAAAGCAATTCAGGACTGAGCAAGTGTAGCAAAAAAAAAGAAAGTTTATCAATTACACTTATTAAAAAAAAAAAAAAAGGAAAAAGGGTGACCTTGACAGTCCTGATGTAATCCAGCGTGTTCGGCACCAACGACTCCAGCTCCGGGAACCTCTTTGAGTATTTATCACGCACAAACTTATGAATAATATCTAAAAAAAAAAACAAACACATTTGTGATCATCTACATTTATAAACCATATTTGTCCTATCCTGTTGTCCTGGGCTGTGTTCCAATATCCCCCTACGCCCTTCCATGGGCACTCCCCAGTACAGTGTTGACTCAGACTCCAGTTAAATGCACTAGACTAACGAGTGTAACGAGGTGAGGGGGAGGCCGAACAATTACTTTGACCTGTACAACTCAAAGAGACGACCCGAGGCGAGAAAACGCAGCGGTGTGAAAGAGGATTTAGGAAACTCACTCAGTTCATTATCGATCTCCACTGTGAGGTTGTTGGCGGCTACGATGAGCCGGTACTCGGGATCGGCCTCCACCGGCCCTGAAACTGAGAGAGAGAGAGAGAGAGAGAGAGAGAGAGAACGCAAATCAGTGCCAGACGCAGTACACAGGTGTGTCTCAACACCAGACTGAGCTCACTACACACTCGCCGTCACTAAACATCGCAGTTATCCGGGACTGTTCACTTACCGTCTGCGTTTTTGCGTGGATTCTCTACGTACTGCGCAATCTTATCCGTGATCTCAGAAAACTAAACACACACACACACACGCACACACACAGTTTAACAATTCACAAAGTGTTAAAGAGCAACTGGATTAGTAAAACAACGGTAAACCCGTCACTCTGCGAGAGGTCAGGTCACTCCACCCGTCTGTCCATCTGTCTGTCTTATTACCTGCAAGTCTGTCCATCCACCTACCTGCACATCCACCTGGCTTTTTCTCCACATAGGCGCCTGTCTGCCTGCCCGCCTGCCCACCTCCCTGCCTGCCCGCCTGCCCACCTCCCTGCCTGCCCGCCTGTCCACCTCCCTGCCTGCCCGTCTGTCCACCTCCCTGCCTGCCCGCCTGCCCGTCTGTCCACCTCCCTGCCTGCCCGCCTGCCCGCCTGTCCACCTCCCT
>JAQMYM010000033.1:2269924-2287908 GCA_030014255.1 Parauchenoglanis ngamensis
CCCTGCCTGTCCGTCTGTCCGCCTCCCTGCCTGTCCGCCTCCCTGCCTGTCCGTCTGTCCGCCTCCCTGCCTGTCCGTCTGTCCACCTCCCTGCCTGTCTGTCTTCCTGTCCACCTGTCTGTCCAGCTACCTGCCTTCCTGTCTATCTGTGCCTCCACCTTCCTCTCCACCAGTGGTCCCGTCCTTCACCCGGCCTCGAGCTCTCGCAGAGGAGTGTTAACATGACACTCACTGATTTACTGTTACGCAGTTTTGCTATAGAGGTCACACACTCCGTGCTGCTGTAGTCCGTCTCCATCTCCTCTGGAATGTCCTCCAGTCCTGCATGTCCCTCTCGGTCTGCAATTTCTCCATCGCTCTGGTCCTCTTCTTCACCCGGATACAGCCCATCCTCTCCTTCCTCTCTGGCTTCCTCCAAATCAGCCAAGAGCTCGTCTGCTAAAGACATCTGCGGAAGAAATGAGAATGTTTGTTCGCTGTAAAGCTAAGTTCAAATCCTCACACTTCGACCACGAGCGCAACAGTAACAGGACAATAAATAAATGTGACGTAAATGTTGACTTACAGCTAGCTAAAACTAAACTAATTACTTTATATAAGCGCCCATGTTAAACAAAATGACACTGTCATGGTTACATTAGCTCGCCAAACATCAAACAGGAATTAATCAGCTAAGTGAGTTAGCATCGTGGGAAGAAAATTGAGCTTTATTTTATTTAATAATTAATTCCAGTAAACTTACCTCGTAAAGCCGTCTCTAGTTTCTTGTATATATGCAAACGTGTCCAATGAATAACAAGATTTAAACACTTAAAGGAGGAAATACAGCAACAACCATTCGCAAACAAACGTTTTAACAGCGCTGCCGCGGTCGCACAGGAAATACGTCACTTATAGAGCAGGTAATCGCGCGGTCTTCTGGGAAATGATGTTTTTAACCAAAATATAAGCCGTAACATTAAAAGCACCTGCCTAATATTGTGCAAATAAATGACATTTCCATTTTAAATAAACGCAAACACACCAGGGTTTTATAAGCCAATACAATTTATTTTCATCAAACAGTTCATTAAACGTTTCACAGTTTCCTTTTTTTTTCCTCCCCAGAATAATCCTTAAGAAACCTCGCAATGAAACAAACGGTTGCTGAAATCCACTTTTACAAATGAGCTGGTTTTACCTCGGACACTGATTTATCAAATTAAATATGAATCAGCGTGTTGCTAACTAACGGCCGTGTTTTCCGGCGATTTGTTTTTTTTAAAATTGCTTTTAAACGTAAATGATGTAAAGGATGTGTCGAACACACTTCAAAATAACATTTACAGACAGACGTGCTAAAGCGACAAATCGATACAGACTAACATCTAGGTAAATAAGTAGGCAAATAATATAAAATATCGCAGAGCTTATGGAGGCGGAATAATGTGGCTTTTGACGCATGTAGCACCTGATTAAAATAATGCATAACATCCAAGACAAAGTAAATGTGCAATTTTTTGGGGTAAATAAATGAATGAAATAAACGGGCGAATAAACGATCGAGTAAATAAATAACATTTCGCAATTAAAAACACGGTATAAAACATAATTTAGACAGGTAGCAGTATTTTTATTTATTTTATTTTTTTTGCGTGCAATCTAAGAATAAAGGTGAAATCAATCCTAAAATGAGTTTGTACAATGTCGTAATGTCACTATTCATTTGTACAAAGACTAAAAGAGCACTGCACTGGTAGATACAGAGGCTTCAGGTTCACCTCAACTGCAACGAGAACAGGTTTACATTTATTGTCAGGCGTGTGCCGATAATCAGGTGGACGATATCTCGTGATGTATCACTGACGCTGCCATCGTGGAAGCTTACCGAATACCGTTAGCATTTCGTCTCGTGATCACACACTAATATGGTTAATGTGGTGAATCATATTTTTTATCCATCCATCTGATTAAAAAAGACTGACCTATTAAGGGGAAAAACCGAAGAGCCTCCTTCTTGAAAACTTCGCTTCTCATCTGTGTAAAAAAATGTCCACGTTATCTCTCTGCTAGCTCCCCTGTCGCCGCGACGATATCGTGACCCGTAACATCAGCACACGCCTAACGCTTCTATTTAAGCTCACAGACAGACAGGTACTGGTCGAAGAAAGTGCTTCCCTTCTGAATACAGAATACAAATGTACTTTAAGAAGCCATGAAAATAGAGCGGTGAAGCTGGTACGACCGTAACGAGACTCCTATTGCATAGCCGTGAACTCCGTTTCAGATTAGACACAAGTTCCTGAATTTTTTTTTCTCCAGCCTCGAAAAAAAAACCAGGAGTCTGAGTTTAAAAAAATAACCTCCGGGTGACGAGCGTCACTCCAGAGCGCTACATATTTCCTTAGGGTGTGAGTGCGTGTGAGTGCGTGTGTGTGTGCATCAGAGCGTGTCAGACTAAATGGGGGTCATCGGCCGGACTGACGGTGAAGCGCGATGATGCTGATGAGCTCAGTGCGGATTTCGACTTTGCGTGCTCTTTGTTCTTGCTGGCTTTGTGCCCGCTCGCTCCTGCAGGGGGGAAAAAAATTGTATTTTAAAGATATCTTTACATTATTCCTCACAAAACCTGCATATAATTTATAATATATTTTATTATATGATTACGTGACTGGACTGAATATACCAACCGTGTCCATCAAAGTGGGCGGGCTTCCCGAGAGGAGACGGACTTGTAGGGGCAGAGCTGGAGCTCAGCTCATTGGTTGGCGTTTCCTGTCGGAGAAACACATTCACAGGTGATTGGCCAGGGAATACAGATCCACGCACGCTGACAGACATTTAGGAATGCATTCGGCAGTCTACCTGATCAAACAGATAGACAGTGACATCGTCAAAAAAGGACACGTTCCTCCCGTGGTCGCGGTTTTCTTTGTCGATGGGTTCCTTCGGCGATTTCAGCAAACTCCGCAGCCCTACTCGCTTGTGAACGTCGGTCTCTGTGACGACGATGACCTTTCGAGAAGCCTCGTCGTCCTGCTCTTCGTCTTCCTCGTCCTCTTCAGGATCGCATCCTGTTGCGAAGCCCCGTCTCCGGCCGATTCTGTTTTCCCCTCCTTCCCAGAATCCTTTGGAACCAGGAGAGAGAGGAAGCGAGAGAGGCAGTGGGGGGAGAGAGAGGGAAAGGCGGGCCAGTTTAGCTGGAAAAGAGGATGATGACGTGATAACAGAAGAAGAGAAGAAGTGTGAGTGGAAGAGAAAAATGGTAAAACAGAAGTTACTGCTGACGTGGAATTCCACAAATGATGTTGGGACTCATCCGGTACAGAACTGGAGTAACACCACTTACGTCTTCAGTCATCGGTTTCTGTCCCTGTTTTTTCGTCGGAGGCCTAAACTAAACGTACAGGTCGTTTTCATACGCTGAATAAAGAGCCCAGAAATTCGACTTTCCCAGGATAAATATCAATATAACCTCTGAATGCGGCCCTTTATGTAACTATAAATGGATAAAAAGCATGACATGCCTTTCTTTAATGAATAAGAATATATTAGTGTTGACAAATTGCTGTGGTATATGAGAAAAACCCATTATTTAAAAAAAAACCCCAACTCATATTATTTTCTTTATAACAGCATGAAGGGCTTTATTCCTTAAAGGTCCAAGATGGCAGTCTCAACACCGTTCCAGTGCTCAGCTACAAGCTCTAATGTTTACTTAGAGATGAGAGTAAGTGTAAACCATGTCTTCAGCATGTCTGGACATCCGAGACATCCATTATGTTTTGGCTACATTAGCTGGTGTACCTTTCATAGCTTGGTTAGCGGCAGGTGGATCAGGTGTGACTTCAGCCTTCTCCATCATTTTCTGTGTCCCCGTTTCCACGTCAGCGTCTTTACTTTTAGGTAAAACTGGGACTGCTTCGTCTTTACTGCAGAGACAAATCACATCCAAATAAAGTACCTTCATAAAACACTGACGTGACAGCTTTGGTGTAGAGAAAACTGCCAGAGTAATTTCTGTGTACATGAACTATAATACACAATCAGAACTTCTCATTCAGTTCAAAAAGAGATGCTTAAATAACGGTACATTTAGGAATTACACATCAAGGTGATTCGCAAGCTTCAGTGCACATGTGTACATGACAAACCTCTCAGTTCCCATTGAGGCTTCTTCACAGGCAGCATCAGTGGCAGTGGCAGTGCCGGCGCTGGTTTCTGCCCAAGGACGCAGAATGACGCTGTCAGTAATGGTGGATCCCCATAGCACGTTGGTCTGAACATTCTCACTGAGGGAGTACTGCAGTTTTTCTTCACAAACCTTAAAAAAGTGCAAAGGGTGCGAGTAAGGATCAATATGTCTTATGGCGTTCAATACATTACAACCTGACATTTAAAAAAAAGGAGGGGGGAACTAAATGTATTTCTAATGCATGCCTTACCTGCATCATCAGCCCATTTCTAGCTGGCATTTGCGACAGCAATCGCTGACCTTTGGCGCCGTCGCTTAATTGACCTGGCGAAAGTGCAGGTGAGATGTTCGCACCCTCCTTCTTTTCCACTAAAAGCTCGTTTTCTTCCAAGCTTTTCGATTTGTCCACGGAAATGTCCGCGATTCCCTGAACCTCCTCGCTCAGCTCAACTCTTGTCTTGCCATCTGAAATCCCAGAGTTCCCTTGGCTGTCTTTGGCACTGGGCAAAGACTGATGATTCTTCTTCAAGGATTCTAGTAGTTCTAAGTTTCCTAGTAAGAGGTCTCCTAGAATATCTTCATCTCCAGAAATGCAGCACAACTTCTCCAGCTTTTCGAAATCCTCCAGATTCTCCTCATCCAAATCCTTCCACTCTGAGATGAGCAATTCCGGGATGGAGTTCAAGGAGCTCTGGGAGATCACTGAGTGAGACTTGCTATTCCTCATTTCATCCTCATTTATGCAATCGGACACCAGGTGGGTCTGATTTTCAGAAATCAGTGACGGTTTTTGTCCCAAATTTGCGGTAATTCCTTTGCTGTGGGTGCTGGTTGAGCATTCAGCTGTGGATAAGTTAAAGAAATCGGCATCGTTAGAGAAGACCAGTAGACTCTCGTGGTCTGAGATATCCGTCCAGGGTTCGTCAGTTGGACCAGACTTGATCTCTATATGGTGCACTGTGTTTGGGAAATTGTTTGGTCCTTGGCAATCGCTCACTTCTGCATGCTGGGAAGAGTCACAGTCCGAGATCTCCATAGACATTAAGGCAGGAGAGCAGCACTGAATGCTGCTGCTGTGGATTGTGCAAGGTTCAGTTTCTGCATTAACAGTGAGAATGGGACAAGACGGAGAATCTGCCCTGTCTTTTTCAAAAATTATATCCTCACCTGTCTCCCGGTTTGATGTTTGGCAGTGATTACTTTCAACATCCTGGCTAAAGAATGCTTCTTGGTGTGCTGAAGTTAAGTGAGGTTTAATAACGATATTATTTGTGGCCTGAACCTCGTCAGTTTCAGATGTTGCCGTGACCCAGTTATTGTTGTGATTGGTATGAGTCTCAGTCCGTATCTTCATGCCATCAAACCTTCCCGATTCAGCAAAATGGTGTTCTCTTTCCCCAGCCTCGTTCTTTATGTCAAGGATGTTCTGTAGGCTGCTAAAGATTTGCGTTCCTTCACCTCCTGGAAATTCATCTTCTACCTCATTTTGGATGTACACCTGGCAATCACTGGAGCGTCTCCTTCCAACACCATTACAGTGAGTGAGAAGCTCTTGCTCTGGGTTCTCCAGATTATCCACTTCCACTTTTAAGTTCACATCATGTTCTGGTTCTCCAAGTTCCACATCAGGATTCTCGTTATTTTCTTCCTGGTCAATGTCCGTCTTCTGCGGATTTTCTGCGAGCCAACTGGAAAACGATGGTTGGTGTTCGTGATGTTTTTGCTTTTCATCAGTGCCAGTACTTTCATGTGTCTCCATAATGGTGGGATGAGGCTCACTCTTCGCTAGTTCATCATTTTCTGTTTCCCAGAATTCATAACTCGTGCCAAATATCTGGTCCTCCGTGCACTTGTTTTGTCCTAAACCTGGAAAGAATTCTGACGCTAGTTCTTTTTCAGATCTCTTAGGTGATGCTGAAGGGTCGTTTTCATCCAATGCCCATTGGTCATTTTCAGTTGATACCCTCTGGTCATTTTCAGCTGATGGCCACTGGTCTATTTTAGTTGATTCCCAATGGTCATTTTCATCAGCTGCCCTCCTGTCATTTTCAGTGGAAACCCACATGTTCTTTTCAGGTGATGCCCACTGGTCATTTTCTGCTGTCCAGATTTGATCATCTTGCTGGAGCTGATGACAAATAACTGTTTCCTTCAGAGACGTGTTTGTGGGACCAGGCTCTTCAAGAGCCTTCCGTAAATCCTCTGCTTTTAGATTTGGTTCATTTGAGGCATCCTCCCCAAAGTCATCAAAACGTTCCCTTTCTGGAAGATCTTTCAGGTGTTCCTGCTCCTGTCCGGTGTTCGGAGATTTCTTTGTTGTGAAGCAGAGCTCAGTTTCACTTAAATGGCTTTCGGCTTCTGACCTTGCCTTTGCTTGCTCTTCCATTTTTTCTGTAAAAGTAAGGTTTCTCAAGCCCAATTCATTGGCATCACTGTTTTGTATATCCAGCATATGCTTTCCTGACATAAGTTCTTCCTTCTGAATTTCTTCACCTTTTGAAGTGTACTTCAATTCATATGCATTTCTTTTCAAATAAGCCTGAGTTTCAAGAAGTTCCTCCACAACGTTTGGCTTCTGGACCTTTTCTACAGCTTGTACTATTGTTTTGGAGAGCAAGTCCTTGTTGTGAACCTCTTTTTCTTCACTTAAATCAGTGACAGAAGATATCTGAAAAGTAAACTTGGCGGCATCTGTGCACGGGTAAGCTTTAAGTGGTGGATCCTGAATAACACAAAACAACTCATCGATAGCATTGTTTCCAGTTTTTGAGACCTCAGAAGTCTCAACACCTGGAAGCAAAGTACCATCGCTACCATGTTTAGGACTCATTTCAATAATGCTTTTCATTGAACCCACTATGGCATCAAGTGATATTTTAACTGCTTTGCCATCCTGAACATCGTCCTCCGCTTCAGTCTTTTCTTCAATTCCCATCAGTGTTCCTCTCTCGCCTGCTCGACCACTGCCTGGACGAGAAGAACTCAGTCCATCGGAACCTCTTCTGGGCAAACCTTCCCCACCATCCCAGTCGCTGTCTGAAAAGTAGGCAGAATCTCGATAGGGGGTTTCAGTACCCAAGATCCTCCACCCAGTGCCTCCGCCACTAACCCATGTGTCTCCAGGGGTGAGGCAGTCCATAGAGCTAGAGGTAAGAGGTGACATTGTTGAGTCTGTGGGTGTCATAGTGGACAGGGATTGTTCAGAGTTTGGTTCCCTTGCAAAGGACAGCGGTAACACATCCGTACTTGCTTCACCAAGAGAAAACATAGAGTCAGTTTTTCTGATGCACTCGTTTAGGGTGTCTACTTTAGCATCATGTCTGGTGCTTATATTGAAATCTGTGTCAGTCAAAGTAGCTTGCTCACAGGAGGAAAGCAATGGATCCTTTAGGGAGACCTGAGGTGATTCTCGGCTTTTACAACTTTGAATAACTCGGTCACAATCTTGTTCAGTTGTGGAGGCAGTGGTATCTGATAATATGGCAGGATCGGGAATATCTACATACGTAGACTCTTTTACACCAAGGACGTGTTCTGAACTTTCCAATGAGCCATCCCTTGCTTCTGCTCTGAACAATAGTGGGTCCTGCACAAGGATTCCCTCGACAACCTTACCAACGCTCTCAGGTTTGTCTGTCAATATACTCGTATTGCTAGCTTCTGGTACGTCCTTACCTGTGATATCCTGTGACAAACTCTGGACTCCTGACCCTCTCTGTAGTTCTAAGCTAACCTTATGGAGAGGTTCTTCCTTTTCACTGTCAGTCACCTCAGCATCTGTTCTCTCTGTTACCACAGGAGATGTCTGGTCCATTAAAAGC
This sequence comes from Parauchenoglanis ngamensis, assembly GCA_030014255.1. Taxonomy (NCBI): domain Eukaryota; kingdom Metazoa; phylum Chordata; class Actinopteri; order Siluriformes; family Auchenoglanididae; genus Parauchenoglanis; species Parauchenoglanis ngamensis. The sequence goes on from JAQMYM010000033.1 coordinate 2,277,920, forward strand.
CCTGCTTTAGGCAGGATGCCTGAATGAACAAAATCAGCAGGGCTTTGGGGCTTTAAATCTGATTCTTCTTTGGCTAGATAGGAATCAGTGGATAAATTTGGCTCTTTTTTGAGGCTTTGTAGTTCTGATGCTATTTGCAGAACGGGCATTTCGGGACGCACCGCAACTTTTATTTCACTTCTTTTTGCTCGCTTTGTAACTTGGGCATAAATCGCTTCTTTCGTGTCACTTAAAGGTGTAACTAATGATTCAAATTTTATTGTTAGGGAGGATGTTGGGTCAATGCACACGGACTCGTATACGGGTGATATTGCTACAGGTGATGGACTTTCTTCTTGTTCGCTTTGTCTTGTTATTATCTCAGTGAGAAACGTCTCAGCTGATTGGATCTCCTTTAGAAACTCCTCTCTGGTCATGTTTTCTTTCATTGACTCCACATTCCTAGTGTTTATCTCAGACAGTAGAGACTGAGATCTCTTCATTCCTTGTGTAAAAGCATCTTCTGCTTCAGCATATGTGGACAAGTCTTCGGGACGTGCAAAGGGGAAGGGTGTGGTCCCAAAGCGTGATACTGGGATGCCGCCATCGCCATCGTATACGTCTTCACAATCCGACATTGCAGTGTCAATCTCAGTGAGGAACAAATCCCTCTTTTTAATACCATCATCTTCTGTGGTTTTATCAGTAGCCCATGCTTTTGTGGCTGAGTCAAGTTCGGCAAGGAGGGATTGGGAACGCCGCATTCCTTTAAATCCACTGTCCTTGTCGTTATCCCTGCCCCATGAGGTTTCCCTCACGTTAGAGTCCAAAGGTTCGTTGGAGATTTCCGTCAGGAACAGGTGTATTGGTGACTTCTTAGCCGCCGCAACTCGCTCGCGATGCATCTCTGCATCCTCCTCCTTCCAGAGAGCCGGTAGAATTGTGTCAAGACGTGATTGGGTACGTTTCATTCCTCTGGAGAACAGTTCCGCTGTAGCAGGATCTGGGTCATCAACCAAGCTGATGTGTTCAATGATGGTACCACTGCTGAGTCTGCTTGGAGATACAAAGGGGGAATTATAGTCATCTTCTGAGTATGTTGTGCTTGAGGAGGACTTTCTCTCAATTTCTGGAATCGACTCCGAGCTAAACACTTTGGAATAGGGTGATTCTCTGCCTCCTGGGGACTCGTCCTTTGCGTAGGTTGAGTTGTGCAATGACTGCGAACACGTCATGCTCCTGTCAGCAGTCCGCTTCTCAGAATAGTCACAGCTTAATGGGTCTCTTTCTAAGTGCACCGCAGGATTGTTATGTCTGGGGAATGTTTCACCTACATAACTGTGAAAGGGATCCTTTTGGTGTCTGTAGTGGGGAGGGAGGGGTGGAGGGCAACTCTGAGGTGGAGGAAATATGGAGTGTCCAGCGAAGGATGGAGGAATGGATGGAGAATGTGACGGAGAAGGAGGCAGCCTCTGGTGCGTCCGACTGAAACCCAGATGATCAAAGTTGGCTTTTGAGGTTGAACAGCTGCTCATGAACAAGGAATCTGAAGTCTCTGATTTGCTAATGGGATAAGAGGGTGCAGGGTAGTGACTCAGGCCATACGACCGGGCGTACATGGGTGGAGGAACAGGTAGGGGCCGAGAGAGTAGATTGCTGCCTGAAGACATGGACATTGAGCGAGGTTTTGGTGGAAGGATTGGTACTTGGGAAGTTACGGATCCAGAGCGTCTCAGGTTCGGGTCTCTTTTTACATCTCCGATGTCGACTACTGCATAATCGGTCACTCTGTTACAACTTTCTTTACTGAACTCTACCAGACCTGTGTTTGGCACCAGGACTTGGACTTCACTGGATCTCACAGTCTGGAGTGTCTGAGAGGCACCTTGTCCAACGTTGTTTTGGTAAGTAGACTTTGCCTTACCGAGCGTCCCACTACTAATCTCTACTAATTCCAAATCGCCAGGACCAGCCGAATCTGTTCGCGATGAAGATGATTTCCCTTTAATATTAGTGGATTTGTCCTGTGAAGTGTGTTCCTCTAGGCGTATGTAGTACTCGCTGGCTAACGAAGGACTACGCGCGCTAATCACAGGCACGACTGTGGGCGTGTCCAAGGACTGTCGATGACCAGAGACTGGTGTTGGTATTGGCTGAGGAGGAGGAAGCGGTTTATAACCCCTCCTTCCATGTGCTTTTTCCCAGAAATATTCAAAATTCAATCCTTTGCTAGTCTCGGTGACTGTCAGGATGTCGTCAAGCTCATGTGACGAAGGAGGGATCGAATTCACGGGATCCAGAAGAGGGAAGGAGTTACCGTCCTCTCTGCTGTATCCCCTCTCTTTGTGTCGTTCACCTGCAGCTGACTGAAAAGCACTGGGGCGAAGTGAGTCCCATCGCCTTTCGAAAGACTCTTCACTTTCTCCTCTCCTCCGTCGGCCGTGTGCTTCCTCATACTCTTCTTCGTCCTCATCCTCTGCCACACTCCTCCTGCTCATTCCTTGTTCTGCGGCCAGGAGAGAGGAAAGGAGGATGAAGATTTCGTTGACGGTTGGCCGCTGGGGAGGTGGAAGCCAGCACGACTGCATGACCTCGTACCTAAAAACAGACAAAATGATGTGGATTCACCTCCTGTGCATAGACCTTCAGTACTGTGCAGTTATGACCAAAGACATTTAACCCCTTATGTCCTGCATTGCTAAATTGGGAATACAGCAGAAGGATTCATCTGTAACAAAAGAGCAAATTGAAACTGACCAGTAGTCGGCGTGGGAGAGTTTGAGGCGGGGCTGAGCCAGAGTAATCTGTCTCTCCTTAATGACAAAAGTAAGAACTTCTTCGTCACTTAAATGACGATGTGGCTGTGCGCCGAATTCAAACAGCTCCCAGATCACCACGCCTAAGGACCTGTCAATCAAAAGCATGCAGCGTTCAGCTTAAAGTGTCATCGTAATAAATTCAACCAATAGCAGTCACACGGTTAAAAATTGACATTCGAAAAAGCTAGGATGAAGATGAGTTACAGTCTCTTAAGTGCACACCAACAAGACAAACACTTTTCAAGCGCTACATCCATGTCGGTGTTACAGTTGTGCTAAGAATGGATCACAACCTAATAATATCTGCTCAGCGTTGGTCCCGTAGTGGTACTAATAACGGTACGTACCACACGTTGCTGGTCTTAGTCTGGTCTGTAACCACTAATTCTCCTCTAAACTCCTCCAGCAGCTCTGGCGCGATCCAACGCAGAGGAATCCACAGCTTATCTGGCGTTAAATAATAGTCCTCCTGTTTGAATCAGAAAAAAATCAGGGACATTTAGTCATTGTCGCTTGTCCTTGCCCGCTGGTTGTAGTTTCTACCTTCCAGATTTGAACTCTCTGTTTTCCTGCTCTTCTTCCTTGTCCTTTCAGTAATTGTAAGGTGTTCTGGACACAGTGTTTGTCCACCTGCTAAGCTGGTCCATCGTAGCCTTCATAGACACTCACTAACATTTGGGTCCTTAAGGATAATCAAGGTCTAGTTCTTAGTTCTTTGGGAGCACTGGTGCTGACGCTAGCCTGACCTCTTGGCATTGTGACCCCTGCTATGAGAGCATATCTTAACAATAATCCTAAAAAATGCCTTAATAAACGTTCAGACCTTTTACGGTACTTTTAGAATGCATTAATAACATGTTACCTAAAAAAGGTTATCCTGCAGTACCTTGTAGTGGTTGTGTGAGAGGCCGTAGTCTCCGATCCGTACCGTTAAGTCTGAGGTAAGAAGGCAGTTCCTCAGCGCCAGATCGCTAAAGAAAAGCGGAGGTAAAATGTAAAAAGCTTCCCTTTTCTTTTACGCCCTAAACCTTACTGAAACGCTGCTAGGCATGATCATGACTTCATTATAAAGCATCAATAAAATCAACAATGCTGTCTAAACTTTGTCCGTTGCGATAAAAAAAACAACATGGAAAAATCCTCTATTATGTGATATTCCTGAGCCACCGTGACAATCCTGTATTAGACAAACGAACGATTCATCCTTTCACGCTCACTCACCTGTGTATGTAGTTGTTCTCATGAAGGTGTAAGAGACCCGACGTGATCTCGTACGCCATTCGCTGCAAGGTCAAAAGGTCGCGGTTCAAAAGGTCAGGGGTCATGCCGTCCGACTTCCTCTGAGCTCTCAAATACCTCTTGAGATCGCCCTGGGTACAGAAGGGATTCGAAAGGTAAAAAAACCCTTGGATGATATCAAAGACTCTTCGAGACGTCTTTGAGTACAAGCAGCTCTCCATCGAGTTACATTAAAGGTTTTCTGCATCTGCCATTATATTTTACATAGATAAGAACAAGTCAGGCCTTCGTAAGCCAGGTTTCAGAATGTAAGAGTTGTGCAACAATTTGTACAGTGAGAATGGAAAGGAAAGACAGACAGGAGACGGAATCTTCGTTCTCACCAGCTGGCAGAACTCCATAACCAGCAGATAAGGAATACTCTCACTGCACTGACCCAAACACTGCAGGATGTTGGGGTGGTGGAGACTCCTGGGAGACAGAGGCAGAGAGATGTAACTGAAGCTGGGAAGGACAAAGACTATGCAGAATATTAAAGCTTTAAACATTTATTTCATGCAGTCTTGGTTGGTTTTTGGAGTTTTTCCTTTCATTCTTAGAGTATGCATTTTCAAAATCACATGTTTATATATAGGTGATTATATAAGTGATGATTACACAAACAGTCGGGGGAGGGAGAGAGAGAGAGAGAGAGTATGTGTACAGTATATAGGTCACTTATCCCGAGTGTTCAGTAACCCAGTTATACCGATAATGCACTCGGTACATCTTACACACTCAGACGGCACTGTATACCTTTTCACATGATCGACAGTAATTGTACAATAATAGAAATCTGATAAGGTATTGTGTTAGAATAAGCAGGATCACAATATATGACACACAATACAACACATCTGTTCTCCCAAGACATATCCAATAATCATGAGCACTTATGGTTCAGATAAAACAAACAGAAAGACATGGGAATGGTGTTCATCAAAAGATCAGAGTAGAGTAACACGCTTGGAGGAAAGTGCTTATAGGATTGTTTTTGCTCGTCCGCCTCACTCGTTTCTGTTATTTACACTGTATATGCTCTTGCTACGCGTTTCCTAGTCCTGTCTTCGTTTCTATTTTCCTTCTGTTTAGCTTCGTCAGGTTTGAACCCTGACCCCCTTATTAACAGCGGAGCGCGCATGTGTTCTTCTCACCTGTACGGCTCGGCCTCGGCCAGGAACTTGCGCTGCTCCAGAGGACTGGCGCTGACCTTCAGCTCCTTAACCACCACCTGGGAGGGGCTGCAGTCACACAGCACCTCGGCTAAGATCACCTGAAGAGCAGGGGGAGGGTACGAGAAAGAGAGAGAATGCATTAAGATGTCTATGGGAATTTTCTCTAAGTCAGTAAAATAATTCAAGGAAAAACGTGATTAAAAAAATAATCAGGATAAAGTTTGAACCTTTCCAAACCAGCCGTTTCCGATCTCCTGCAGGTAGTTGAGAGTGTGTCTGCGAAAACACTGTGTACTCAACCCTGTGTGAATAAATCTGTGTGTTAGGTTGCATTCTATAGTGATTATTGTATTGTCGTGGCGTGTGAGCGCTTGTGTGTGTGTGTGTGTGTGTGTGTGTGTGTGTGTTCACCTGTGCCATTAGGCAGCGCTGAGCATGCTCTGTCTCGCAGAGGAAGTGTGTATACCTCGGGCAGAGACACACACGAGGACACGCTGTCCTCAGGAATGGGACTGGAACATTCTTCACCATCAGCATTATCAAACTCCTGACCAGAGAGAGAGAGAGAGAAAGAGAGAGGGGGGGATGGAGTGAGATAGAGATGGGAAGGCAATAAGTCACAGAGAGACAGAGAAGGAGACGGCAAAAGAGAGAGTGAGACAGACAGGGACATAAAGTGTAAGAAAAAGACACAGAGAGGGAGAAATCAAAAGAGAGAAGCTGACCTGATGATGAAGCCATATGGTAAAAACGTTCAGTTATGAAAAGGTGCACGTGAGACTCACGTTGAAGCCGACGCTTCCTCTCTTACAGCACAGACAGGTGAGGAGCAGCAGGATGAACGAGACGAGGCCCGAGCAGGAGACCAGGATGACCACGTAGGCTGGAGGAGAGAGAGACACGTCCCGCGAGAAAGACACTGTGACAAGGACAACAGAGAGACAAAGGGAGAGAGAAAGAGCGAAACCAGCAAACAAAAAAAAAAGCAATGCAATGGGGGAGAAAGACAGCAGAGAAGGGAAAAGAGGGGACAAGAAGAAGGGAAAAGAACGCAACAACGGCAGAAGACAGAAAAAAATGAAAAACGGGGGCAGAAGAAGGGAGAAATTAAGGACATTAGAAAGGAAAGAGGGCAGGAGAAGGGAAGAAGAGATAGAGAAGTCAGATATGGCAGTGAATTAGACATATCCATCCTAATACTTTCGAGAGACGAATCAGAGCATGAAACGAAAGAAGAGAAAAAGATCAGAGAGAGAGACAGACGTTGCATGTATTCCTTTTTGGGAAAAGTCACTGAGAAGGGAGAGGCGAGTTGAGGTTAGCACTGAGCATTAACGTTCAGAACAGAAGACAGGAAGTGCCCAATGAAGTGTGCTCATTGGCGAGCTGGTGAGAGAAGGAAGGAGAAGAGGAGGAGATCAGAATGGAGCCAGAGGTTAGGAGGAAAAATCGCAGGTTAGAGATTAGGGAAGTAAAGGAGCTGGAAAAAAGGCATCGTACGAGACAGACAGTCTGTGTGGTGGTCATTGAGAGGGGCGGGACACTATCGGGTCGGTACCGGGCCTGTCTCTGGGAGGAGAGCGGACGGCTGTGTCCCAAACGCTGGCGTCTCACACAAGCTAATATTACGCTTTACTTGATTATTTTATTACGTTATTCTTTCACTTATTTTATTCATGTTAGACTTGCCAGTAAAATGATCCCTACGTGCTCTCGGGTTTCTTTATATGCCTTTGCGTTCTAGTTCTAGTATCCGAACTAACTAGTACTAAACACTAGAGTTTGGGACAGAGCCAAAGATTCACTCAGATTAGGGAAGATACCAAGTGAGAAGGGAGCAGGGGGAAACGCCTTTTTTTCTTTTTGTTTTTTTAATGAGTACCTCGACTGGCTCGTGTGAGTGGACTGAACCATCTGTGGAAGAGAGAAGGGAAGGGTGCATGGGGGTTAAAATAAACACACACTGAAAAGCACACAAGTCATCACGAGTGACCTCTGTGATGAATCCGAATTCAGGTGTTCACTTAAACTCATTAATAAATATTGAACTATGATACAAATCATGTGTAACTGTACTGTCTAATAGATAGATAGATAGATAGATAGACTATATATAAACACATTTTGTGGTGAGAAAAAAAAGCAATAGATATCACAATAAATCATCACCAGCTATTTGCTGATCTTCTAACAAGTATTATTGTTTTGTATTGGAACTTTTGGAAAAACCTGCATTTGTTTATGCAAATGAGGCTTCGCTGAATTCCATGCGCATAAATTTGCAAACTTGATATCCAAGGAATGTAGTTTGTTCCCCTGTAATCCATGTTTGAAACCATGTTGTAAACTCTTGCTTTCTCTTGTAAACCTTCTTGTGACAGGTTGTAATAATATATATATTTATACAATTATGTAATTGTTTCCCACTATTCATTCAAACATAAATCATTTTAGAAACTTTTTTGTTTGTTTGTTCTAAATGTAAACTGATTTGGAGGGGGGAAAAAACGGCTTTATGAATAGAAAAATTTGATACAAATATATACTGTTTATCATAATGAGAAATCACGGCATTATGTGAAGTGGGCGGGGCTTAAGTCGGCAAAGTTCAATATGATGCGGTGGGACAAAAACAGGGGTTTTTACAAATTATCACTGTTTAAAAGAAGGCACGTTATTCAATAATACATCTGTCTCAGTCTGCAGTTAGGGATCAGGTCTTAAACGTGCGAGATAAATGTGAACACAACCGGGTTTTTTTATTTAAATAGATAAATAAATAAATATGATGATGATGATTATGCCTGAATGGTGAATGTACACAAAACGGGGGGGGATGCCAAAATGGCACACAGTGCGCATGCGCAACGGCGTACTGTTTTCAGCGGTACAGTAACCCCCCAATATAAATAAATAAATAAATAAATAAATACGAGCACAGCATCATAGTCTAAGTTTACCATTTTGTACAACTAAAATGCCTTTATATAGCATTAATAACTGTGGGGAAATATTATCATAGCTATTATCTTTTAGATTAAGGTTATTTAAAATAAATTAAGGTTATTTGTATTATAATAATATCTGTTTAGCCTAAATTATACAGACTGAGCTACACAACATGTCTGCCCTTTTCCTATTTAACCTATAGCTAAAGCTAATGGAGCATCTTTAGCACAGCAACAACAACAACAAGCTCATCACTGTTGTGAAATGTACTCTAAATGTCCACTACAGTCAGATGTATTTCTGTTGTCTGAAGCATGTTTTTCCTGCTCAGTATTCAGCCCACCCCCACTCTGACCGACCCGTCTCACCTTCTGGCTGCGGGGCTCCGTGAGCGCTGTCCGGGAAGAAGCCCGACATGAGCCCCGCTAGCAGCATCACCCAGCTCCGTGTTAGCATAGCGGCGATGGCGGCTGCATCCGAGCGGCGACTGGGCTGCTGCCTGCTATCTTCCTCTTCTTTCTTTCTTCTTTCGGCGTGTTGTTTATATTTTCCTTTTCTCCTCCTCCGTCAGTGAGAGATGTTTTTCTTTTGTGCTCCTCTCAACCTAACGACACCAGCATCCTCAGCATCACCATGCCCGCCTTCATCTTTAATTATCTCATTTTAAATATATACATTAAATAACAATCCAAATAGCAAAGCTCCGCTCGGCTTCTGTTCTCAGTACCACCTCTCTATCACAGACTCGCATTTATTTTAGTGTTATAGTGTTTTGGGTTTTTTTTGTTATTAATGTCTGTTATTTTCCGTTATTCTCCGCCTGTCTCGAGAGGCGCGCGCGCGAGACGTTCTTCGGGGTCGCGTCTTGTCGCGTGCGTGCGTGTCTGCGTGCGTGCGTGCGTGCGTAAACCCGCTGGAATTTATCACGTTATTTTCCTACAGGACCGTTATTGTTCACCGTGCGCGAGGTTCAAAATATAAATGTTTAAAAAAATAAATAAATAAAAAATAGAACGAGCACGCCGACAAGCTGGACAATCAGCGTGCTGTAACTAACGCCTTTGTCTGTAATGCTATTGATAGGCATTTAAAAAATGTGTAAAATGAAGCAGCGCGTGACCTTGTGCTTCCAAACAACGGCGCGTGCTCTTTGCAGTGAATGTTTAAAATTTGACCCGGCAGCGCGCGCCGCTGATAAAGCAACGGTTCTGTAAAAACAGCCTACTAGGGAGAGTAAAAACATCCGGATTCCACACGATACGAGAACGATATGAATCGATTTTTATGAAAACGATTCGATTTTTGACGATACCGCTGAATCGTTTACGATATAATACAATATCATTTAAATTCATACAGCGATGATATTTGACAACACTAGGAGATTATACAATAGGATTTTGATTCATAATGTTCAATATAATACCATACAATTTCAAAGCAAATGTTATACCATCACATACATGGGCATAAAAGGAGACACGGAAATTGGATAACAATAAATTGAGCTTAAATAAGAAGAGAGCGCTAGTTGGGTTAAAGGATTTTCAATAGCCTAATATTTTTGGGAAAATTTTAAAATGAAATTTGACAATGAAGGCAGGACATCTTAAGACGTGAAAGGTTTTTTAGAACGTTTTAAAAGTTATAATTCCAGTAATGCCTCCAGTGATGAATCATGAAATAATGGTAAATGTTTATTTTTCAGTAAGGGGCTCGTGATTGTTTGCACGTTGTTTAGATACAATAGTTAAATGTATGCCTTTTATCATTTTTGGTCATATATATA
>JAQMYM010000033.1:2309185-2333020 GCA_030014255.1 Parauchenoglanis ngamensis
GTGTACAATTTCCCAGTTTGAACATTTATGTTATCTATGTTCTGTTGTGAATAAAATATTGGCTCATGTGATTTGAATTTTATTCAACTTTAAAGAACGTCCCAACTTTTCTGTCTATCCAACTGTACATTTAGTTACACGACACAGCATTTCCAAGAATTTGTCTCAGTTACAATATTAAATATTGAAATTAGCTTTACATATAAGCATAAAAAGCAAACTCAGTGAAATCTAATAAATATAAAGTGAGTCATTGAGAGTGTGTGTGTTTGTACTACCGTTCCTGAGAGCAAATCCAGGAAGTAGGTGTAGTAAACGGCGAGAGGTTGAGGCTGAACACGATAACCCAGACAAATATCCACACCTGCAGCAAAAACAGAGACCTCACACCATCCACATTGGTAGATATTTCATAGTCAGACAGTGGTGCCTGATCAGAAGGTTGTGAGGTCATTTCCAAGTATCCCATTTATAAGTCGATCCCAAATGAAATATCAGTTCCAGGTTATAACACGAACAGTCAGATAAGGAGGGCATTAGTCAGACAAGTGGCCAAGAGGCCTAGGTTAACCATCGGCATGATGCTACCATCACCATGCTTCACTGTTATAAGGTTTGGTTGTATAAGGGGGGACACAATGCATGATATTTATTAAGGGCTGGCCAGGAATCATCGTCAAAATCCATAGCATGGTTCTGGGCAGGGCCACAGCAAACTATGGTTTGGACTAAAGGGGGCAAATGGACACTAAAGACTTCATGAGGTGAGAGAGATATAACAGAATATAAAGACCCAAACTAAAGAAACTGAAACACAGAACAGGTGAGTAGAATTAGGAACAGACCAAAGATGGTATGGGGATGGAGACAGAACCAAAAGTTCTTGCTTTTGGTATGAGAAAAGTTTAATAATTGAATAGAAAGACACAAAACTTTCAACAAAAAAAGTGGAGCAGCTTTTACCTGAGAGGTTGATGGAGGGAACAAGTAATTGACCGCTGGAGTTGCTTGAGCGCAAAGCGATGCTGGGTATGATCACAAAACCGGCCATCAAAAGGAAGGACAGGAAGTTCAGAATAACAAGGAATCTCAAGAACAGGAAATAGGACTGGACACCTCCTCCAAAATGTCCTGTTTAGGAAAAATGATTCATAGATCGAAAATATCTTGAGTTCCTTTCACCTGGTTCTATTGAGCCCAGAACAAATCTGAATGAATGTTTACACTACCTCCGATCTGGTGCATGGACTTCCTCCAGAGCTCGACGAAAGATAAAATGCCTGATAGATCATCACGAAAACGCTGAAAGGACCTGGAGTGATGGAGACGCCAGGAACCCCAACTAGACACAATGGGGACTTTCATCTTCTGCACCTGCCTGAGAGACGGAGAGAGAGTGTGAAGACTGACACCTGAGTGGCAGCTACGTTTGTATATACTTTTCATGATATAATTTCATAACTAATAAAAAAAATGAAACACATATTGCACCATATAGCTTTCTTCAGTCCCATGTGAAGCGGCAGCTCTCGGAGGTTTTGTGTTTTGTCGGAATTTTCATCCTCGCCGTTGTTTACCTCAGGACGTGGGCTCCAGTCAAACTGCACTGCACCCTCGTTCACTTCACTGAGGGGAGCTCTGCGTGCCCTCAGGGAGCCATAGTGACCTCTGTTATAGTCTGGAGCAGGGAAAACCGAAGGGACAGGAAGTGAAAGGTACAGACACACCGAAGAACAGCTAAGATTAGCTAATGGATGCTAATAAAGACTCATAAAATAATCATTATTTATTTATACTACAGGTCAAAGGTTTGGAGTCACTCAAATAAATGCGTGCATAACCGTGCAAGAGGATAAATGATGTTCATCAGCGTTTCCAGTTTGAGAAAACGACACCTCGCAGGTCTGCAGATAACAGCTTTATTAAATAGTCCCCACAAAACACCAACTTGGCAAAAACATCTATATAGCAACGTCTCCAGATTGTAGGGAGCTGTAAATCCCAAAAGATGTCCTTACTGGATATCTAGTGCACTACACAGTATGATATTTCAGGTAGGAAGTACCAAGTTAAATTCACCATAAAGTCTTGTTTTTGCTCATAAGGTGCACTAGCTAAGGTTTAAATCCCTTTTGGATAGAAAATGATTAAAAATCAATCCAAAATGTCTCTCTATTGGACACCTAGTACGCATAGTATATAAGCCTATTGTATATTTCTAGGAATAGGGAACATTATTAGTGCACTACATATGATGAATCATTTAACGAGTATAGGTTATTGATGGTTTATTCTATAAAATTTACTCAAAACACAAAGTTGAATAAAGGAGAAGTGTACTACAATTAAAGGGCAACCAATCCGACCATGCTTAGCTTGAAGAAATAAAAACAAAATCAAACAAAAGCTTATATTAGTGATTAACAAGTGATAAAATCCTACCTTCTGTGTTTAATTCTCTCAGCTCCATTGGAAGCACATTAGATCCACCATCGAGTAATGAAAAACAAACACCAAACACTCAAACACTCATCAGTCTAAATGACGTGTCTAGGTCTGTAGTTACGGCAAAAAAACTGTGTCTAAATATGTGTGTATCCAGGAATTTCTCATGCCTGGACTTTGAGCTTTGAGGAAAAAAGCATCTTAGAGACACTTCCTTGTTTGAGAGGCCATTAATCACTCATTGTGTAGCCAGTATGTGCGAGTGTATGTGTGTGTGTGTGTTTGTTTAAAGGTAGAGTTGCAGTTTAATCACAGGGAAATGAACCTCTGAACCGGTTTGGCCTCATCCTAAATATTAGTTTCTGTTCATAGCAGAATGGATTTTCCAATGGCTATTTTAAGGCTCTGTTCCAAACAGTAACACAAAAAACCCTTCTTGATAAGGGTTACATTATTTTCAATATGAGCTCCAATACTGGATGTTCCAAATATAGTGTCCTGTGGATGTGTCCCAAAACACACTCATTATTCACTATTCACTGTAGCCCACATAAATACGCACAGTTGATTTTGGACATGTCACAAACCACTCACAATATTCATCATATAATGTAGAACACGTAAAGGCCACGAGTCCACCATGGACATGTCCCAAATCACACATTACTTACTATTTATTGTAGAACAAAAACAGTCAGTCCACTATGGACATGTCCCAAACCGCACTCCTTATTCACTAGGCCACATAAATACCATTTGTCCACTGTGGACTGTCCCAAACCACACTCAGTTTTCATGATCCACTGTAGGCCACATAAACGTCATCAGGTCACTGTGGATGTGCCTCAAACCACACTCAATATTCACTATACACTATAGCCTACAGAAATGCTGTCTGTTCACTATGGACATGTCCCAGACCATAAAACAGCCGATGTAACTGCACTAGCTAATGAGTTGGCAAGTATACAATACCATGTGAGCAAATTAAAACAAACAGGCTAGCATTTATTAGCTATTACATTTAGACATAGCACTGCATGTTAACAAGCTGACTAGCATAACACTGAGAGTGGGTCATTGGACTGGCTTGCTAGTTTGGTATTTAGCTATGACCAGTGTAAAAAATATTATATATTAGCTAAATAAAAAAAAATAGCTAGCTCAGTGACCATTCCTCAATGTTATGCTAGTTAGCTTGCTAAATTACCATGTTTAATCAGCAGTCTTGTAGCTATCTAGCGTAACACTGGGAGATGGCCATTGAACTAGCTAGCTAGCTTGGTAGTTAGGATTAAATATTACATAATAAGCCAAGGGAGTTCATGTGCTCTTGAGTAATGTGGTGATATCACGCTAAAGATAGAAGCAGGAGCTTCTGTGTGTTAATGGTTGCTGGTTACCATGGAGACCAGGGCAGGTCGAGATTTGCATGTAGATAGAATATATCTGGACTGGTACAAGTGTGTGTGTTAAACATTTACTGCAGTAGTGTCTCTTCCAGGAAATTCTGCTGAGAGCAATCATAAAGTGTGACAAAACATACACACAGCATAATGACGTGTTTCCTAGCTATAAAGAATGATAATTATCCTTGTTCTAAAACACATTATGATTATTACATAGTGCACTACTCTCATAGGCAGTTAGAGCTTAACCACTGCACTCATGAATTCCCACAATGCCCTGCTATGGTTTGGTGCCTAAACCCATAATGTGCTCCTCTTCAGTGTGGTTTGAGACACATCTGATGACGATCATATAGCCACAGTGAAATGATGGTGTTTGTGTAGCCTGCAGTATACAACATAGTGAAAAAGTATTGTGGTTTGGGAAACATCCACGGTAGACACAGTGTTTATGTGGCTTACAGTATACAGTGTATTGTGTGTGGTTTGGGACACGTCCACAGTGGACTGTAGCATCCAATTAGGGAAACTGGGTTAGTTTGCTATTAATCAAGCTTGTTAAGAACTTCATAAAATAAGGCATTCAAATATAGCTAGCTGACTAGCGGCACACTACAGGCTGGTTACTACAGTTGCTAATCATACATAGCTATGCAAATAGCTTAGGTATTATTAGCTAATAACACTAGTAAGGGAAAACAGCAAGGTATGAGGAAAGGTAGTGTAACACTATAAATTAAGACGCAGGTTCGTTTCAACTCGAAATTTTAATACCAACATACAAGCGTTTAGCCTCATGGCAAAACAGCGAAACACTTTTCTCCTGTAAAATACTTAAAAATATACACAAAATGTACATTCACATTCAGTATGATGGAGTGACTGGAGGCATTTTCCCGTGAAAAGTAATTGCACGCCCACGGCGCGGTGTTCGTAATTAATGTTCAAATTTCTACGAAAATTAATTCGTAAATCCGTAACGGTCTACGCTACAATTTCGTTCGCGATGAATGTGCGAAGAAAGATTCTACCGAAGCGAACATCTGTGCTACAAATTCACACGTCAGATTTTCGGAAATCTCCGTTTGTAAAAATCGCAATTTCGGCTCCTGGTTCACGGGGTATTACTCACGACAGGAAACAGGCTAAAGAATGTTCCAGTGAAGGAATGTGAAAATATATAATACAGTGACGAACAAAGAAAATATGTTGGTACCCAAAACCAATAAAAATACCCCCAAAACAAATAAAAAAAAATACATAAAAATGACGGACTTCAACTCCCATGAGTCTTTGTAAAATTCTTGGAACGAACACATTCACGGGCTCACTTTAACTTGTGTACCCTGGCACTGCACATCCTCCATCACACATCCTCCGAGACCCTCTGATCACGTTCATATGGCAGTGGAGGGTTGGCAGTTTGGTGCAGAAGCAGTGCATGATGGGTAATGTAGTCTTTACACAATTTCTATCACCATTCGTACTACCTCAGCGAACAATACTGGACGTATGGCAGTTAGTACAGAAGCAGTGCAGGCTAGGAGATTAGTAGTTTTAATGCATCTTTGCTCACGTCTCCATTTGGCACATTAAACTCGCTAACGTGACGCTACGTCCTTTTCTAACGTAAACCTTAACACGACAATTGGCGTCAAAGCAGTGCATTCTGGGAAATGGAGCTCTTACACATTGACTATTAAGAATAAGTAACTTTTTTCATTGTTTTTCCTTTACTTCTTTCACGTAACACGTCATGGAAGTAGAGCATTCTGGGATATGGAGTATTTAAACACTTCCTTTTCTTTTAATATAACCCTAATCTTTTTTCGATCCTACAGACAATATTTATGTGCAGTGCATCATGGGAAATGAAGTATACATACACTGGTTACTGACCCAGTACTGGCACATGAGACTTTTATGTTCATTTTTGTAATTTTCTGTTTCCTCCTTTCATCTGTTTCGTCTTTCAGGACATTCATGGCACAGAAACATCAAAATCTGTTCATCCCCCATTTCAGTTCTGTTTTTAACACGCCCCAAAACGTCTTCAGCCCAAATGAAGTGTGTTCCTTTCCTCCATCATGCCTTTTTTTAAATATCCCTTTCATCACTCTATCCTTCCAGTTTGCTTTTATTCTTCCATATTTACTTTCCTTCCCTTACTTCTTTCTCTTCATTTCCCCATCAACTTCCATTCCTCCATCATTCCTTCCTTGATCATCTTCCCTTTTTTCTCTCTTACCGTGTCATGAGAGAGCTGATGTGACTGAACTGTAAAATCAGTGACAGTGTGCTTGTTGCTAAGGGCCTGAAGATCCCTACACTCTTATTCCTCGGCTCCTGACGTGACCGATACGCATTTTAAAATAAGCTATAGAGGGCGTGTTAAAAAGAGTGCTAAAATGGGGGCCAACCTATATATGGCTATTGGCACGGAAGCAGTGCATGCTGGGATTTGTCGGTCTTACACGGCAGGTGCACTAATTATAACCTGAAATACCCAGCGCACTCCTGAAATCCCATAATGCACTGCAGAATGCAATCGGAGACGGGTGTCACTTTTCGTTCTCCTCCCTCGTCCTCTCCTTCTTCCCTCTACCCATCAGTCGCCCGACGGCGATGCAGACGAACGCCACGGCGTGGATCAGGAAGTAAATGGAGCTCCAGTAGTGCAGCGTGTCGCTGGCCTTCAGCAGGACGAAACCCATGCACATGTAGTCGTACGCACGCATCTTCAGGAACCAGTGAACCCAGTCAAACACCTTCTGGCCCTCGGCGCAGAGACGCACACGCACGCACGACTCCATGGCCAACTCTGCAGCGATACACACCGGGATGGTGAGGAAGGACAGGTAATAGCCTGCGTGCAGACCGTGCCAGTACGCACTCACCAACATCGTCCATCCCGCTCTGGAAAGACGGAGACAGAAAAAGAGAGAGAGAGAGAGAGAGAGAGAGAGAGAGAAGACTGTTAACATTTTAGTAAAATTGTGTGTGTATACATTACCTCAGGGTAAAGGCTTTGCATGGTGCACTGCTGCAGATGTAATGAGAAGTGTGAGTGTGTGTGTGTTACCTCAGGGCGTAGGCTCTGAACGGTGCGCTGCTGTAGATGTACTGATGAAGCCACCACTGCACCGTCATGTTCCAGTAGCGCATGCCGTGTCGCACTTTCACACAGAAGTCCGTGTTGTAGCAGTCGATGTTCTGGATGGTTCTGAAGTCATACTCGACCTGAGCACCGGGATCGGGGCTAAACACACAACACTCTACCGTCAGTGTTTATATTACAATGATATTTGCTTCATATAGACGCTGATAAATGACCAGTATTGAGAATACGGCCGTGAATCAGAAGCAGTGCATGCTGGGTAACGTAGAAACATGCGTACGCACCACATTTGCACACAGGATATGCTACATGAGCTAGTAACCGAGACACACAGACCTGTACTGCACTGTAGGTCCGCCTCCCGGTTTAGACTCCGCCCCCTGCGGGTAACACCCGAGTCCCGCAGTGATGCAGCCTGCCTCGGCTCCGCACCACGCCGAATAGAACCTCATGCGGAACACGAAGAACACCGCCACCATGTAGAAAAACCTGCGACATTTATACGTTACATTATTAAGGTTTCACGGCTAGGCGTTAGCTCCCCACAGCATTAGCGCCATGGTTGCCTAGCAACAGTGTTCACTTTTATGTATCATATTGTTCACGTCGAAAGTTTCGTTCAGAAGCACCATAACACAGAAGAAGACGAAGAACGCACCTGAAGAAGAAGTTGTGCTCCAGGAAGTTGTCGGTGCGAACATAGGACAACGGGAACAGGAAGTTAACACCCAGGAAGAGAGCGCTGTAAACCGGAACCATCTTTAACCTGCTCAGGCACGGAGCTTTACACGGCAGCGCGATAGGATCGGTCTGTTCAAGCCAGTCCACATACGTCTGATACCGGAAGAACGGCCCTGAAAGAGAGAGATGGAACACCGGTGGAATGCCTTTTCAGTTACCATGGAAACCTATTTACGGCCTGTCCTGCGTGAAAATGACCTGTCATGATCCCAACGTAGCAGTAGCTGTAGGAGATGACGTCATAGAGGGAGGGTTCACGGGACAGACGGCCAATCACAGGCGACTTGGAGAACGAGCTCACTTCCTTTTTCTTCTCCAAGTGATAGCTCTGAACCTCGTACGCCAAACTGACCATCTGTTACACACGACACATTACAGATGTATCTTTCTTTTCTTCATTTCTAATTCTTTTTTGTGGCTACGATTATAATATATGAGCGTGAGAACATCGTGAGCCGCTGCTAATGCTGACCTTCAGGGTGAGGAGCAGCTGGATGGCGTTAGCGAACGGTGACGGAGAAGGAAGTCCGAACCACGTGACCATACGAAAGAACAAAAGATAAAGGAACGTCCATCCGAGAGACAGGGGCGGAGCTTTTCTGGAAAGAAATAAACGATACATGAATTATATAAGGATTAAAATAATACTAGACATAATAACTATTACTTTATTTATAGAACATAAGGAATAAAACACTGTTACAGAAAACTAATCCATGCTGGTGTGGTGCGTTGTAGTTCTGTAGATAGTCGTGTGTTGGTCGTATTAAAATGTATCATTTGAACAGAACTACAGAGATGTTGGGGGGGAAAAAGGGAACAGGAAACCAGTCTAACATGGAACTCGAATGATGAAATCGCTGAACCACACGATGACGAAAGGCTGAGACATCGTCGTTACCTTTTTAGAAACACAAAGACACGTCCTGCGGATAATTACCAACTCTCCGAGGTCTACCTTAACCTCAACGCAATTAATTTCCTTTGAAAGTAAAGTGGGCGGAGCTAAGGTCACGTTAACACACACTCACCTCCAGTTGATTCGGATAATCAGCCACGTTCCCAGCACGGTGCACAGCGAGTGTAAAGTGTGTATCCCGCACGTTGAGACAGTGATGACGAGACCCAAACTCAACGCCGCCCCCTGCTTCGCTGGAGGACCTGTTACACAATGCACAAACACCATGAGCTCAACATGCAAGGAGTCAAAAACAATGTACATAACAGATCACCAGAGAGTGAGGACTTACTGAGGTAGCGGAACAGGATCCCAACAGGTACGGACGCAGCGAGGATCCCCAGGTACACCAGCTCATCTGGAGACATTTCTCTGTTGACAGTGAAAGGAAATAATAATCTTAGTAATGCCTTCCAACAGCAGTCTACTTAAGATCACTAACTAGATATGAATGAAAGACAAGTATTCTAGTAGACATTAATTGGAACTGTTTTACATGCCATGTAAAACACAGGACCTTTCTGATATAACGCTCGCAGGTGACCACAGATATGAGATAAGAAGCGCGGATCACACATATGATGTGTGGTTAAACAAAAAAACCCAAAGACAAGAGTCGTCTTTCAGCGATGACTCACTCTGCCGTTAATTTATGATTTATGATCTTGTCACCTGCTGGGTCAAATTTAAAGCATGTTTTTTTTATAGAGATGGCAGGAAGAACAAGATCAGAAGCATAAAGGATGATTATTTTTTAGAGAGCATCATGGACATTTCTAGAACTGATATAACACTGACAGACTCCATTGCTAATCTAATTGTATGGCAATTTTTTTTTTGCCCTGGGAAGATGCATACAATTTATTTGATCACCATTTAAGGTTGTATTGGTGATCAAAACAAACTTAAATGCTGATAAAACGAATGTTTTACAGCTGAGCAATTTTTGATACCTTTATATCGTAACTAATTGTTGTTCTAAAGACACCCAGAGTTCAAGTTCAATATTTTTGCAACATGTTAAAGGGATCTGCCCTTTACTAACAGGCTAGCAAGCCTAGCATAGCATAACATTCTGAACACAACAGGACGTTTAAAAAACATTTTAAAGCTGGTACGCGTCTTCTCAAGTCCTAAACTGGCTCTTTTATTTATTTTTTTTCATGAATACTTACGTGTAGCAGGTACAAGCGTGCTCCTGTACTTACTTGAGGCAAAAAGTGAATCACTTCCTGTTAGCAAGCTAAACGCACGCGCTCATTGGTCGTCGTGACGGTTAGATAAACTCGAGCTCTGATTGGCTGGTTAGTTTCCACGCTTACCGCGAGGGCACGAAGTGACTGTCGTAAACACATAGCGAAACCAGAGGAATTAGGAATAATAATAAAATAATAAAAAGCCTTTCAAGTACAACAAGCATAAACCAGATATTAGTGGTACGAATCTAGCGCGCTGTTCTCTCAAAACGGTTCCACGAGGTCACGTGACTCGCCGCAAACTGACTCGCAGCGAGTCCGAATCGAATCATTTGATTCTGTTTTGATTAGTGAGTTGACTCGGAACTATCTGCTTGATTTAAAAAAGCAACACTGTGACACAGCAAGACAGCCCCACCCGCAAACAGTACACGTGGATCATATTAATACCGATTACTTGCTGGAAATATATTATATCACTGTTGCTTTAAGGGCTCAACTTTGCCCCAGTTTCTTGTCCGTGCAGTGTTCAACTAAGGACGAATCGCGCGCGCATTAAACAAGGTACGCAAATAAATAAATACGTTAACAGATAAATGCGTTTCATTATGTAAACTACTGTTTAAAATAAGCTTTATCCGCAGATGTCAAGAAAAGTGATTGAACTGTTCTACGACGTGGTTTCACCCTATTCCTGGCTGGGCTTTGAGGTCAGTCGTCGTTTATTCTGCCAAGTGGCTATTTTTCAGTGTGGTTTCAAGAGCTCACGTTGTTAATAAAACCAAAATCAGTTTTATTTTGGTTTGGTTCCACATACCTGACCTTCTGCCACGCTGGAGAAGAATTGAATAAAGAGAATTATAGCTAGCAAGCTCAATGAATTCTTATAGGGTTTTAACGTGAGGTTTATATACGTGTAAACCACCTCTTTATGAACTGGAAATCCACCATCATGCAAATACCATAAATCACAGGTGCAGGAGTATCATCTGTCCTGCACAACAGGTGTGGATCCTGCTCATCAAATGGCTATAAAGATGTGAGATTGAGTCAACTGACTGTCTGATGTACAACAAAACCCCTTACTACTTGGTTAAAATAAGTGACAGGAGACCAACTCATGTGACTGCTAGTACTAATGCCAGGTGTGATAATATTCCAAAATTACAATGTACTCAATGTTTTAGATCACTATTCATAACATTTCAGTTGAATATCTGATTCCTGTGGTTGATGGCATGTTTTTCTGTCTTTCCTTCTGTGTGTTCAGGTTATGTGTCGCTACAGAAATGTGTGGAACATGGAGCTCAAATTACGCCCCGCTTTTCTGGGCGGAGTCATGCAGGAGTCAGGTGAACTACATTATTTTTTCCAGAGCATGCCCTATCCCAGCCTCAGCTGCTTCTAGAGTCTGGTACCCTTTGTACACTTTTCTGGCCACGAGCTACAGAATCAAACAGTCGGGGGTCCGAGACCCCGTTTACACTTGGTATTTAAAAGCGTCTTTGGACAGCGCTAAATACAAGTCTAAACGACATTCAAGACGCGTTCATTCAAATCACTTGCCGAGGTGGTCTGGGACGCATTTAACCACATACCTTCTGTAGTGTAAACGCTAATGTGTCCCGATGCGTCAGCACCACGGACGAAACAGGAAAATACGTCATTAGCGCTGGACGCGGAGGTTGTTTTGGTAACCGCGCGACACGCTAGAAAACAATGGAGAGGAGCACCGATGTACGTGGTTGGAGTGGAAGAAAATAATAACGGTATGTTGCAGGTTTAATAGCTTAATATAATTTTGCGCAGGGACCTTTGACATTCTAGCGGAAGTGATGTAGGCAGTAAAGAAATTTTGAACAAAAGTGGTCAGCTGGACGCCTTGGAGACGCATGATAGACACGACGTGTCTTGGCAGTCTATTTGTGACCTAAATGCTCAAGACGCATTTTAAATCCAACTTCTCTAACTAGCAAGCTTTTCTGTATGTATGTTAATACACCCCTAGCAGGCAGATAAAAACTTCTGTGTGTTTGCAGGTAACAAACCACCTGCAATGGTGCCAAATAAAGGTCTGTACATGATGAAGGACCTGAACCGGCTGGCAGCTTATATGAACATCCCTATGCATCAGCCGTCCGACTTGTTTGATGTCCTGTTTAACAAAGGTATTTTTAAAATAATGTCAACATTTAAATGATTTGCATTGTTCATAGCGTCTTTTGGAATCAAAATACCTTCACATCACACCCCCTAAGTGTTTTATTCTTATCATTGTTAACTAGCTAGCCAAGATAGAAACTATCTAACCTCTCTATCTCTCTCGCAGGTTCTCTTCCTGCCATGCGCTTTATAACAGCAGTAGCAGAAAAAGAGAAAGATGGTGATCGCCTGGTGGAGAACGTTTCTAGAGAAGTCTGGAAGCGAATCTGGAGCACGGATCAGGATATCGTTGAGCCAGCATCTCTCTCCGAGGTAATCCTTACGTACATGTGTAAAAGTACATATGAATTGTCAAACTGGCCCAGTGTGGGTGTGTCTGATAGGACTAGGCTAAATGTGTGTCTGTGTCTGTCACTAGGCGCCGTCATTGGACCGAAACTAGACTTGATGCTGCACCTTTTAACTAGACGTTGCCATTGTTTTTATATATATATATATATATATATATATATTATAATTTTTTCCATTATTAAAGAATAAAATCAGCATGTAAACATGTGACTGTGGCATGTTTGTTCCATAAAAGTGATGAAGCTGCTAATTAGTAAGCAGAGTCACACTTGTCTTTATCTTCATAAAAATAAATATGCCCATAAAGTTACAAAATGTTATATGTTCATTTGTTGCACAGGCAGGACTGAAGGCTGGTTTGTCCTCCAGCATAGTGGAAGAATTACTCTGTATGGCCAAATCTCAGCCAATCAAAGACAAGCTGAAACAAACTACACAGGAAGCACTCAACTACAAGGCAAGCATCAAATCATTCCCTTATATTGATGCCATTTCACTAGTTTTTGAGGTTTTTCTCTCTTTCTCCACAGGCGTTTGGGTTTCCTCTCATCGTCTGTCAAGTCGACGGAAAACCCGAGGTGTTCTTCGGATCGGACAGGTTCGAGCTCATGGCTCACTGCATCGGTAAATAAGATATGCATTTGTATTCAGGTGTAGTATTATATCATACACTTAAAAATAATTGGTCGTATTGCATTTTGTCTTGCAGGAGAGAAGTGGCTCGGTCCACAACCAGACAAGCCCACTACAAATCTGTAACAAGACCTTGTTTAATCATAATAAAGTGCTTACCTACTCCTA
The DNA here is from genome assembly GCA_030014255.1 of Parauchenoglanis ngamensis. Classification (NCBI taxonomy): domain Eukaryota; kingdom Metazoa; phylum Chordata; class Actinopteri; order Siluriformes; family Auchenoglanididae; genus Parauchenoglanis; species Parauchenoglanis ngamensis. The sequence goes on from JAQMYM010000033.1 coordinate 2,322,368, forward strand.
ATGTGTGTGTGTGTTGAGATGAATATTCCTCAACTAGCCAGGTTGATAGGAAGATGATGGTGGGCTGAAGAATGAAAAATATGCTAACAACCAGAAGCTAAACAGTATTTGCAGAAAGTGATGGCTCGGATGAGGAAAGAGTGAGTATAATGGAGGAAAATATGTGCACAGTCATGTATAAAACGGACAGTTGAGTCCTTTAAGAACTCCTTGAACCTTTCAGAAACAGCAAGCGCAAGGTTCTTCTGTGCTGTTTGCGTTTACACGCAGGCCGCGCGGTCACGTGACTACCAATTCGATTCGAGCTTCGAAGCAAAGTGAGTCGAGTGACTCGCTGCGATTCAAAGGATATGAATCGTTTTTAAAAATTGCTCTTTTGAGGCTAACCGTCCTGACAATGCACTACAGAACACAAACATTACATGTGAACAGTCATTGCAGCTCGTATTATATGAAATAAAATACTTTCGTCCTCACTAATGTTGAACTTGGACTCGTTTCCCCGCCCCCTGCCGTGTTCACTGCCTTCTCCTGCGGGTCTCCGGTGCTGCACGCCGCGATAAGACAACGCGAGGTACGTTCATTTATACAACAATGCGCATTAATGCGCTATAGTGGTACTCTAAAGTGATTATTTAAACCAGGAAGCATTTTATCTGCAGATGGCCAGCTCCAGGAAAGAGATTGAACTGTTTTACGACGTGGTTTCTCCTTATTCCTGGCTGGCATTTGAGGTCAGTTCCAAAGTCCAAACTTATTCTGCTACCTGTTAAGCTAACCTTCACGCTTTTTGCGTAGCAACTCCGTGTGTTGATGCTGAGAAATACGGAAAAAAAATTAAAAAAAAATTTTTTCAGCACAATTGAAAAAACAAAACGACAACAATTGAGTAACCAATCAACATCTGACCCTGGAATGATTGACAGCTGCGCAGGTGTTTTGAACTGTCATCTGCTGGAAGCCCCGCCCCTTTATCCTATCATTATAACATCTCTTGACTCGTGAAAATGTTAGTTAGAAAATGTACGACCAAAAGAGGGCGGAAATGCTAAAAGGAGGAAACATGCGTACAACAAAGTGTCAAACATCTTATAAGCGGTTTTTTTTTATTGCTGTATGTAGCATTTTTGTACCTAGAACAGAAAGAAAGCCAACTTTCAATCTGTTCCACTTTCGCTGTGTACAGGTGCTGTGTCGGTACAGAAATGTCTGGAACATAGAACTCAAATTTCGCCCCGCCTTTTTGGGCGGAGTCATGCAGGGGTCAGGTAAGTAACAAAACATAGCGCACCGTTAAATACTTGCTTTCCAGAGCGTACTTAATGTCAACCTCAGACACTCCACCCATGGGATACAGAGAGTCTGATTTCTTGCACTTTTCTGGCCACAAGCTTCAGAATCTTGAAAGCTGCAATCTGATTGGTTCGCTACACTTCCCTGTATAGATGCTTAACGGAGTTTCTCACTGAAAATATACATTGAGAACAAGCTTTTCATCGCAACTACACTAAACAAAAAAGTTATTGGTTTGGACGTGTGATTGGTCATTTTCTGTCAGTCAAAATGCCTTTTTTATGAACGTAGGCGGGGTTTCTCTAACGAGCACGCTATTATTGGTTGGAGTAGTAGAACCGGTTCTCCCAATGGCTGTAAGTGTATGATTGTCAGGATATTATGGGCCATGATTTCCACACCAATGCTAACACCTATCTTAAGATTAAAATCCTAATTAAAACAGTTTAAAGCTCTAGAGGCACATCAACAAGGGATTTAACATCTACCACCAGAGTGAGACCTGTCAGCTTTTCGACAACAAAGTCATGCTTTCTGGACGTTTCTAGCAGCAGCAGATACCAGTGTTGACGGTTAAAAGCAGCTTCTCGGGTTGTTAAGAAACAAACCCCAGCAAAAGTAGATAAACTGCACAGGTTCGGAAGTTTGCCTTTGGCCACGGTGCTGCCATTAAGATTTTATTGTTTGTGCAGAATTAGTAAGTGTGCAATTTTGAGCTTTCCTTGCACAACCTATTAACTAGTCATTTTAATAGTGTATTTTAATGCTTTTGTTTTATACCCTCATTCGAAATGAAAGCACATGTTGCATAAATTATAAATGAAATCACCAGCTAACCCAAGTAAATACTCCAGTGTGTGTGTGTGTGTGTGTGTGTGTGTGTTCAGGTAACAAGCCACCTGCGATGGTGCCAAATAAAGGTCGGTACATGGGGAAGGACCTGATCCGACTGGCGTCTTACGTGAACGTGCCTCTACGTCAACCGTCCAACTTGTTCAAGGTCTTGTTTGAGAAAGGTATTTTTTTTTTTAAAGTCCATGATTAAATAATTAATAATCATTACAGTGAGCCTCCTTAATCAATACACACACACACACACGCACACACACACACCTGCAGCCTCATATATCAGGCTTGGCATGGACAAATCTATTCTCAGAATATTGGGACATGAACGCAACAAATGCGTTGTTTATGAAAATCTAGACTAGACCCCAAGTTAGGACAAAAGTAATGGCACCCTGTAGAAGTATGACCTGTTAGTGTGCGTCTGTGTTAGTCGACCGCAGTGGCCGAGCTGCATCATTGGACAACTTGGCACATGTCGCATCTATATACTAGTTATATCTTCTAACAAATAAAACACAAATGAAATAACACATTTCTTGGAGTGAAATTGGTTGTTTGATTTACATGTTCTGTTCCAGACTTCGTACTAGCTCTGAGCTATTAGCAGCACAAGCTTAATGTACTAGCTAGTAGCACCAAACACTCTCCAGAGGCACCAAAGATCTTTGCTTTAAGCTTTATTTATCTTTATATATCATTATCTTTATATATGTCTCTGTACACATTTTATGAGAGATCGTAGGTGACAGGAGAAGACAAAAATAGCAAAGCAGTACATAGGAAATAAAGCAGATTGGAACTAAAGGTGTGAAGGGGAATGAGAAAACGTACCACACGCGGCATACGATTGTTCCAAAGACTCGTTTAAGCCATTGGCTTTTACTGCGTCATCTAATTTGCAAAATCTCATCCCGCACGGTGTTACCTAATCGTCGCTGACGCGGCAGCTCCGTAGCGCATGAATAGCCACCTTTCGCTTTGTTGTGCACTATTGTGCACGTGCCTTTAAGAGGAGATCTTTCACGTTTTGTTAGTTTTTAAGCTTTGAGCTTTGTCTTTTTCTTTTTTTTTTTGTCTTTTATGTAGTTTTGTAGACCTGGGTAGACCTGGTACGTCCAGGTTTCCGAAGAGAATTTTTCTGAATGTAACAGATACGCTTCCGGTGTTTCAGACTGTTTCGGATGTCAGATGTGCCCCATTACCTAAGCTAGGCATTGCAAATAATATATTTAATAATAATAATAATAATAATAATAATAATAATAATAATAACTTTTGGAAAAAATTTTCTTGATACTCATGAATTCACAATCAGGCACAAATCAGGATGTTCCAATTTGTCATCACACACTCTCTTTCTCTTCCTCTCTCTCTCTCCCTCTGTCACTCTTTCAGGTTCTCTCGCTGCCATGCGCTTTATAACAGCCGTAGCGGAGAAAGAGAAAGATGGCGATCGCCTGGTGGAGAACGTTTCTAGAGAACTGTGGAAGCGAATCTGGAGCACGGATCAGGATATCTGCGAGCCAGCGTCTCTCTCTGAGGTAATCCTTACAGCTGACAGTCAACTGTCCTGATACAAAAATTTTAATTCTGTTTTTATGTCCGACAATAGTAGTAATCATTAATTCGATGGTGCACAGGCAGGACTGAAGGCTGGTTTGTCCTCCGGCGAAGTGGAAGAACTTCTCAGCCTGTCCAAATCTCAGCCAATCAAAGACAAGCTGAAAGGAGCTACACAGGAAGCACTCGATTACAAGGCAAGCGTCAAATCATCCCCTCTTATTGATCACGTTTCACTGGTATTCGATGTCTCTTTTTGGCGCCGTCTTTCTCCGCAGGCGTTCGGGTTTCCTCTCGTGATCTGTCACGTCGACGGAAAACCAGAGGCGTTCTTCGGATCGGACAGGTTCGAGCTCATGGCTCACTGCATCGGTAAATCCGATTTGCGTTAACGTTCGGGTATTGTATTGTATCGTATACTTAAAAATAATCAATTGCATTTTGTCTTTCAGGAGAGAAGTGGCTCGGGCCACAACCTGACAGGCCCACCTCAAATCTGTAACAAGACCATGTTACTCAATAAAGTGTCTACATACTTCTAGTGTGTGTGTCTTGGATGACATAAATGTTACTGGACTAGAAAGTCAAGTTTATTTTGTGTCATGAGAGACAGCCAGATTGAGAGAAAGATGGTGGGATGACGCATGACAAGTATGCAAATGATGAGAAGCTATTTATAGCAAGTGATGGTTAAGCTGAAGTAGAAGAATGTAAAGAGAAATAAATATGAGTAAATTTCTTGCCTGCTTTCATTAAGAACTGAAGGAACAATACGAACAGGTGCCATGTGATTGGATTCTTTTACTCTGTCTCATCAGGTAAGACAAATGGTCACAGATTTTAGTTTTTTTGTTTTGGACAAAACACAACGTGAGCCGTTTAGAAAAGCTGTAAAGAACTGTTCACAAACTGATCCAGGTGTTAGATTTGCTGAAGCTGGAATTTCCACTAAATAATCTTACCGAATAAACATCAAAATAAAGTTATTTCAAAATATGTATACATCTATGTAAAACTGTCATTAAAGGCAGGGTAGGTAATTTTTTTAGAAGCATTTTTTTCCTTATAGTTCTGGAAATTCTTTTTACATGCTGATCGCAATGAATAAATCAAATGCTCTGACAACAAAATGAAAAAAACAAACAAACCCTATTCTCCGTGGCAGTGGAAGGGCTGTCAAAAGCCCGTTCCTTCGTTCCTAATAAAATGTTTGGATGGCCTACCTACATGTACACGCTCTGCCCGTGCATTTTTCCATGTAGCTAGGCAGACATATTGCTAAAGCTAACGAGCTAGTCGACAGCTGTGAGTTATGTTTATATTCATCACAATAACGTTAGGTGTTTTTTTACATGTGAATAAGATGCGAGGTAGTTGGATATGACGACAACGTGCTACGCTTCTCTCCCTCGTGGGCTCGTCCGCCAGCAGTTATCAGGCGATGTGTGTTCATGTATTTTGGAGGAGTGGTTTTGGAGGGAGGACTGAAAGGACAGGATTGGATACTTTCAAAATCTAGCATACTCTTGCTGGTTTCTCAAAAATCACCTACCCTGCCTTTAATATAAACTGCTACACTATAGTGCAATAATATTCATTAGGGTTGCTCCAATGTCCTATGGCACAATGGGAGGAGGTTGCAAGGGGATAATTTGGGTCATACCATCTTTCTGGATAGGAAATTGGATCATACCATCATTATGTGATATGGGAAGAGTAAACCGATAAAAATCCAGGCTGTACCGTCTTTCCACGGTGCAGATTCAACTGGATTGTCTTGTTGGCGATATCATCATACTGGGGATGTAAACAAGTGGTCGAAAGTCATTTTTTGAACTTTTTCAGAAAACGGTGTAGTTGTTGGCCTCTCCGTATCCCGCCTCCTGAAGGTAATGCTGAACGCTGATTGGCTGAGACGCCCGGAGAACCGTTTTGTCATTGGCGCTCTTCTCTCCTGACTGGAGTTTGTGTCTGAGCTCGGCCAATGAGAAGCGGTCTTGTTCCTTCCACTGGCAGCAGCTTTTGATGAGGGTGTGGCTGGAAAAGAAAACAAACAGGGCGTAATTGGGTTTTATTCCATCAGTTGTTAAACACTAACATGGCAGTGAGTGTGTAGGAATAGATAGGGATGAGAGTCATGGAAAGAGACATGGTGTGTGTGTGTGTGTGTGTGTGTGTGTGTGTGTAACATACAGTGAGTTGGAGCAGCCATGTGGTTTCTTCATTGATTTTCCTCTCTGGAGAAACTGCAGCAGCTCGTTAATGGGAACTTCAGCGAACGGAACCTCGCCTACGGAGAACACATCAGGATTAAAATCGGAGATAGAGAGAGAGAACTGAGGGAACCATGAGAAACGTCACTCACCGAGAGTCACCATCTCGTATAGCAGCAGGCCAAACGACCACCTTCAACAATCAAAACAAAAAAAAAGATCACTATCAAATGCTTGCTAACAGGTAGCTAACAATTAGCAAGAAGTTTCCCTATTAGCAGTTAGCCCAAACATTATCTCTATTTATACGGTTTCATCCTAAGTCTTTGTCACACAGCTAAAATGAAATAAAAATAAGTCCAAATAACACGTCACTTACACATCACTCTTTTGGCTCGCCTCTCTGTTAGCCAGTATTTCTGGCGCCTGCCATTTTTTTTGTCCAGGATCGTTTTTATAATTTAAGCCGTGCGTGTTTCTTGTGTATCCATCACTGAGACCCCACAGCTTAGCTGTTAGCATCTGGCTAATTAATACACTGCGGGCTTTGATGTTTCCGTGAATCACATCTTTGGAGTGCAGGAAATCCTGTTCAGAAAGAGAAATCGGACAGAAGAGACTGTGTTCCTAACACTTCACGAAAGTGCTATTAGCATGTATTCTAAGAACTAACAGTCATCTTTGGCTAGACAGCTAAAAAGACCCTTGCTAAACATCTACGTCTTTAGCCAATTCAGTAGCTAGCTAACAGCCTGGCCAATTAGATAACGGGCTAATAGTTGTTAATGTCTGAGGAAATACATGAATCTGTACATTGGGATAAAGCCTTGAACATGAACATGAAAGTTTCTCACCAAAGCAGAGGCCACCTGAGAAGCTATAGTGAAGATCTGCCTCTCGGTCATCACACCAGAGTCAGGTCCTGGCTGTCAACAACAACAACAACAACAACAAATAAATAAATAAAATATCTTCATGAGGGTTTATATCTGACTTTCTCTCTGTGTAAAAATGCAGTACCCTTCTTCACCTGTCTGTCTCTCTGTGTGAGTGTATAGTACAGTTCCTCACCTGTCTGTCTCTTTGTATGAGTGTATATCACCGTTCCTCACCTGTCTGTCTCTCTGTGTGAGTGTATAGCACCGTTCCTCACCTGTCTGTCTCTCTGTATGAGTGTATAGCATCGTTCCTCACCTGTCTGTCTCTCTGTATGAGTGTATAGCACGGTTCCTCACCTGTCTGCACTTCCACAGGTAGCTAAGCAGGTCCTGGTTCTCGAGTTCCTCCATGACCATGATGAGTGGCGCTCGGAGTGAAACGACGCCAATCAGCTCAGGCAGGAACGGGTGAGGACCCAACTGAGACAGGAAGGATGCAAAGCCAAGGAAGGACTGACACTCACTCTCATTCGCTGAGTCTGACAGACAGACAGACAGACAGAGAGCGAGACAGAGAAGGAATGAATTGATGGGCATAAGAAAACAGTTGTTGTATGCAATGCTGGGTGACAGGTAACATTGGGACAGACAGACAGACAGACAGACAGACAGGAGAGCTGTGTACAGAATAAACTGCACACTCACCATTGAGTACGTGCAGCACGACATTGCGGTTCTCCATGCGTGCTCTGTAGAGCGACACCGTGTTGTCCGACTTCAGGGCATATGAACTCGGCAGTGACGTCACCAGCTTAAACTTCTCGGGCAGCCGCTGACGTGGGGCCTCACGTGGGTTCAGCAACGCGGCATTACTGAACACAGGATTATCAATACCACGTGTGCGTCCGCCAGTATGCACTGATGACGTAAATGTGGAGTAAGTTGGCGAGGGATCTAACGCTATACTCTCTCCTTCTAAAGCATTCAGACCCGGGGGAGCTGCAAGGAGACAGACAGACAGATTTATTGTTAAATGGTTTTACTGATATTACCTTTAATATACAAAGCTAAATATTTCAGGTTCTTTAGTCTCTCTTTCACTCACACACCTCTTACAGGAAAAGCTATAAGAACTTCATGCGCATTTGCACGAAGTTAATAATGTTTTACTGGATTTTTATATTTATTTTCACTTGATATTTTTCCAAACGATTCCGTTATTTTCACGTGATTTTCCCCAAATTATTCATTTTTCACATATGATTTTTTTCAAAATGATTCATTTTTCACATGTGATTTTTTCCAAATAATTCATTTTTCACATGCGATTATTTCCCCCAAACGATTCATTTTTCACATATGATTTTTTTCCAAATGATTCATTTTTTCACATGCGATTTCCCCCCCAAATGATTCATTTCTATTCGCAAGATTTACACACAATGCATTCATTTCATATGTGATTTGTTTCCCATGACTCTAACCCTATCTTCAAATATAAATTTTTCTCATGACTCATTTGACTCCGCATGTAATTTCCCCTCAAATGATTCATTTATTTTCACATGCTATTTAATCTTTTGTTTATTTATTCATTCATCTTCAATTACATGTTCCTGTCACTGTTTCTATTACTAGCTAGCAATAATTAACATTCTACTAACTAGCAAACTAAAATGAATGGTATTTGGAACACAGCCATTGGTCCATTGTCTGCCATGCAGCCGATCAGATGGCAAGCAAGGTGGACATGGTTTTAAAATAAAGAAATAAATAAAAAAAATGATTTGTGACATAGCCGCTGCGTGTCTCTCACCATCGATCCCATTGACGATCCTGGTGGGGCCGCGGCTCGCCCGGTGCGCGTTTCTAGGGCGCACTTTGTGCACTTTTTCGGGACAGAAGCGCAGCAGCAGCAGGATTGCGAGTGTCACGACAAAACTGAGCAACAGCAGGACAGGAACGATGATCACTTCCTTCTCGTACGTACGGATCTCTGCAGCAACACAGATACACAGGAATAATAAATAATGTGATCAGTGGATAAAAGTTATTATTATTATCATTATTATTATTATTATTATTATTATTATTATTATTATTAACTCACCACATAGTGTATCTTCTGGTTTACACAGTGTGTGTTCCTGAGAGCTGGTTGTAGATGCCATTCTGCATTTAAACAACGCTTAACATTTAATCTTACACACACACTGCTATTTGCATTTGTATTCATTTCGCACTGTGACTGTTATCAGGCGGTTAAGCAAACACAACACAGCTAAATGACACGGGTGAACAGATCGGTTCTTGTGCTCACACACACACACACACACACACACACACACACACTATCATAAAAAGACACCACAGCAGACATGATACAGGGAAAGTTTCAGGTTTGTGGAATGTCCATGAAAAAAGTTAACTTCTGTTGTGTCTCTCTCTCTCTCTCTCTGGATGTTACAAAAACAAAAAAGTGCAGCTTGTCATATTACGAAGCGCTGACACTGGAGACTCCTTCCATATATGTTTCATAAAAGTCTGAAGAAAACTTTACCACATCACTAATCACACCTTTATGTCGAGCATTCGCTACACAAGTCTCTGCGTACATTGTTACTATAGAAACGTAACGTATTACGACGTATAACGACCACATTGATATAAACCTGTGACTTCTGACCAATCAGATTCGAGAATTCAACCTTGCTGTGATGTAAGACCAAACACATTGATGCTTTTCCAAAAAATTAAAAATTAAAAATTTATATATATATATATATATATATATATATTTAACGTACGCATGACGATGCCCATGAGCCGGTAACTTTATCGTCTTCTCTCCCAGCCCTAAAAAGGATACGTACGTCCCACATGCTTAGCATTTTCTCCGCCATAGGCATATCAGGAAGCATGTAAACAATTTTCTGTTTGAGATACCGGACAACACAGAACCCGGAGGAATCAGTTCCACATGCAGTGCTAAACTGGTAGCTGTACGGATCAATTCTCATCTGCAAAAGTTAAAGCACCAGACACGACGCAAATCTCGGAGAACGCTGTGCATATTTCATTGTTACCTGAATTATCCGTTGTCAGGAACACCAGTGCAACACGATCAAGTTGTGTTATGGCCACAACACCAGACACACCCTGAACTAAAGCCTCAAATTACAACATTGCTGCACTAAGGGTGTGTGTGTGTGCGTTTCTTCATAATGCTCTTATATCTGAATGTCACAAAGTTATATTTACATAGTGTGTTTTATTTAAATAACTAATATACAGTCTACAAGTTAGGTCACTCATAACACAACACACACACACACACACACACACACACACATGGAACAGGTCCGGCTTTTCCTGTTTGTCAAGGTGTCAGTACAGCAAAACCTGCCTGTCTGCATTTTTCATTACCGAAGAAACATAATAACACACACTTACATGTACACAGTGGATAAAAAAAACTCCAGTCCCTACTTTCGAATAAACACACTAAAGAAACTTTGTGTGTGTGTTTGTGTGTGTGTGTGTGTGTGTGTGTGTGAGAGATTTGTTTCTTCAGTGTCTGGATTTTTCCACATGACACACAGATAGAAAATGACTCAGAGTAACTTACCTGTGTGTGTTTGTGTGTGTGATGCTGTCAGCTTCCTCTGTGCATTTTTTTCCTCCCGACTTTTACTGCTCTTTGCGCTCTGCTGCGCTGTCGTCCACTTTCTGTCACTTCAAAACCCTCACACTGGTTTTGTCACTCAGCTGTGCCCTGTCCCTCCCTCTCCTGCTCTCTCTCTACCTTTCTCAACCTCTCTCTCTCTCTCTCTCTCTCTCTCTCTCTCTCTCTCGCGCCC
>JAQMYM010000033.1:2334960-2345897 GCA_030014255.1 Parauchenoglanis ngamensis
TCTCTCTCACTCACTGTGCAGATCCCTCCACCTCTCTCTCTCTCTCTCTCTCTCTCGCTCACTGTACAGATCCCTCCACCTCTCTCTCTCTCTCTCTCTCGCTCACTGTACAGATCCCTCCACCTCTCTCTCTCTCTCTCTCGCTCACTGTACAGATCCCTCCACCTCTCTCTCTCTCTTACTGTACATGTCTCTCTACCATTCTCTCTCTCTCTCTTACTGTACATGTCTCTCTACCTTTCTCTCTCGCTCTCTCTCTTACTGTACATGTCTCTACCATTCTCTCTCTCTCTCTTACTGTACATGTCTCTCTACCTTTCTCTCTCTCTCTCTCTCTTACTGTACATGTATCTCTACCTTTCTCTCTCTCTCTTTGTCCTCTGGTGGCGTGTAAATGTTTTTTACATGTCTGTTGTAATAATGGTTTTCTTATCTGTCAGCTCTTAGACAGCTTCGGTGCATAAATAAATTCTCTCTGTGCATGGTTATGCATGGAAAGTTTCCATACTCGGTCTCGTGCTATGTAGGTAAACTCGATGTTCCGCATATCCCATTCAGATTATTAAGATTACTCGCATAGTTAATACCTCGGAGGTTAAATGCTGGGATTAACTTCCCATGGCCTTTAAAGCAAAAGTCAAAAGCAAGCTTTATTGTACTACAGAATCTACAAAAAACAAAGATGCTGCTCATTAAAGCAGGGTGAAGCACGGCGGTGGCGGCATCGCGAAGAGAAGGTCGAAGGGAAGCTGCTCGAGTGCAAACAGCCTCAGAGTCAAGACAACACATAGTCGCTTCAGTTTATAGACCTCCAATTATGTTACTCAGCTGTTGCCAATGAAACTTATTAGTTGTGAGATGTTCCACCAGGCATCAAATTCAAACTGAACATATAATTTTCATAAAACAATAAAAATTCTCAGTTTCAACATGTTGTCTGTTTTAATTTACATTTCACACAGCCTCCCAACTTTTTTGGAAATGGGGTTGGAGCAGGTAACAGTTTTATACAGCTCCGTTTCCAAAACAAATTGGCACGGTGTGTAAAATGTAAGTAAAAACAGAATGCGATGATAATTATATAATTACATAATGATTTGCGTATTGACTGATGAATTGCATTTTACACAGCGTCCCAACTTTTTTGGAAACGGGGTTGAAATGGTGAAATGTGAAAATGTAAAGCAGTACAGGGATCAGCCAGAAGGGGGCGTGGCGCACTCACACACAAATCCTTCACCGCTTCACTCGTTCAGAGATTCGCGCATGCGCAGTGATAATGTTCGGAACCAGCATTCATCGCCGAATTTTGCAGAACTTTCATAGCGTTAAGCGTTCAAGCGCCCTGATATTGTTAATTAGAGCTTAACACCTGCATTTAAGGTTAATTTGATCTATAGACGGGATGTGAGCGAATATTTTCTCCTCTATAATAGCGCAGCAGAACAATTCAGTTGTGTGAAATGAGCAAAGAAAAGACTAGAGAATTCTTTTCAAAATAAAAGAGTTAAAACCAGCCAACCAAATAAAAACAAATGTTTATATTTCTGACAAATATGTAAATAGGAGTTTATATTTCTGGTAATTAAACAAACTAGCTAACAAATAAATAAAGCATTTATATTTCCGGTAAACAGACAAACGTTTATGTTTCTGGAAAATAAGCAAATAAATAAATAAACAAATTAGTGTCTGTTTCTGGCAAATAAGTAAGTAAGCTTGCAAGCTAATAAAACTAACTATTTAACTAAAAAACTAAATAGGTGTTTGTGTTTCTGGCAAATACGTCAGCAAGCAAATAAATAAATAAATATTTATTTTCTGGAAAATACATAAACAAGGAAATGAATAAATGAATGAATAAATGGACAAATAAACACAAAAACAAACAAACAAACAAATAAATAAAGGAGTGAATATTTCTGGCAAATATGCAAGTAAGTAAGCAAATGTATGTGTATTAGTATGTGGAACCTTGCAGAGAAAATGAAGTATAAAAATGTAAAAATTAAAGATAAAAAAAATTAATATAAGTTGATAAATAAATGAGAAGTTTTATGTTTTTAAACCTTTTTATTATTTTTAATGCAATGATTTTCAAATATAAATAGCAGTGCAACTCTTTCTGTCAAAATAATTAACAGGAGTCAAACATCACCAGACCTGTCATCACAAAACATTAATTGTGGTCCAGTTCTATGCCTCAGGGTGCTAATAATTCTTGAGGCTGAATTTGGATGTAACAACTGTAATATGGCCTGTATGTTGCTCTATAGACAGTAGTCTGGATATAAATGTATGCCATGGAAGCCACAGCTATAAAATAAACACACATTTAGAAAAATAACTCAGAAATTAGTGCATTTATAATTTTATCTGCATTAAAGGTGCAATGTAGAAGATTAGACTTTTATTTCCAGGTTAGTTCTGTAAGGGTTAGGTGGGTTTGGCATTAAAATAATTTCCGCCCATGTTCACGAAGCCCCGCCCCCAGAATCGTAGACAGCTTAATTATTGCTTGAAAATAACTGACAGGTGGTGCATCCATACACAAGCATTCCGGCAGGGAGTCAGTTTTTCAAAATGGTTTGGGGACTTAATAAACCCTCGTTAAGGCCATGGCTTAACCAATTGTTTTTAAAAATCATAGTCTACATATCTTCCAGGTTATTTGTACAAATAAAAAAATAAGAAAAAAAAAAATCAGCTATTGCACCTTTAACACGTAGGACTTTTATTTTGACCGTGACGTGTTTCTTAAAGTTTCCTGATTCCTCCAGTGTTTAACCGTTTAGCTGGAGGCTGGGGCCTGGTTTTGGACCATATTTGCATTTTCAGATCTTTTTGTTCTTCTTATTTGACATCCTTTGCTACAAACAGCTCAAACTGAGAGATCTACAGTATCAGCTTTACAGCTAGCGTCGTCTGTATACTGTACTGTTAGCTGAAAGAGCTAATATTAGCTTTAGCTTGGTTAATGTTTTGGGCTTCCTTTGTCGCACTGACGTTTGTTCTTCCTCTCAGGTGCACGCGTTCAACGAAAAAGAAAGCCCTTTAATTGAACAACATCCCTTTTTTCCCGTTTTGGCTTCCTTTAGCTTGCTACTCGCTGCATGTTGAATTCGGTTGTGTTTGTTTTTTATCCGTGTGATTATTGGCGCTAATGTGAATATGCTAACTAGCTAGCTCGAGCTGTTTGTTTATTGTATTTAATGACAACAGTCATAAATGTTCACACATCCCCAGGCGTTGTGGCACTTCCGGGTTTTATCTTTTCCTGACATTTTGTAGTATTATCGTCATATAGCATTGGTTTAAGGGGAAAATAAACAGCTAAAGTCGATTAATCGCGTAGCCTGAGACCTGCAGCGACCGAGTCGTTTTGCTCCGGCTGCGTCACCCTAGCAACTACGCGAATTCGAATTAATTTCCGCAGACTCGACCGAATTTACGCAAATTCCAACTGCGCGCGACATGTTTCGTTTCCTGGACGACGTCGATGACAATCCGTTCATGATGTGAGTGACTTCTAAAAAGCGGTTTCTTTTCCTTCACTTTCTCTCCGTTTCTTTTTTCAAGTCGAAACTTTCAGTTATCAAACTGCGAATTTATTCGTAAGTTGTTTGCAGCAGCATTTGCGCAAGGAACGTTTGGAGCCTACGATACCTGCTGAGTTTGTGTACATTCAACCGGCGTTGAATCGAATAATTGAGTTGCTGCGATGTTTTGTTTTCTTAACCGACGATTGGCTCTGATTTATCGAGCCAGATATGAACAAATGTATTTGTACACTTTTTGCGAATTGTGTTTACACAAGAAATGTGGTCTTCATGAAAATCCAGTTTGTTTGGAAAAACATTCGTATCTGCTTTAGTTTGCTTATAAGGAAACTCGCTAACGGTAACCTGTGTTTGTAAATACGGACTTATTTTAATTTAACCAACATTTTATGAAACTCTGCCTTTTATTGCAAATTCATGAATGGTTGGTACTTTATGGCTGTTTGGCTTTTATTAACGTACGCACGTGAGAATGATAAATCTGCGTTAACGAAACTTTTGTAAACCTGCCGTTCATCTTTAGTTTTGGTTTGGCCTCAAAATATTTACATACGACTTTACTGCAGAGGTGATAAATGAGGACCGTTAGACATATACCTTTCGACTGAATTCCGCAAACGAGACCTCTGGCTTCCCTGCTGTCTGGGGAACAACATGCGAATTACATTAGAGTTCTAAGCTAAAATTAGCTCTATTGTTAGACTGCGTTGAAGACTTATGATTGCTTTATCTTCTTATGAATTCTCAACACTTGTAACATGCTCTTGCCAAGTGAGTTGATTTTCTTGCGTTTCCTCAGGGACCCATTTGCAGCGCACCGTCGACAGATGAGGAGCGTGTTCGGGACGTTCGGGTTCGACCCGTTTCCTCTGAGTCCTCAGATCCAGTCGGCCCGAGCTCCCATGCAAGTACAGGTAAACACCGCTGTCCACAAATACTGTAAACTCGTTGCCCGAGTGTTGGCACTCTGAATCGTCTGGATTTTTACACACTGATGTACTGCTTGGATTTATTTTGTGCGTTCGTACACGTTACAATTTTGGAGATTAATTCGGAAATGAAACCGAGAGAATAGGTGAGTAACTTTAAATGGAAAGCAAACAAAAAATGCAACAGCGTTGCATTATAAATAGTAAGGACCTGCTGGTATCTGTCTGCCTGCATGTTGCGTTATCTGTTTATTAATCTGTCCGTCTGTCTCCGTAGCCTCAGGCTGGTGCTTTGGCCCCCTACGGTATGATGGGAATGGTAAGATGACACTTCCACTTTTCCCTCTTTGCCACTTGTTTGTGTAGATTGTTTGTGACGAATGATGTACAGCACGATGCTGAAGGTGCCTGTATTTTAATCTTAGTGACTGTATTGAGTGATCTACACATTTCAAAGTCTGTAGTGTTTGCGGTAGAGATAAACGAGTGTGATGTCATAAGTTATGGAGGTTTAGCCAGTAATGGTGATGCGGAAATGTAAATTTGGCACACGAGTAGATGTGTGTGTATATAGAGTTGTGAAGATGTCGGTGTGTGTTGCAGGGAGGAGGATTCCTGGATATGTTCGGGATGATGGAGAACATGGTGAGCGACAGCACACACTCATTACATGCCAGTGACGAGAGCGGTATTAGTTTATAAACATGATTTTTTTTTTTTTTTTTTAATCTGTTCTTTTTGAGGAGCTTGTGTGTAGATGAAATGGTTAATCCAGTTCCTGTTGACTAGTTTGTGTGTGTGCGTGTAAAAATGGCATGGTATTTTATACGTTTGCATGGTATTTGTTAACATGCGCATATGCGTGTCTCCTACAGGACCGGTTCACCGGTTCTCCAGCCTGTCAGTCGTTCTCCTCCTCCACCATCATCTCATACAGCAGCGACTCCGGAGGTCCGAAAGTGTATCAGCAAACCAGAGAAATCAGAACAGCACCTGGAGGGGTGAGTCCACAGACATACACACTCGCATGTAAAAATGACATGAGAACACACCTGCATTATGTGGACTCCATTTTTTCCCCATGATCCTACATACACGCACTCCTACTTGAGAGGTTCTAAGAAATTAGAATATCACTTTGGAGGGGTCTCTCTCTCTCTCTCTCTCTCTCTCTCTCTCACACACACACATTCTTGTAATCAAGACATTATGAGGACACACAACCGCTTTACAGGAACTCTGTTTTCCTACACACATGCTCTCCTATCGCAGCGGCTCTGAGAAATTAGAACATCACCTGGAGCGGTCTGTCTCTTGCACACATGAGTTCTTGTAATCATGACACCATGAAGACACGCACCTGCTTTATGGAAACTCCATAATCCATAATCACACGATCCTACACACACATGCTTCTACAGCCCTTAGAAATTAAAATATCACCTGGAGTGGCCTCTCTTTCTCGACCAACCCCACTGCCCATCCTGTGCGCGTGCGCGCACACATGCACACGTACAAACGTGTAATTATAATGATCCACATTGCGCACACTGTCACACACCTGTTTTATGGGTACCTGTTTTAGCCAAGGAGGTACATACACATTCGTGTAATCTCAACTTTGAGCACGCAAGCTTGTTTTACGTGGTCTCCATGTTCCCAATATATTACACACACGTACATGCACACATTCCTACAGCACCAGCTCTGAGAAATTAGAACATCACCTGGAGGGTACAGATGCACCCTACTTGTCATACCTTACCTTTGTCTACATTAAATGCTGTTGAATGACACTTTTCACTGTGTGTGTGTAGATCAGAGAGACACGTCAGTCGTTGCGTGACAGTGAGAGCGGAATGGAGCGCATGTCCATCGGCCACCATATTGGAGATCGAGCTCACGTGATCGAACGTTCCAGAAACGCGCACACTGGAGATCACGAGCACCGACAAGACTTCATCAACCTGGAAGAATGTGAGTGCAGCACGGGTTTTAACGTGCCCTTCGTAAGAGGATACTTTGAACGGATTTTGTTTCAAGACCCAGGTCATGAATACACTGGAAAGTAAGCTTGTCCAGGTGTTACACATCGCTTTTTGCGCAACGATAAACGTGTCCTAGATTAGTTAATGTGAAATTTCTAAACTGCATCACATGAACCGTATCGTTCGTGTAGTCAGTTGGTAAGTTTAACTGAAATACTGAAAGAACACTTATTGGAATGGTGTCCTCAGTGCAGCGTCGGCCACTTGCAGGCTCCGTCCTGAAGGCTAGCATTCGACCAAAGTTACCGTCAACCATTATAACGATAATTATGATGGCTTGGCTTGTCATAATCTGTAGTATGTTATCTGCTTTCTCTCTCTCTTTTTTTTTGTCTCAGGTGAAGCTGAAGCCTTTGATGAGGAGTTTAGGAGGGGAGTAGGACGTTATGGGAGCCCTAACGCCCGTAGCCTGGATTACGGACGGAACCGAAGGACACCGGCAGGACAACTGGCCTTACCCGCACCACCAAACTCCAACTCCTCCTCCTCCTCCCCTCGACCCCCCCACCGTCCCCGCTACGACTGGTAGGGATACATCCCTAGCTGAACTAAATTGTTAAATAACACATTTTACTACCTTATGTTTTTACCAAAGCAGCTATTTATTTATGTTTAGGTGGTCCAGCGAACTCCCCCTTTTGCGTAACTCCAGCTAGCTATATTCAGTATCATATTTTACGTGACAACTTTTGGGGTAGTAACAGTGACTCCACTGTGTATCGGGATGCAATCTAGATCTGTGTAACATTATACTTTTATTTAGCTATGTAGTATTCTAGGTATTTGTTTTTAGTCATGTGTAATGCAGATGTGTGTGTGTGTGCGTGCATGCAGGTGAAGGAACCAAGCAGAAGAGCCTCATGATCTACCTGATGATGTGAACGAGCTTGTTTAGGAAACCCTGGTCCTGCGTCCTGGCCTGAAGTGTGTGTGTGTGTGTGTGTGTGTGTGTGTGTGTGTAAAAAATGTTACACTGCAGGACTGACACTGTACAGAATAAATAGCTGGGTCCAAAAATCCGAGTGCACTACTGTCCGCTATATAGGCCGCATCACAAAAGTCTCACAATACCTGTGGACGTGTCCCAAACCCTGCACCCTACACCCTAGTCACTACGTAGGTCGTGGTGCATTATGGAGTACTATGTCTGGACCCTGCCCTATTGCAGGGCATTGTGGGAATTCTTGTGTGTGTGTGTGTGTGTGTGTGTGTGTGTGTGTGTGTGTGTGTGTGTGTGTGTGATGGATATGCGCTGACAGAATAGTGGACTCCAAAGATAGTTAAAATTAAAAAAAGTTGTGATTTAGGACATACAGTGAGTGTTAATAGTAGTATTGAAACTGCATTCATGTTTGCTTGGTAGTGCACTCTGACATTTTGGACATTACGTAGCCTCATCACATGCACGCACACACCACACACACACTCTTAAACATTCAAAGTCCATTCCTATGCTTCCAACTATTAAATATTAAAATGTGTAATTTATATACTGCTACACACCAGGCATGTGCCGATATTTAAAATGCCATATAACCAAACTAGATTAAGTTTTGTTGCAGTTAACGATACAAAATTCATCTCGCACCTTCTCCGATAAGGGCACGCACCCCCCGTGCTCCAAAATAAGGACTCTTATAAGAGGGCTGTCCTCACCAACGAGACACGCAGGACGATCCGCGCCTCCTCCCGACTGGAACGCTGACGGCATTTTGCATCAGCGGCGTCGACTATTGCGGCATATTGTATTCTTAATCATCGGTACATGCCTACTACACACACACTGTACAGTTCATTAATGTCTGTGTTGTTGACGCTATGCTAATCTGTGATTTGAGCTGTACACTGTTGACTAGTTAAACTTATTAATAAATAAATTAAAGTTGTCTTTGGCCCCTGTCTTGTTATTAACTGTACAGTGTGTGTATATATAGTGCATATACACCAGTCACTTTATTTGGAACACCTCACTAATAGTTCTTCGTGGCATGGATCCCACAAGGTGTAGGAAACATTCCTTTGGAATGATTGCGTCACGTAGTTTGTCAGCTAAGCATTCATGCTACAACTCTCTGATTCGACCACATCTCAAAGGTTCTCTACTGGATTCAGATCTGGTGATGAAGGAGGCCAGTGAAGTAAACTGAACTCATTGTCATGTTCATGAAACCAGTTTGAGATGTATTTGTGCCATTATGCTGGAAGTAGTATTAGAAAATGGGTAAATTGTGGTGGTAAACGAACAACAATACAGCTGCGCTCTGGCATTCAAAAACATTCCCCACAGCATTACACCACCACCACCAGCCTGATCTGTTGGTCAGGTTGGGTCCATTGATTCATGCCAAGTTCTGACCCAGGTGACTAGTTTTCCAGTTCTCAACAGCCAAGATTCCTGATCTTGGCTGACATGAGCGGAACCTGATGTGTTCTTTTGCTCTTGTAGCCCATCCAACTTCAAGGTTTGATGTGTTGCATGTTCTGAGATGCTTTTCTGTTCACTACAGTTATAGAGTGGTTATTTCGGTTACCATAGTCTTCCTGTCAGTTTAAAACAATCTAGAGACTGTTTTGTGTGCAAAGGTGTTGTGTGTGAACATTAACTGAAGCCATTGTTGCTGTATCTGCATGATTTTATGCATTGCGTTGCTGCCACATGATTGGTTAATTGTTTGAATGAGCATGTGTACAGGTGTTCCTAATAAAGTGTACAGTGTGTGTGTATATATATGACATTGAAATGACTTTGCTAGCTAATATGTGTCAACCCTGTATTCGCAGGTCCCTAAACACACACGTTTTAATTTTATAGGAAATAGTAGCCCTAGGTGCTTCAGGGCCCTATGTTTCAGCTCCATGTTGTTTCAATCCTGTTCTCTCAACATGAAGGAAATACACCCATATTTACCAAGATGCTAATTTTTTGTGATATTTTATACACGGTATATCTGGAACAGTGTTTACGGACATGCTGCTTGTAAAGGGTTTGTTATTAAAACATGTTTAAGTTTAATGACTTGGAAGTTGTTTATTGGTGTCTGTTCTAAATTAGGTTCTAAAGTGTGTTCTGGGGCATGACCTTTGCTGATCCTATGACCCCAACCATGACCTTAGACCTTACAAATGTTCTCTTAATGAATCATGAGGGAATATAAGGACTAGGGAAAACAGCCCCATGCCTGCTGAACGATATTTTAATTGTAACACACACCAGTTTGGTTAAAGAGATTTCTACTTATTCCCAAATTAACTGAGACTGCACAAATAGTTCAAGAACTCAATGCACATATATATATATATATATATATATATATATATATATATATATATATAGTTTATTGCATATTTCAATTAAAATTATGCTAGCTACCAGATTTGTCCAAGGTCTAACTGAATATTCACGTGACGGATGAACTGCGGAGCCAAGCCCACTTCGCAGAACCTTATTAGACCTAGGGTTTAGGGTTAGGGTCAGGCTTTGGGTTAGGAATTTCCATCAGTACTTCTGGCTGTTAACACTCATTGTCCCATGGTGTGTGTGTTTCGTGTACTGAAGTGGGTGTGTTCTGTCGTCTGCAGGACTGCACGACCACGACCATTCTCAGGCTTTCAGCCTTGTTAACATTATTAGCTAGCTAGCTAGCCTAATGTTACCATTAATGCTCTTAAAGTGTTGTTTCATTATTAAAGTCGAAATTTTGTCAGTACAATTAGTAAAAAAATACAAATATACATTTCTCCATATAATAAGTCAGATAAATTGACCCAAATTCATGGGTAAGTTTAGTTTCTTGGACATCTTTTTGTTCTTGTATTTGGAAGAACTTAACATATTAGCAGGTAGTAGCTACATCTTCCTAGCATATGTTTGTGAATTAGCCAGTAACTAAAAACTGAATAACCATTACAATTTAATCAGTGATTGTATAGCTACAGGAAGATGTAGCAGGGGTAAAAGGAAAGAACTAATAAAGATAACTAGCTAGTTTAGTTCAGGTTCCTCGACTAACATAGGCTACACATTTGGGATTGACAGCCATCTGTATTGTCTTAATGGACAGGTGAAATGCTGTTTAATGCCTATGGAGGGACTAGCAAAAGGTTTAGGGTGTGATTTTGAGAAATGACAGGAATCTCTTCCATTTTCATTTTAGCCTTGAATGCCTGTAACCATAGTGACAACTGCAGTAAATAATTCTGATAATATAACTGTAGCCATTTTAAGTGTATGTTGAAATAGTTAAAGTAAGAATATTGAATTTCTAGCAACCAGTATGTTCTTAATTCAATATATCCGCATTTTCAGCACCAACACTATTAATATTTCTCATAAAAATGGAATCGTTTGATGTCAGAAGCCTTGAGCAGTCGGTGTATCTTCCAAATCAAACTTACATCCA
>JAQMYM010000033.1:2352057-2373208 GCA_030014255.1 Parauchenoglanis ngamensis
GGGTGTGCGGGTCTGTCTGGGTGTGTGTGTGTGTGTGCGTGTGTCTGTGTGTAGACCAAGCTATGTTTCTTATATGTGTGTGCAGTATAAGCTGTATTATATTTAAGCGTTTGTGTGTTTGTGTCATAGACAGCCCTGTACCTATCTGAGTGTGTGTTTGTGTTTGGTGTGTATATGTATATGAGCTGTTCACCATGTATGCTCAAGTGTCAGTATGTGAGTGCATGTTGTGTTCATATGTCTGTGTGATTTTCAAAACCGGTATTATGAAAAGAGGTTTTATATTAAATGAATTACACATGCTGCAGTGAGTAATATTTGACTTTAAACATATTGGGACATAACGTTTTATTTGGATGTATGTCCATGTCTGCAGCCAAGACTTCCTGGCAGAAGTTTTGTGCTAAAATATCCCGGTACTTAACATAATTCTCAATGTCGTCAATCTTCAGAATGAGGTCCTGAACTACCAGTAACAACCAGCTCTAAAGCCTCACTGATCCACCACCATATTTTCAGTGGGTTTGGGGGCTTTTCCTTCTAAAGTCCTAATTTTTGCTGATAGTGTTCATGGCCTAAAAGGTTTTGGTGTCATCTGACCACAACACATGATTCCAACTGTAGCTCACATTTTGTGGCTTGCTCTCATGGCCTCTTTTGGGAAAGCTTTGTACAGAAGTGGTGTTATTTGCATTGAATATTTAAATATTCTTTAGAGGTGTCAATCATATTCACATGCAATTCTTACTGTTATTTTTACTTACTGCGAACAATTGTTTGAGCAGAAATTTCATTGAGAAATTTCAATGAGTTTCACTATCCATATAGGATATTTCAAACACTTGAGCGGTGCCAATAATTTTGGTATTGGCTGTATATATGAAAGTGAGTATGCATGTATGTAAATATATGTGTTTTCAGATGAACGTATTTGAGATCCTTAAACATACAGCTGTTCAGATATACACTGCTGGCTTGTGTGTGTGTATGCGTGCTGTCAATGCTGGGGTGTTAAGAGTGTATTAATTATCATGCGGGCTGTGTTCTAAAATTAGTCTCATAAAGTGTGTGTGTGTGTTTGTGTGGTTATGAATGAAACTCAAGGCCTCCATATATCTTTTTTTCTCTATCATTCTGTCAATCTTCTTTCACTCCCCGAATGTATGGTATCAATCATATGTCTCGTCTTATTAGTGTTTTCAAAACCAACTCTATCGACACTATCACCTATGATGCAGAAGTATGAATTGCACTTTTGATCAAACCTCTGACAGTTCGTATTCTGAGGTGGGGTGCAGAAAGTTGTCCTAGATTGCCAGCTAAAAGACGTTTTAGAAATAAGTAGCAAAAACATAAGTACATTTGTACCACAGTGCTGTTGAATGCTTGATTCTGATTGGTCAGGTGTTGATTAATTTTCTATAACAGCAAAAATAAAAATTTAATCATTGGGAATTGGTATAAAGCTATACTGTCATTAGGTAAATAATCAACTTAGAATTGGTTACAGTACCTTTGTTTCACATTGGGCTGCATCACAAAGCCCCATCATTGGTTATTTTCCTAGAATAGCTTGCCACAAGGGTTTTATATGCAATGTATATGGTACACAAGGTGGCATCCTCTAAATGTTTTACAACAAAACAGCCAACAGGAATCCAGTGGCTCTGTTATGTTATCATTTCCATAGTGATAGAGAAATGTTGACTGTCCAGTATACTCTGTGTCTACTGGACCAGAGAAGGTGAAGTAAGCCAAAGATACACTATATTGCCAAAAGTGTGTTGACACCTAATCATCACAACCATATTTGGTTTTTCCCAAAACTGTTGCCACAAACTTGGAAGCCCACACCTGTATAGGCTGTCTTTGTATGTTGCAGCATTTCAATTTCCCTTGACTAGAACGAAGGGGCACAAACTGGTTCCAGCGTGACAATTCGCCTGCGCCCAAAGTGAGCTCTATGAAGATATGGTTTGTCAAGGTTGGTGTGGAGGAACTCGAGTCTCCTGAACTGAGCCCTGACCTCCAACCCCACTGACAACAACAAGCACATGTGGGTGGGATGGTCAGATGTCCACATACGTTTGTCCATATAGTGTATATAAAAACAGTATATGCCCTCTTAGCTGTCGTTGGTATCAGCGATGTATACACTATACTGGGAAGTTGCTAAACGTAGAGCGATCACTTGATAGCTAACAAAGAAACCGAGAGAGACAAATGAGCTTGTTTAAAGAGTTCAACACTCTTAGGCCTTATCTATCGTGTGTGTGTTTTTACAGTATTTAATTCTCTGAGTGCTGTGTATTGTGCGTAAATCGCCTGATGGAAGAAATGGAGTGATGAAAACCAGAACTCACAAAGAGCCGGTGAGTTCAGAGAAAATAATGCTGTATTCAGAAATGTTTTCACAATGTTTATGCAAAGTTTCAACATCAGCTTCCCCCTCATTGAAATAATCTTTTTTTGACAGCTCACTGTTCACAAATTGTGACACCAAATCTGATGGAACCAGTTGGATTAGCAGTCGATGCTAACCTGTTTGTTCTGTCTGTTTGTTATTCATTCATCCATCCATGCATACATCCATCTCACTGTTTGCCCATCCATCCACCCATCCATCCATCTACCTTTTTGTCCATCCACACATCCATCCATCCATGCACCCATCCATCCGTCTACCTACCTGTTTGTCCATCCATTCATCCATCCATCTACCCACCCACCTAGCTGTCTGTCTGTCTGTCTGTTTTGCTACACCATTCTTGATATTGTACTCACACTTTCGAACTCAAGTATCCACCTGTTCTCTTTAATTACTAAAATCTTGAAATAGTTGTTTAAACTGATTAAGTACCTATCTCTCCATCTTTCCTTCTTTCTCCCTGTCTCTCAATGTCATTCTCTCTTCTTCTCAGATGCCCGTACGTAGTGGGCGAAGGCGGGGTGGCAGCGAGGAGAGGAGAGGGAGACGTCCACATCCTAGCCCATCTCGAGCAGAACGAAATGAACGACAAACAGTAAAACACTCGTGCTTTTACTTTTATACTCTCTGTTGTTTCTATGCTTTAATTTCTCATCAAAGCCTGTTCAACTCTTTTTTTCCGCTTCCTTTCTACACTAAAATAAATGCAATGAAACAAATAGGAAATGCATGTAGTTACAATATTGATGAATTTAAGTTTAAATACGATAGTTTCAAGCATTTATAAAGGGTTAATAAAGGTTAATATGAATGCTAGCTAAGCTAGCTAGTTAGTTGTATCAAATTTATAAGTATCTTTCATACCTGTTAGTCTTTGAAATCAGTGCATGCTCTTTGCACCACCAATTTGTTTTAAGCTTTCTTGATGATCCTGCTCTGTATATCATTGTCTCTTGCTTTGTCATCTTCTGTTCTCCTCTCAAGTTATATTTGTTTTATTTTTTCTTCATTGTCCCATCTATTCTTGTCCAGCCTCATTAATCTTTCATGTATATCAGACTCGTATTACACAAAGAGAAAGTGTTTTGGACTTAAAATATATTAGCGAAGAACATTTGACTGTAAAATATGATTTTGCATGTTTAGCAGAGAGCTGCAGGAGAAGAGCTTGGTTGTTTTAACAGACGACCACAAGGACAGGATTCATCTGAAAGTGATGGAGAGCGGACTATTCCTCCCCCTAAGAGACAGAAGGTCCAGGTACCATTTCCCACTTATATGTTTTCTAAAGCTTACAGTTTGTTTATTAAAGATGGGAAAGTGGCAGCAGTTGATTATAACAATGCAATAAATGCAAATGAGGACCAAACAATAAAAACATTTTATCACTCTGTCTGTCTGTCTAATATGTATGTATGTTCATGTATATACATTTGATTTTTTTTACTGCAAGGACTCTTTGTCCAGTGCCCCAGCATCAACCCATTCAACGGGCACTACAACTTCAGCGCCGCATCCAACTTCATGCAACACCCAGTCACGGGAAAGTGACAACGAAGACGGCCAGTCACAAGGCAGCCGCAGCTCAGCTGGAGGAAGCTTAGCCAATAGCAGCAGTAGTATTAGCAGTGGGCGGGATATCGATCAGGACAATCGATCTTCTTCACCGAGCCTCTCTGGCTCCCCATTAGCCAGTTTGGACTCTGAATCAGACTCACCAGATTCACCAAAGCAAGGCGGGAAGGTGAAAGAAGGAGTGGCGCCTAAACCGGGAGGAGCAGGAAGGGGGAATGATGGTGGTAGCGGAGAATGTAGGGACACTGAGGGAGGGAAGGAAGCAGATTTATCAGTAGTGAAATCACCATCATCTCTTTGTCCTTTGACCGAGAGCAGCAGTGCTAGAAAATCCTACTTTTCAGTTGACCCTAAAATAGCAACCAAGATGGAGTTCTCCAATGTTGTGGGCGATGAGGCTTTACATGGCTGCAGCCGCAGCAATGTCAACCCCAAAACGGCCTCTCAATGTGGAGGAAAGATGGTGGTTGGTGGAGCAGAGTATCCCCATGGAAATCCCAATGTTAGCCATGCCTCCTCCTCTGCTCTTCCACCTCCTCCTGCTCTGAAGCCTCTAGAGGCAGGCCAGAGTGCTCCTGTTGATGTTAAAATTGAGAAAGTTGAGAAATGTGACAAGGCTCCACCCTCTCTGCTTCCACAGGCTACCTCCCTACCCCAACAGGCACCCCCTCCTCGCCACACTCATCACTACAGCCCTACTACATGGTCAGGCAGTGCTGTTTCCACCTGCCCTGGAAACTGGGGATACACACGTTACCCAGGTGTCCATCATGCACCTGTGCAACAGCAACAATTGCCCTCTGTCTACAACCCCCCCTCCTCCACCCGTCACTCATCCCATCCCCCCTACCTGCCCCACACACACCCACCCCACCCACACAGGGAGTACTTGCCCAGGTACAGTAATCCAGCTGAGCGGGACAGGGCTACAAGGCTACAAGACATTGCGATTAAAGATGGCTCTGGTGGTTCTGGTGCACACAACAGTGCTAATATGGGAAGTGACTTTGTGACTCCTGTTCCTGGACAGAACCGAGAATTCGGAGGACCAGGCCGAGATGGATCATCAGGGGGTCGGGAATTTCGACCGGGATTCCGGGAAAGGGATGCACTGAGAGACTTCTCTTTGCAGAAACAGAACCAGCAACACGTAACACAGAGCAGGGACTTTGGACCTGGTGGGGCAAGTGGGACAGGAAGTGAAGGTGGGTGTCACTCAAGAGATAAGGAGGGAAGATGGGGAGAGTTTGCAGGCCAGATAAGGGAAGTAGGAGGAAACAGCAATCCAAGTAATGTTAACCAAGTAAATGTTAGTACGTCAAGCACCAGTTTACCATCTAATTCTCCACAAAACAGTTCAGCCACTCCAAACAAAGACTTTCAGTCTGCAGTGGAACAGGGGGGGCAAGGGCATCAAGGGCATCAAGTTCCTGTTACTGGGTCAGATCCTCCCCCCACTACACACTTCCTAAGGGAATATCCTCCACCAGAGACCAAGGAGTACCCTCCAGCAGGGGCCCAAACTTCATCTGCCCCTCATCCTGGTCCTTCCAGAGAATTCCCAAGTCCCACCAGACTTGCTTCAAATATGGGTCGGGACTTTGCTGGAGGGCCTGCCATTCCCCATCCACATTATCTGGTCCAGCCAGGCCTGACTGTCCAATCTAGGGAGAGAGAAAGAGAGAGGGAGAGGGAAAGAGAAAGAGAGAACAGTGCTCCAGCTTCCATTTATCACAATCGTAATCACCCACCGTCTCTTTCTCCTTCCTCATCTTCTTCCACACATGGACACCAGCCTCCTGCTTCATATCCCCCAGCTTCCCACAGCCAGCAGCCTCTTCCACCGTCCACACTTCCACCTAGTCAGACTCGTCCAGGACAGTACTCCTCATCCAATCAGAGTCCACCCACTACTCTCTCTCCACTTCCTAGTCCATCGACAAATCAAATGGGAGGATTTCCCCCATTTTCATCAACTTCTGCACCTTCTGCATCAGGTGCTGTCACTTCCTGTCTGTCTGGGTGCCGACCGGCTCCTTATCATGGCAATTTAAACAGTCACACCCCTTTTGCTGGTGCTTTCCATGGCAATAGTAACCATAGCAGCACTGCAGCGCCCAGCAATCCAAATAGCAACAATAGTGTTAACAGTCACATGCAGTTGCATTCGCCTACACCCTCCAAAATCCAACCCCATCTCTGCAACCCTGCTGCTCCACCCAGTAATGCACCCACTAGTGCAGAAAGCCAGTCTGAATCATCATCTTGTTCTCTGCCACCACCTGTCATAAAGGAGGAGCCAATAGAAGAGAGGGAGGAAACTGAGAGTCCACCTTCTGTGCTCAGAAGCCCCTCACCTGAGCCAAAGGCTATCGATATTCCAATTCACGCCAGCCAATCTGCTCGGTAAAACAGATATTTTTAATTTGATAATGTTCTATCAACCTCAGTAATTTAATCAGCAATATGCAATTACATACCACACAAGATAAATGGATGGGTATATACCATAAGGCATAATTTATAAGCCCTTTTCTCTGATAGACAGTGGGAAGATACCATTTTGCTAGCTTCAGTAATTTACAGATACTTGTAAAAAGTACTTTGCAGTACTGTAGTGTTAATAATATTGACAAAAGTAATAATTTATTGAAGTAATAATTTATTTTTGTGATCATTTTCTTTTTAGGTTTCACAGGGTTCTAGATCGTGGCAATGTTAATTCCTGTGCTCGTACTGATGTTCTTTTCATCCCCCTGGATGGATCTAAACTCTGGAAAAAGAGGAATGAGGCAATTGAACGAGCCAGGCGAGAGGTGGAACAGAGAGCTCGGGACCTGAGAGAGAAGGAGAGAGAGCGAGAGAGGGAGAGAGAGCGGGAGCGAGAAAGAGAGAGAGACCTGGAGAGGCACTTACAAGTGAGGACTAGAAAGTGGCTGAAAAGGTTTAGGTTCAGCAGAGGGAACAAACACTTGACTTAATCATTAGCCATATGCCATATGTTCTATATGTTATTCCTGTAACACCTTGCTACTTACATCATCTGCAGTCTTTTCAGCATAAGAGGAGAACTTGGAGAAACAGATTATTCTTAACATTCATTTACTTGGCCATACTGGCAGTGACTGTTTCACTCCTTCTTGCTACCTGTAACATTCTCCTTTGTAACTATGCTCATCAGTCCCAAACAATAATTGTATTAATGTGGTGATAGATTGACTAAACTTGATTATACTGGCTATCACTAACAAAGTACTAGAATTTTAGGCTGCAGAATTATTGTTTCATTCATTCATTAATTCATCTTCAACCACAGCCACTTTATCCTGATCAGGGTGGTGGTTGTGCATCCGGAGTCTGTCAAGGGTACACTGGGCATGGGGGGGGATACAGTCTGATTGGAATGTCAGTCTTTTGCAAATCAATTTAGAGTCACCATCTACATATCAGCTTGTTTTGCGTGGTAGGAAGAAACAAGAGAACCTGGAGAAAACCCTCATGCACATGAGGTGGAACATGCAAAACTGAGGAGTAATTCTTCATGCTATGCCAACTGCTAGAATCTAGATTTTAGCCAAATTTAAGAATCCAAACGTAACCAACAAAGTATATAAGACAGTGAACACACTAATATGCATTCACAATTCACTCCCCTTCAAACATTGAGGAAGGCTGTCCTCCCCATCCTCCTTCCTCGATCTATACCTATAAATAAAATCATTTAAACTAATGACATATGCAAGTAGGAGTAGTCTTGGTAACACTTTTAAAATAAGGGTAAGTGAAGAGGGGAAGATTGCACTATGAATAATTTATTTGTTTACATAAAGTGAGAAAAAAACAGGAACATTTCAAAACATGTTTTTACTGACTTCATGTAAACAAAATTTCAAAATACCAATGTCCTGGTCCAAAAGAAGTGTTTGAGGGGATTAATAATGAGCATGGCATAAGCTATGAGAAAACATCACTTACTACCGTGGAAAGGAATTATATTATAATAAAGGAATTATATATTTAATGATATTTTTCACTTTTTCTCCATCTCTTAGCAGAAGGACAATAACCCTGGAGCAGTTTCCCGTCAGGGTCCTTCTCTCTTCTTCTCTCCTTCCTCCTCTCTTCTCCTGGATCCTAATTCCTCATCCTCCTCTCCCTGTCTAAACCCCTCCCACCACCCTGCCCACCACCCAGCCCACCACCCTGCCCACCACCCTGCCCACTCAATTCACCCATCCCATGCCCACTCTCTCCACCCTTCCCTCTCTCATTCTATCCCTCACTCCCTTCTTTTACCATCGGTTGGAGGTCTTGGTCCATATCTTGGGCCTGATACACCAGCATTGAGGACACTGAGCGAATATGCCCGTCCCCATGCAATGTCACCACTTGGCACAGCCAATCGGGGTCCACCCCATTTTCACCCCCACCCCCATCCACATTCACACCCTCATGTCCACCCCTCCTTCTTCCTGCCTCAATTCCAAAACCCTGCCCTTGCTCATCCAAATCACCTTCCTGCTGATGCGGCCACCGCTGCAGCCATCCTTGGATTTCTTTATGGAACTGGCTTGGAAGGAGGCCACGGTCACCCTGGGGTGGGGCCAGTGGCAGGGCCTGGCCCAGGCGGAATGGCAGGGCTAGGGGCTGGCCTCGGAGGGATGGGGTTTCCACACTCTGTGACGGCTCACCGGGAGCGAGTGAAGTCGGGCTTTGACTTTAAAAGTGAATTTGACTCACATGCACATGCTCATTCACACTCCTTACTGCTAGGAGGTGGGGCTGGTGGTGGAGCTCCAACCAGTGAGGTTGCCCTTTATGGGACTCCTCCACCTCCAGCTCCACCCCCTCAAGCCCTTGCCACAGTTGCAAGAAATCCAAGCGCTGTCTCTCAGCCTTTGTCAACCCCGCCTACTTCTTCTCTGTTACCACCTTCCTTGTCTAGTCATGCCCCTCCCACTGTAAACCCTATAGGTCCTGCCCCTCCCCCTCCTCCTCCTCCTGCACCTCCCCCACCTCCTCCTGCACCTACAGCCTCTTCTCTCCATCACCCCTCCTCTCACTCCTCCAACCCTACACAGCCCCCAGCCCCTGAGGGTTACTCCACCCCAAGCCGAACCCCACCTAGTACTGAGAGAGCAAGGAGTGTGGAAAGAGAGAGGGAGAAGGAGAGAGAACGAGCTCTGCCGGGTGGAGACAGAGAAAGAGGAGCCCCAGCAACTCCAGCTGGGGGTGGAACTTCAGGAGGAGGTGGGGCATCAGGAGGAGGTGGTGCAGGAGAGTCTCTGGGGCGAATGCAAATGTTAAATGTGACTCCACATCATCACCAGCACTCACACATTCACTCTCACCTGCATCTACACCAGCAAGATACAGGTAACCATCACACAGCACGCACTTTAGTGTTTCTTGTACATAGTTTTTTGAGAATGTTTGAAATTAACAGGCCACAGTTGTAATAATTGATTGTAAATTGTTTATGCTAACAACATTTTATGCAAAGTGGAAAAATGGCTAGTGTTGGCTTTACTAACCGGAAAAGAAACACTGCAGTATGCAGTGAACTGAGAGCTTTACTTCTGAAAGAGATTCAATTCGTTTTAAAATGTTTATTGCATTTGAAATGGCTAATACCTGTAGAATGTTGAAACATAATCACTCTACAGTTTCATGCCACTAAGAATAGTGCCAGTTTCTAAGCTAAAATTCTACTTTGTTAAAACAAGGAATAAAACATTGTTTCTTTCCAACTGAAAAAGCTCATGCATAAACCCTAATTTTAGCTAGATATAACCAACATTACTGTTAATGCTGGCTGTAAGGGTTATGCAAAACATTAAGAAAATATTAGGAACAATTTATAAAATAATTTAAAAATCTATACATTATTCATTGTAAATTAGCTGTAAATGTTTGATTTTTTATGCTGTAGAAAATATTAAGGACTAATTATAAAACCCATTTCAATTAATTTCATAGGAAAGAAGATGAGATTTCAGCACTGTTTTATTTATTTTACTTTCCGAAATATATATATATATATTTTATAGCACCTAGCAGCGTGCACCCGCTCATTGATCCGTTAGCGACGGGAGCTCCGTTACCACGGCTACCGTATCCAGGATCCATCATCACACACCCGCTGACAGAGAGCGACGTACTGCGACAGCAACTCTTCGGTAACACACAGCTCTTCAAAAACTATTTCTTTTAGTTACTGAGATTACAAGTTCCCACAAGAATATCCCACAATAGTGTGTGTGTGTGTGTGTGTGTGTGTGTGTGTGTATTAAGGTTTGAATGTTTTCACCTTTTAGTGTGTAAATGAGCTGCTAAAAATCTGACCCATTGCAAATGTGTGTGTGTGTGTGTGTGTGTGTGTCTGTGTGTGTGTGAGTAGGCGCTCCGTTCCGTGATTTACCCCCCCACTCCTCCATGCATCATCAGAACGCAGAGCTTCAGATCCAGAGACTTGCACTGGAGCAGCAGTGGATCCATCACCACCATCACTCTCTCACACAGGAAGAGTATTACAGGTACACGAACACACACACACGCACACACACACACACACACACACACACACACACACACACACACATACACACACACCAATAGATCCAGGTACATCATTAATGTTGCCCTCTGTCTGATCTTCATTGCAGCCATCTGAAGAAGGAAAGCGACAAAACGCTGTGAGCTCAGACCCGAGCGACGGAGAAACACGGGAAAGTGCAAATAAACAAATGAAGGAAGTGACAGGAGTGATTGCAAACTCTTGACACACGACACTAACACCACAACACAACAGTGGTTCGACAGTGAGTGCGCACTACTGACACGTTATTTATCAAAAATAATGATAGTGTTATAATCATATTACTCCAAGACGACAGTACGATGCGTCCTGATTGGCTGAGAACAACAACACACAATAATACCACAGCTATCTGAAATTCTAGTTTTTGATTGGCTGGTTGGTGACCATCATGTTATGTAAACATCATCATGGGTGATTTTAGGATTTCTAACCTGTGTATACGACGTGTACTACAGGCAGTATTTTTGAACTGGAGTCTAAGAGATACGTTTTTTAAATTTAAACTTAATGTAGATGCTTCAGCCTGAAAAAACATTAGGTGATTGACAGAACATGCTGTTACAGGAAAACAATCAATGACTAGTTAAGGTGTTTTAATACTCTTATAGATGCCCACAGAAATTTCCCAGCAATTATAATTGATTAGTTATTGAAGAACATGTACCTTGTATCTGCTTATTGGTCATTTGTAACCTAGAAGATCTACGCACTTTAGTTCCTACTATTGCTTACATTCTAGTAGCTATAAATAATCATTCTGTCCTGAAGACTTTCATGTGGCGGAAAACCTCAAGTTACAGCTTTACCTCCAGTGGCTTTACCTCCAGTGTTTGTGTTTTACAAAACACAAACACTGGAGACTTTATATTGTTAAATAAGCTGCTCTTTAAAGAAAACGTATTGACAATTGACATTTTTTGTTAAATAATAGCACATTTCTAATTAGACGTACAGTGTCATCCCTATGAATTGGCTTTTGCTACAGCAACAATAATGTATCAGAACGAGCGCACTGATATAAACCTGTAAGTTATCTTGCAGCTGGAGCTACAGTCAGAGCTTCATCTTCTGACCAATTAGAATTGAGAATTCATAGTGCTGTGGTTAATGTGCTTTAGGGTCATGTAGTAAAATCACTCTCAAATAGCACTTGATGTATTTTCTACAAAAAACATGAATTTCAGGCCGAAATATCGTCATTTGCTGCACTTTTCACTTGCCGCATACACCGAATTTCTTATAATCACAGATCATTGAGAAATTTTTGGGAAAACCGATGACAAATTGTAACATATTTCCTTACAATGGAAAAAGACAGGAAACTTGTTTACTAGAAAAGCACTTATAAACAAAGTCTAATCGTCTGGAAAGTCTTCATTACTGAAAGGAGTTAGCAGTTCAGTTTTGTCTACAAACCCTAGCTAGCTACATTAGTAAGCTAGGTTGTTTATTTAAACAGCTCTGTGAATTGTTTATAAATGTACGTCGAAGTTTGCCAAAAGCGCTAGAACACATTTCTAGTTTAAGACATCTTTGACTAGCCTGCTAGCTTGAAGTGCTGTTTTTAAGTGTCACGACGCATTTTAAATTTTTTAATTTATATCCCAAACTTAGTAGAATGCATTATATTGTATCAAATAAAATGAAATAATTTCACTGGTGCCACCTTTAAAATTAGGTTTGGGACCCTTTTTTCCCACAACGTACGCAATACTGTAGTGGGAACTTCAGTAGTGCGCACTCTGTCGCCAGTTGAGGACTTTAATAGGGACAAACGTTTGATAACTGATGTAATAAACAGTCATGTTAGTGCACTCATGTTTGAGAGCCAGCGACTAAATCAGAATTTTCTCTTTTTTTTGTCTTTGCATGTAGCTATAAATAAATAAACAAACAAATAAACAAACAAAAAAAGCCCTAATATTTGAAATTTTGGGCTAATACTAAAAAAAAGAAAAGAAAAAAAGTACTTTTTTTCCTAGTGACTTGCTCTGAGGGAGCGAGCGTGTACTCGAGTGTGCATGTGTACCTACACTC
The DNA here is from genome assembly GCA_030014255.1 of Parauchenoglanis ngamensis. NCBI lineage: Eukaryota > Metazoa > Chordata > Actinopteri > Siluriformes > Auchenoglanididae > Parauchenoglanis > Parauchenoglanis ngamensis. Next base: position 2,364,699 of record JAQMYM010000033.1, read on the forward strand.
CGCTCTCATACACCCTTTCTTTGTAGTATTGTTCTTAATTATTATAATTAATATCAATGTTGTCAATGTTTGTTAAATAATTATGTAATTATATAAACATATTATTTTGTGTTTTACATATTTTTTTACATTTTCATGGTACCGTTTATTTTTTATTTTTATTTAGAATTCTACTTGTGGGGGAAAAAAATATTGCAAGATTCCAATTGAAAGCAAAAAAGAATCTGGAAATAAAACTTTTTTTTTTCCTAACTCTGTGGTTAATTTGTGGTTATTTTAATGCATGTTTATAACCTTTATGCAATATCTCTATAGCCTACCCAAAACCACACCCTGTGTGTTTGTCTATATTGTCACGTTGAAGCCTAGTGGAAATAATAAGAACTTAGCCACTAGCTGGCAGTCCCAAATAAAAACAAAAATAATGTTAATCTTTAAAAAAAAAAAAAAACAAGCAAAGTTTGCGTGAGGTGTTGGATTGAATTTCTTACATTACACATTTTATAGTAGTTACCTGCTATGACCACTAGGTGGCAAAGAACGCTGCATTTTGTGTCAAACGCTGGTAAGTAAAACAGGTAGCAAAAATATGAAAGTATATAAAAAAGTTTGAATAGCAAATATTAAGACAATGATTTTTAAAGTAACTAGGAGAAACGAGACTTTGTAATTCTTGTCATTAAAAAAAAGACAGAATTATTTATGTAAAAAGTGGACACATTTTACACAATAATAAAATAATTGAAGATAGAAAATAATGAATCAGTGTGATACGATTCTGAGGAATTTAACGGACAGACAGGTGCATATACAGTATTACAGTACTACATTATAAGTAAGCAGTGTACAAAGTACACCGTTTAGCACAGAGTTGCTATGACGACGCTCCTCCTACTATTCCACCTGCCGACGCTTCGTATTCTCCAACCCCGCCCCGTTTTTGCTCGACCCCGCCCCTCCGCGCTCGCGCGTGTGCGCTCACCATGGTTACGTCTACAAGCGCGAGCTAGTGCCACTCAAGATGATCAGATAGCGTCAGGTGGCGTGTTATTTTAACATCTTGTTTAGGTTATCGCGGAAGTATGCGGTTTTGGACGCGGCCCAAGTCAGACCGGCGGGGCTTGAACGGCAAAGAGGCGAGCAGGATATTACTCACTGAAACAAGTTGGAGTGTCAGACGGGACACCGCGAGCGGTAACAAGGTAAGCGTCCTTTCTTTTCCCTCCTTCCTGTGAAGAAAAGCTCCTTCACAGCGTCTAATACGCTGAATTTACTTTCAGCGCCAAGCGGAGGTGAATAAACTAAACTAAACTAAATTCGTCTGTTTTGTTGCCTTTACTGGCTTACAATTCTGAGAGGATATCCTACACAATGATAAACACTCAACAGGTGACGGACTTTTAAGTCCTTTTGTGTCTTTTTTTGCTACATTAATCAGGAATAATCTACGCCTCAGTGGAGGCTAATTGTATAGCTATGTATCAATACATACGAAATAGGCTATAAATATTAAAAATGTCTAACTATAGTTAACCTCAAAGCCAAAGCTAGGCCTTTCCGTAGTATTTACTATACAATTTGCTATAAAAGTTATAATTATAGAAATAATATTTCAATAATAGACGTTTACAGTATTTTGAGTATCAAACTGGCAACATTTGACTCCTTCGTGTCAACGAATCGATTCACCTAAACGAGTCGCGTATTTATAATAGGCATTCCGATTCGTTTAAGTGATTCGGTTCTTTCGAGATGTAAGGGCCTGTGGAGTCTAAACAGGAGTTTCAGAGCTTTTTGTTCCTGTCTCTTAGTGTTAAAAATACACCAATCCATAATGCTCAAAGTAACTCGGTTTCACCTCGAGCATCAACCCGTCGTTGATTCATTTCCTCACACAGCACACTTTCAAGTGTTTGTTTTCCCCTTCCACAGGCCCAATGCACTAAGCTCTGCAGATGTGGTGTTGAAGAAAAACAGACTCTGCTGTTAATTCAGGTTCACTCGAATTGAAATTGCATTTCCATTTATTTGTTTGCCAGGCAAAGTGTACTTGACAGCTGAGCTAAGATGTTAATGATCTTGCACAAATCCAGAAACAGCTTTGCTCACGCTGAGCTCTAATTTGAGCAACCACTGCACATGCCAAGGTTCAACAAAAAAAAACGAATCATTGCGTGTGAATCATGACGTCCGGGAAACAGGTTACTTCCTGTTAGCGCTTGCGTTACAGCAGCTGTCTCGCCAAAGGACACACGCACACACAAAAAAATCTCTAGAGGATGACTCGACACCTTCTGGCCAATCAGGATGGAGAATTCAGGTATAAATACAGCTATTAATGACATATTTTCTCGTTGTTGTACAACTCAACAAACGTAAGCGGCGTCATCGGTTCCACCTCGCTCTGTATTGTCCTTGCAGGTGTGTCAGTATCACTGCCGTACTGAGAGCATTACATCATCCTGTTTTGCTTTGCAAACCTTCCCGTCCAACACATCTACAGCAAGCAACCTTCACACACATCTGAAAAGCAGCTCCGTGCTCACACACACACACACACACACACACACACACACACACACACACACACACGCGCGCCTGTAGCAGACTCCATTAACTGTGACGTGAACTCATTAGCTTTGATTTTTGTCTTTAATCTGTCAGTGTGCCAGGAAGTCTGGTCGGACCGCGCGTTTTTTTTTCCGCTCCTGTGAGTGGAATTAAAAACAGTGTACGAAGGTGTGACTTTTTTTTTTCTTTACTCGCGTCCTGATTTTCCCTCCAGGTGAAAGAACTATGTTTAGAAGCGCTCTAAGTTTGGCTGTTCCACGGCAAGTTTCATAATATTAACAGATATGAATAAAATTTTCATACAAATGAATTTTCTGTTCACTGTTTTTTTTTTTTTGTTTTTGTTTTTTGATCTGTGGTTTGGTTTTCACGATGTACATATCACGTGTATGAGCAAGGATTAACCGTTGTGTCCTCTGTCTCTCTCTCTCTCTCTGTGTGTGTGTGTGTGTGTGTAGAGTGATGCAGGTGGATCGCCGTTGGACGGAGGTTTTTAATGACGCCGCACACAGAGAGGAGACGTCGGATCCAATGAAGGGCTCGTGCCGCTCCGTCGGTCCCGCCACAGCACGCTCACAACCGCTGACGATCAGGAACAGCTACAGGTCGCTGCTTACGGGTGCAATTCCCGTCGTTCGATTTCTTTCCGTTCTGCACATCACCTTCCCTCCCAATCAGAACCGACGTGTCGGAGATAGCGTTAATAATAAACACGCTTTTGTGTTCCACAGCTCCAAAGGTGAGTCCAGACCTTCATCGATGCCGTCCATACCCAATCCATTCCCCGAACTGTGTAGTCCCTCGCACTCTCCAGTACGGGTCGGCTCGCTGGTGGGAAACGCCACGCCCACTGACGAAGACACGCATGTAAGTGCGACCTCGGTTTTAAGCGCTTTTTTAACCAATCGTCCTTATTACTTTGTACAAAAGTGTGTGTTGGGTGCTGGTTAATACTCGCACCTCTGTATTATCCAACATAATGTTATTACATTAACAGAAAGAGTAGAGAGGGGTATAGCAACCAGTGGCACATCTAAATAAAGTGGTAGGTTTAACCAATGGGTGTAGCTAGATGGGAAGGAATTTTTTATTTATTTATTTATTTATTTATTTTTTATGAAGTCATGAAATGACGAAGGAGGGGATTAATCATGAGTGTAGCTCATGTCCTCAGTATCAGTTGATGGTTCCATAAGCTCTCGCTCATTGACCTTTTACTATCGACCCTATGCTCGGAAGAATAAACGTAAATCCTTAAAGAAATCAATCGTTCCTGAAGGCCAGCGAATCGGTGGTTGGGGATTCATGGCCACGGACGCGAGGTCATATTAAACACATACATGACCCGTAGCTATACGTGTCCCCAGGAACATTTTAATATCACTCCGCTTCTTCTATTAATATCATTACGCTCTACACGTTACTAATAAAGTATGTGGCTACAGGTCATGTACCTATATACGTTAGTAGTAACGTAGGCTTGCTAACATTTGTTTTTAGTACACGCGAACTGGACGCATAAACAAAACCGTAAACCAACTTGCTGCCTGTTTCTTTTTATGTTGTCAATATTTTCTAAGAAGCCACACCAATGAAAAAAAACAACAACTTGTTTTTTCATAAATAGGGCCTTTTTCTGGAGACCGGAACATTCTGCACTTCTTTCATGCTTAATAAAAGGAGTCATTTTGGGCGGGTAATTAAAGTGTTTGGACTTGTTGTGGTTCGAGATGCCACAACAAAATGCCAACGTGCCTCTGATTAGTGGTTTAAAACCCATCAGACTAAATAGTAGCAGAGACGGCATGCTGAAGTCAAGAAACTGACGCGCACGTGTGTGTGTGTGTGTGTGTGTGTGTGTGTGTGTGTGTGAACCCGCTGACTGAGTGCGTTTGACTGTTCAGTGCTACTGGTTCATCAGGTTTGTGGTCGAGGAGTTCAGTCTCTCTTTCTCTTCCTCTGTCTCTTTCTCTCCTGTTTTTTCTTTCCTTTCATCAGTGCTCAGCACAGCCTACTCCATTTTTTCTAACCTTATATATACACTCCGAACCTGATTATTTTTCCTAGAACAGCACACCCTGAAGCGTTTTATTATCCTCCGAGCTGCTGTAATGGAAAATGAACCAAGTTAACCAACTGAACACACAGCAGCGCACGCAGTATAAAACCGTATAACCTAGAAAATAAGTTGCACTGAATAAAGATTACACCGTATAATCCATTCTGTGAAAAGTTCAACGAGCACACGCACGGTTTTACAGTTTCTTTCTGTGGTGACATTTTAATAATCCCTGCACTTAAAGACTTAATTCCTTTTTTCTTTTGTCACTCGTACGTCCCCTTGCACAACTGCTTACCAGGAAGTAGGTGTTTTTCCTTTCTTTTTAAGTCAAAGTCAAAGAGTTCCTGATTCACGTCAACTGTTCTTAAAGAATGTGTTTGCTGATTTGTGTGTGTGTGTGTGTGTGTGTGTGTGTGTGTAGGTGGTAAGGGTGTACGGAGAGGACACACACAGTCGCTCTGTGGTCGTGTCGTCAGCGGCAACGGCGCGAGAGGTGTGTCATATTTTGGTCGAGTCGGCTCACTGCACGGACGAAGAGAACTGGGCTCTCCTCGAGCAGCACCCTTCACTAGGGCTGGGTAAGAAATCGCACCGCAGACGCAGTCCCGGTCCTCCATACACACAAGTAGTGCACGCTATACAGTAGTTACAGCACGGATGTGCGGCGTGATCTGAAATGCTTTCGGATCTTAAACGATGTTTTTAATGCCATCTTGTTTGTCGTTAAAGAGCGCTGCCTCGAGGACCACGAAGTGGTGTCCCAGGCGCAGGCCTCCTGGCCGCTAGACGGCGACACCAAGCTGCTCTTCCGTAAAAACTACGCCAAGTACGAGTTCTTCAAAAAGCCAGCGGTACGATCCAGCGCTTCCTGTTATTTATTTATTTATTTTTTTAAATTTGCATTCAAGTTCACAACACTACTTTGTTTGTTTATTTTATTTTAGCAATATTTCCCAGAGAACATGATCTCTGACTGCACCGACGTCAAGACGGGGATGACGCCATCGCAGCTTGTCCAGGTATGCGAACAAATGCGTGAAAGTCTTGAATCTCGCGCGCGAGCTCTGTTCCATTCCTAAAAAGCGCTCTCTCGCCCCCTGTCTGTAGAGCATGCTGAAGTGCGGATCGTGTCCGGAGATCCAGGGCCACCTGCATGTACGTGAAGCAGGGAAGAAGTCGTGGAAGAAACTGTACTATGTTTTGCGACGCTCCGGACTTTACTGCTCCACCAAGGGCTCGTCTAAGGTGCGAGCAATCTTTATCGAACAGCTGTTGTTGTGTTCCATTTTAATAGGTAGTCTGACACTTTAAGACTTTAACGGTGTGTCGAGCGGGCGAGTCATGTTTGTGTGTGCGTGTGTGTGTAGGAGCCTCGACACCTTCAGTGTGTAGCCGACCTCGAGGACGTCAGCGTGTATACAGTCGGAAACGGTCGGAAACTCTACAGCTCACCCAAAGGACACACTTTCTGCCTGAAGGTAACAGCCACGACCAGTTTCACCTGGTTTACAATAATGCGCTTATTCTAATACTGTTACTTTTATACCACTTCTTTATTTCTGTGTGTGTGTGTGTGTGTGTGTTTTGTGTATAATGTGTTTGCTGACTTGTGTGTTACTGACGTGTGTTCCAGACTAGCAGAGGCAGATTTCACGCTCAGGAGCTTAAACTGTTGTGCGCAGACAGTGAGCAGAGTAAAACCTGCTGGGTGACGGCTTTCAGACTGTTTAAGGTGCACACACACTCGCACAAAAAACCCTTTACCTTACATGACATGAATCAACGAATACGTATAAAACTGCTTTTTTTAGCGCCCCCTACTGGTGAAGTCTGGATTATTTCGGTCCTGTACTTACTTTACTGCTGCTGTGCTTTAGTTTTCTGACATGAAAACTGCGTTTCTGTGCTGAATCCATTGCTTGTGCTTGATGATGATATATATATATGTGTGTGTATAACCTCTGTGTGTGGGTGTGTGTGTTACAGTATGGGAAGCAGCTTCAGTGTAATTACCTGTTGGCTCAGGCGAATCCTAACCTACAGATCCCTCCACGAAATAACACCAAGGTCCGTGTTCTCACACACACATGCACGCGCACACACTGTTGCCATGCAAACTAACTGATGCTCCTATTATTCCTTTTTCACATTTCACGGATCACGTCTCCTCTTCCCCTCGTCTGATTTTAATCGCTCCTGTCGTTCTCAGCGAGCAGACGGAGAGGAGTCGATGGTAGCCATGGATTTCTCAGGGAAGAGCGGAGGACGAGTGATCCTCAACCCGCGAGAGGCCGAGAGCGCCGAGCAGGAGGAGGGTTACAACTGGAGGGTGTGTATGCGATAGGGTTTAACTGTCTATATCTTAACTTAATGTCAGTGTCATTTGCTTCTTAAATCTAACCAATGCCAGGAAATCTACTGAAAATCGTTCCGAGTTGTAGTCCTGCTTATATCAGTTCAGTTTCAGGTATTGGAGATGAAACAGCACGATACGTTCGTGGTTTTATATACTGGAAATCCGATTGTGTTTTACACGGTTTGTGAAAAAATGCCAGCTAATGCACAACTGCCATCTTCAAACGCATTCAAGCAGGCTTTTTTTTTTTTCTTCAAGACTTTTTGATTGTCATCATTTACAGCGTAACTCTTACCCGGCTCCTTATCACCCTATACTGTCCCACTCCCAGCATAGGGGATGTAAACACAAAATTTACAGTGTGTGTGTGCACATGTGTGTTTCAGAAGAGAGAGGCGCTGCGTTACAGCCTACCAAACAGCAGTCATGGGTCACGAACTCCAGGTGAGTTCAGTTTATGTTGCTAATAGAGCTCTGTTTAAACAGTTTATGAACACCTCATTGTTCAGATTTGGCCTTGAATGAATTCTGCTAGAAGTTGTAAAGTCAGTGAGCAATAATATTCAGAATGCCGTAGCCTTAATATGTTGCAGGAAAACAGTGTTATGCACTAAACACAGCTTGCAGACTACATACAACACGTCCACTGATTCAACTAGCTTTTATTGTTTGTATTTCCCCCATTTTCTCTTACCAAGTCGCATGCACGATCCCAGCTCTCCTCACGTGCTTCCTCTGAAGCCAGACAGACAGCTTTATTTTGAATACTGCTAATACTCTGAGTAACACACTCTGAGGAAAGAGCTACCCGCCCACTTCTGCGTACACGAGCGCATATCTGTCATCCCTCCCACCCAGAGAGCACGTAGCTAGCTCAACATCTGCATTGCGTTACATTGGCTACCATCTTTTTTAAAAACATTTGTTACATGAGACAGAACAGCACGCTCAAACTTTTACTTGCCTGATGGATAATGAATTTATGATATTGTCCATTATAGTTAGAAAATATTTACATTTTCACAATGTACTATAAAATATAAATCAGAGAATGCCACAAAGCCGTAACAAAAACGTTGTGTGTGTGTTTTTCTTTTATCGTGTAGCCGTGCACCAGACTCAGCCCTGGTTCCATGGTGGCGTTTCTCGGTCTGAAGCCCAACAACTGCTAGAGGAGCAGGGACAGGCGGATGGGTAAGGCCTTTGACCCCTTTAATACAATCAGTGTTATTTCAGATTTAATGCAATAATACACACAACAGTACTGCAGTGCACTGGATATATGAGTATGTAGCGTGCTTCCAGAACTGTCTGTCTGAATTTAACTGTCTGTCTGACTCTCCGTGTAGGCTGTTTTTGATTCGGGCCAGTCAGCTGCACGCTCAGTGTTTTGTCTTGTCTCTGTGTCATCAGCGGAAGATCAAACACTACCTGCTCATTCCCGTGAGTTGTGTGTGTGTGTGTGTGTGTGTGTGTGTGTGTGTGTGTGTGTGTGTGTGTGTGTGTGTGTGTGTGTGTGTG
>JAQMYM010000033.1:2383022-2425935 GCA_030014255.1 Parauchenoglanis ngamensis
GAGGGAGGGAGGGAGGGAGAGAGAGGGAGGGAGGGAGGGAGAGAGGGAGAGAGGGAGAGAGGGAGGGAGGGAGAGAGAGAGAGGGAGGGAGAGAGGGAGAGAGGGAGGGAGGGAGGGAGGGAGGGAGGGAGGGAGGGATCGTTTCTACACTCCTCCATAAGTCTTTTCAGTTTTATTTCCGGAGGCAGCTGATTGGCTGTGAATGGTTGATTGACAGGTGCAGGAAGTCATGCTATTATTCACGTCCTGTCTCATTATGCACTCCTTTTGTATTTCCAGAATCTGTAGCAGCTCGAGTAATAATTATGCACCTGAAAGTGATGGACACGAGTGTGTGTGTGTGCGCGCGTGTGTGTGTACACTTGTATATCTCTTGGAAAATGTCTCCATAATGATAGGAACCCGAGTTACGTACACCTAAATTTGATAACAGGAAATTTGATGTCCATATATAGAAAAAAGGAAGTTAATAGTCCGTTATGTAGAATTATTGGCACCCTTTTCAAAATAAATATATAAAACATTTATCTTCTAAAGATCTGACGCAGTTCATTTTGACACTAGGAAAAGTTTTCTTAATACACTTCTTAGTACATTATTTTCTCTGCAAAGCACTGGCTTTCACAAAAGTATTGGCACCCCGGAACCGTAACATAGACGTGCCGACATTGCTAACAAGGAAATCCTAGCAGGCAGGATGCATACTCCTCATGTATGTTGTTGGATGAGATGACCCACTCATTTTGTATTGGCTGAAAAGCCTGAGGTGTGGACAAAAGTGAACTTTTCGCTAGATATGGTTTTGACTGAGATTGATGCTTGTGCTGTTTTCTAAAGCGGTAACCCAATTACATGTCTGAATCTTTTTTCCCAGAATGATTTTGCACAGTCCAACACTCAATACTCAGTGTGTTTTGTATTGCATTCAGGTTGCTAGTCTTAACATTAGAGAATAGAAGTACCTGTAGTAGTGGCTGTAGGAATATCTGTATAATGTAATTAAGTGCCTGGTTCTTCTTATTATTATAAGTGTGTGTCCTTGGTTTTTTTTTTTTTTACATTAGCATTGCTTTCCTTTCAGTCAGGCTCCCCAGTAGGCAACCTGTCATCCAGGTCAAAGGTTAAAGAGACATTTTCCTCCTCCGAGAGTGTGCGTGTGTGTGAGAGAAAGGAACGATGAGTGGTTTGTAGCCTGGGGCTGTTTCTGCATTAAGTAGACTAAGTGTCCTATGGATGGCCGTTTTTATTCCATCAATTATCAAACGCTAATTAAAAGCATTGATACACATTATATTAAGAAGACTGTACAAGAAATCTCTATGCAAACGGTATCACATGGATGCTAATGACTCATTTTGTGTTAGTGATTAAATAAAAAAAAACTTCTTGGTTTGGACCAGTCTTTATAGGTGTCCACTTGGCGGCCATCTTGGCCACGCCCCCCAGGCCAGTGATACGACGAGGAGACAAAGCTGGTGTCTGAAATACAGATCTTGAAAGTAGGAAGAAGGAAGTTGTTAATAGCTCCAGAATTATTGGCACACTTCATCAAGTTAAACTAAAATAAATATATAAAATATTTTATTTTAAGCATAAGGGGATGTGGTGTAGTTCGCATCTTAGCACCATTTTTTAAATCTAAAAAGTTTTTTTAAGTAGTACATATTTTTTTCTTCAAAACACTCGTCTTAACAAAAGTATTGGCACCTGCGAGAGACCAACACAGATGGGCCAACATGACTAAAAGGAAATTCCTAGAAAACAAACCCAACAATCCTTTTCATATTACAGACATGCACAACAACAAGGTCTGGTTGTGATATTATTTAATCATAATAAGGATAATTCTAGTATTTTTTTACTGACCAAACATTTGAAAGTCCCACCTTTTTGCTTTCTTTTGGCTCCAAAGCTTGTAAATCCAGAGGTCAAAGTTCATCTAGATAAAATCAAAGTGAAAGTAAGTGCTCCCAAAACAAACGTCTTTTCCCATTCATCTCAGTTTGAGCTGAAGTTAAGGCATGTTAGCTAATCACTATAATCAGACCACGTGTTATGAAATAGGTCGCTTACTTGAAGATCTATTTTCAAAACATTTTTCATCTATAATAGATTAACAAACGGAAAGCCACATTTCTCAGATTATTTCCATTTTTTTAAAGTCTATTTTTAACGATCAGTATCAACGCATGATAAACACAGCAAGACACACAGTATTAATGTGCAGAACATCTGTTACAGCGCTGCGGGATGCTGGAAAGACTTGGTTCCCAACACCTCAGCCAGTCACGCAACATTTCACGTTCATGATTGTAGCCCCGTCGACTTCTTAAACAGATCAGAAAGGTGTGAACGCACAAGAGTGGAGCTGAATCAGGAGCAGCCAGCACCCAAAGCCGTGTGTGTGTGTGTGTGTGTGTGTGTGTGTAAATGCCATGCTGTTTCGCCTCTGATGCCAATTAGCCGTTAACTTTCCTCCAGCAGCTTCTTGTCCGTGTCAATGTCAGCGAAAAGTCTTTCCTATTTACTCTAGATTCCCCATCAAGCAGATAATTAGACGATAATTATTTACAATTTTTCTTTTTGCTTTCAAGTCGCGCATCCTTTCCCCTTCAGTGAATTCTGTTCCATTTTCCAGCAGACGAGTCTCATTCATAACCAAAAAAACCAGTGGATGTTGGGACGTATTAAAAGCCCGTCTCAGCCTCTGGAGCGTTACGATCCCCTGAGTCATCAGATGTTCACAATTAAACCTTCAAACTGATGATGAATTTCTTTTAAATTCACCTATTAATTAATTCAACCAGCACTCGTAATCCTTCATCCCTGTCAACTCTTTCTCTTTCTATCTCTCCTTTTTTCTCCTGAGTCATTTATGGGGCCAAGGCTGTGTACACAGCAGCCGTGTGGATTTATGATAGCGGAGACGGTAGCTGTCGCCGTTCTCGGCCTAAGTAACGACCTTGTTTGGGATTATGTCATATTTCAGCGTCCTTAGTAGACTCTGAAGGCCGCCGTGGCATTTCTCATTACGCTTACGTCCGACCCATACCAGCTCATAATAAAATCCATCCGTCCACTTTTCCATCTCTCCAGCCACTTCTCTGTCTATTTGGAATGCCTAATTTATCAGTTCTTATTGCGATAAGAACTGATAAAGGACACAGGTCAACATGCCAATTTTGTTCCTATCTATGTGCATGTACACAGAGAAGGTTAGAAACTCATGGATGCTCCAAATATTAGAATAAATGTTCCAAAAAACCCCCCCCCATTTTTCTTCTTCCTGTGATCAGGAAAATTGGTTGGCTATTTAAACCCGTGCCTTGTGGAATATTCCAAATAATTGTGTGAACCAGTGAGAATAGAGAGAGAGAGAGAAGTGGACGTAAGGGAAAAGCAATAGACAGACAGACAGAAAGGGATATTATCAGTCACCGCTAGAATTTTTATTTGCCGCAGGAGGCTTAACCGCAAATCAGCCCACGGAGACATAAATCAGACGTCTCGTTATCATCATAACCATCATCGTATAAATTACGCAAAGCCCGACAGTGAGAAGGTGTTTACTATGGGCCGTGAATAGCGGGAGATCGCGGAGGGATGAGTCACCTGAGACGTGAGCTTGATTAATCCCAACGCTTTTGTTGTCGTGTTTCTGACAAACATCAACGTTCGTCACGAAACCGGGCAGATTTGCGACAGGAACGCTCTCTTAATATCAGGAGGTTATTAGTGTATCAGTGTAACTATTTATAGTTATTAAGTTTACAGCTACTGACACTTCTGCGTTCAGATATCTTTAGCTCGTTTGCATTATTTATTTATTCATTTTAGCAGACTTATGATTAAAGACGTCCCTATCTGTTTTTTCTGCGGCTCTAATTTGTATGTAAGGGCTCAAGCACGAAAGCTGCTCTCAAGTCCGCCCTTCTGCTGTGAGGATGTCTGACACAGCAGGAAAAATATCTTAACACACACACAAACTTATACACACTAAGTAACACCAGACTGAGCAGCACAGATTGACCCTACACTTGCTTATGCTTAAGTAGCGCATACCATATGGGGTACAAATTACAGGTCACAGATCAACTATATACTATGCTTTAGAAGCACGTCGGAACGCCACGCAAAGAAAAAATGTACACTGATGATCATTTTTTTCACGTTTTAAGGATTTCCCTTCCATTATACCACCGAGTGAGCGCATTCTCAACTCTGATTGGTCAGAAGGCCTTATATTATGATTTTTTTTTGCAACAGCGTCTCCATTTCCATGTTATTGCTTCTACGGTAAAACTCTATCACAGACATGCCACAAACCCGATGCGTTCTTGTTCGTTTATTTAACATTTTTTGGAAGGAGTCTCCAATGTTAGCGCTTCGCAAATTGCTTGAACTGACGCGTGATTCCTGATTGAAAAAAAAATAAATACATTTTGCTTGAGTTTGTGAAACACGATGAGTCATAACAGAAACTAGGCCAATCATTTCTTATTCATCTCTTACATCTGTCACCTTGAGGAAGTGAACTGTTGTATTTTTGGAAGAGGAGACCTGTGAAATTGTAGATGTTTCAGGTGCAAATCGAGGGGTCGATTCGGTTGAAAACGACATTACAGAACTGTCCCCAAACTGTTAATCCATGCTCAATAAGGCTGAGGGCTGGTTAGTCTGCAGGATCTTGCATGATTGATTAGGCTTCTAAATGAGGCGAAGCTGGAGAGACGCGTTACCCGATGCTCATTTCTTCTTTTTTATTTCTTTTCTACAACCCCTGAGATATAGCACAGCAAGTGTGTGGGTTTGATATTTATGGGTTTGGTATGTGGCCAGGCCCTGCTGTTTATATTCTCCCTTACCACCCATTTTCGCTGTTATTAGTATTTGTAAGACTGTTTAAACAGTACGGTGTATCACAGTAGAGTCCACTATGAAAATGAAATCCGTAAATGATGCGCTGTAGAACGGTGGTGTCGCGCTGAGACGTTCCTGTGGTACAACATTTCGGAGTTAATCTTACAAAGATGGAGAGAAAGAAAAGGCAATAGTGCATACACATAAACCCACCCACACACACACACAGGCTCTTACAGCATGCAAATGTACATATTACATAGGCATTAGATACAATATACAAGTATACAAACATGACTGGAGTTTAGAAGCTTCATCTCTGTCCTAAACATATCACACAAACATGTACATATATAAATAAAAAATATAATAAGGTTACCATCTCTGCAGATTTGCCCCATGGGAGTCCCTCTGGCATCTCCGTTTTCTTCCCAGAAAATGGTGTCTTCATCCAGGATGTGTTCCCACCTCTCACCCAGTCTGTCCAGGATAGGCTTCAGATCCTGGGTACTGAAGAAGAATGAATAAAAAATTCAATAAAGTCAATTTTTAAACATGAGGAACAAAAGCCTTTGAAATCTGGGAAGGATCCGGTGTTCCCAGGTGGAACGGTTTGCCCAGAGACATAGATTAGGGAGCCATGTGCACAAGGTTTATTGAGCCAAAGCTGGCAGTGCGTTTACCAGAAAGAACAAAAACAAAGGAGACATTCATGGCAGAATACGAAAGGCAGAGTCGGGATTCAGGGCAGGGTACAGACGTGATCCAGAATAATGTCGGAAAGCAGGGGAAGGGCAAAACAGACGAAGTAAGGCAAAAAAGCACAGAGACGGAGAAGTTCAAATTCATGTCTTTGATAGATAGAAGGGTCTATCTGCAGTCTTGTAGCTGATAAGACACACCCACTTCAGTACACAACATGCATCCTAAGACAACGCATGATAACAGCTGGAAGTACTGCTGGAAAACCCTAACCCAAAGTCTAAACCTAATCCTAACCCTAACCCCTGACCCCTAACCCAAGGTCTAATAAGGTTAGCGTAGTGTACAAGATTAGCTCCACGAAGTGAAGTGGGCGTCTGCATCCACAGTTATACCTACTTGCCTTTATATAGCAAATCAGGAGGAAGTAGGAAGTAATAAAGGAAGTGGGTTAGACGTCAACAGAGGGCACACTCTGGTGGTCTGGAGGAGGTGAGTCCAGGCTAGACGTCACACCAGGAAACACAGTGACCTTGATCAGTTTGATTTGGACATTATGTATATTACATTGTTTATTGCAAATAATAATAAAAAAAACCATGTTGATGAGCTAAACTGGAAGCATCCACTGCAAGTACAAACACTAAATAGAGATATCCTGGTAGTGAAGTCTTGCCGCTGTTTGTGTTTATTCCGAGCTTTATATTCTCACGACGATATTTTTTAACCTTGGAGCATTCCTTGACTAAGCGCTCGGTCACTGTCTGCTCAGGATTAGCGTTTGTGTATTGATTTTGCATTGCACTTCGGGAAAAATGGATCTGGCATCTTTGGCGCGTAATTGAAAGAAATGAATAAAAGTAACACTGAAATACAATAAAAAACGACATATGTGTTGCAACGAGTGAGCGCGTTTATTGATTGATTTATGTTATTCAATCATAGCTAGGTGTCATGAGGCGGACTCGAGCTGCGCTCGGATTTAATCTCATCATCAGACAATTTCCTGCACCGTATCTTGTTCGTACTTTGAGTCGCCTCCTTTTTTCTTCCACTCCTGCTGCCATTTTCTATATAAATCTCTAAATCTCAACAGCTCAGTAGCCTAAAGCTGTATGAGCTGATGTGTGTATGTGTGTGCATGTGTATGTGTGTGCAATACTAGAAGCATCTTGAAGACCAAACCCCGGGAGCAGAAAGATATCAGGAATAAAACATGACGGGGTGGTGAGATGCGGTCTGGTGCGGAGCTGAGTTACTGTCAATATGCTCAAGTTGATTATTCTTCGTTAATAGCTCATCCCGGAGTGTTTTATTCCTCTAACAACACTGAATCGAGAATTTGCTGTGATATAATAGACCTCTGATCTGTCCAGCTATATGTGTGGCCTTTGACCTGTTGACCTGTCGCACAGATCTGGGCCAGGTGAGAGGAAGGTGGGACAGAAGAAGGATGATGCGAGGGGAGCATGGTGAATACCAACGTCAGTACCACACACTGGGCAACGCGGCCCGTCGCTTCTCCAACCCGGATGTCGAGGCAATGGCCAAGTTGCATGCGGGGGAGGCTGAGAGACAGCGGGGCAAATACCCACCTCAGCATGCTGCTACGCTCGTCAGTGCCAACTGTTCACGCCAGCAGGTACGTACCCCTGTGTGTGCTTGTGTGTGTTAGCTGTTATGAAAACATGACTTGGCATGCTGTTACCAAGAAGGGAGTGTTGTCTTGAATAGCTATAAGAATGCCTGTATGATTCAGCAGGGGTGTGTGCGTGTAGCAGGGGTGTGTGATATACAGTAGATCTGTGTATCTCCGTACATATTTGTCATGTTGTGATATATATAGCGATAACAAATGTCAGGTAGGCGTGAAGAAGATCTGCTTTTACCTTTTCTCCCTATTCCTTGGCATTCCTTCTTTCCTTTCCCTTTCTATTTTTCCCTTCCCCATCTTCCACATCGCTTCCCTTTTCCATTCTTTCCCTTCCCTTTGCATCCCTTCCTTTCCCATTTCCCGTCTATCTGTCCATTCACTTCTCAGATCCCTTCTCTCACTTTGACTATCCATCCTTTCTCTTCCCTATCATCAATTGGCTTTCGTTCCCTACACGTTCCTTCCCTATCTCTTCAACATCCTTTTCCTAGGCTTTCCTTCTCTTCCCTTCCTTCTCTTTCACCTCACTTCCCTGTGCTTCCTTTCCCCATCCTTCTGTGAACATTCCTTCCCTTTCCTACTTTCTCCAGCCCTTCCTTTCAAATTTCCCATCTATCTGTCCTTTTCTTCATACCCCTTCCCTATCTTTCGCTTCATAATCTGTCCTTTCCCTTACCTCTCTTCCCATCACTATCCTTCCTTTCCTGATACTATTCTTCCCTTCTTCTTTTCTCATCATTCATTTCTCTATCCTTCCTTTGATGTTTCTTCTCTGTCCTTCTTTCCTTCTTCCTTCCTTTCACATTTCTCATCTATCCTCCCATTCCCTTTTCTTCGTGACTTCTCCAGCTTTCTCTTCCCTATACTTGCATTCCCTCATTTCCCTTCCTTTCACATTCCTAGCATATCCTTTGATTCACATCCCATTCCTATCCTTCTTTTCCCTTCCCATCACATTTCCCATCTATCCTTGCATTCCGTTCTCTACATTTCCCTTCTCTTTCCCTTCCCTCTCTTTCACATTGTTCCCTGTGCTTCCCTTCCCTATCATTTCATTCACTTCACATTCCTTCACTGCCTTTCCCTTCCCTTCCCATTTCCCATCTATCTTTCCCTTCCATCTCTTTCACATCCCATCCATTTTTCTCAGTACAGAAAAACATGTTGAGATTCTTTGAGACATGTTGAGACCGGGATTACTGCCCAGGGGCCCTAATAAACCTGCACCAAGTTAGTCCTTCTGCTCCAGTGTTGACCCTTGAGAGACCCTAATGTGCTAATTATTGACAATTCAAATAATATAGCTTATTGCATCATTTGTTGATGTGGTGTAAATCCTTTAGGCTATTTACAGGTATTACTGTAAATATGCCATGTAAATACAGGGTGGTTGGACTAAGAGGTAACCTCCCCTGGGGGTTTGGGTGGCCAAGGAGGCTTTGGTGCCCAGTGACCCTTGATTTCATAATCCGTCCATGGAGCTAAGTGCTTGGAACCTGCTTGTTTTTGTTAGGATTCTTCTTCTTCTTTTGGTGGTGCAGACCTGTACCAAACCCTAGCTCGTTCAGACGTGATGCTTGCTTAATAGATACTACTGTACATACTCCTTTCTGCTACTCAGGAAAGAGAGCTGAGGTTGATCGGCTAGACAGTGGCCCTCTAACGCAGCGTTTTACTTTTCCCCTTATCTCAGAGCTGTTAGTCCTTGAGATTTTTGTCCCATTTGCTAAGTGTGAACAAATTCGCTTCGTTTAACTCCGCCCACTAAGCTTTTTAGTTAATTTGCATAAAATGCAAAACCTCTACTTTTGGAGCCAAGTCCTAGGATTTGTTCTGATTCTTCTGCCTTTTTCTAGATGATCTCTTCTCCCAGCCATCTCTTCAGTAGCTATCTTTCTTTCCCATGTCACTTTCTCCCAGGAGGTTCACTCCGTTTTTCTCAATTCCAAACTCTTACCTTTCTCTTTCTCTCTCTTATTAAATCCCCTATTCTCTTTCCTTCCCCTCCCTTCTGTTTGCTCTATCTGTTTGTACTTCACTGTTAGCAACCGAAATGGGAAGGGGGAGGGAGGGGTTGGAGGCAGGTGGAGTCGGACGTTTCCACGGCAACCTGGTACCCGTATAAGGCGATCGAAGAGATCACATGGCAAGAACCGGCAAGGTGGAGAACGACAGCGACGTAGAGGCAGAGGGAAGAGGTAATAATCCAGGGAAAGATGAGGAAAAGGACGACGGGTGTCCATAATGATGAAAAAGAAAAGGCAGAGAGAAAGTGAATGAGTGAGCAAGAGAGTGAGTGAGAGCGAAATAGAGAGAGAGGGAGGGAAGGGGCAAGTGAGGGAACAAGGAGAGAGAGAGAGAGAGAGAGAGAGAGAGAGAGAAACGGAAAGCTCCAGAGGCAGGGGATTTTCTGCAGCCTGGAAACGGAGAAACGGATGGAGAGACAGAGGGAGAAGGAAGAGAGGAGGGGTGGAAGGAGGCACGCAAGGGAGGAGGATTAATTAGCAATGGTATGTTACATTCATTAATCGATGAAGACATGAACAGTTTGCGCTGAACAAACAGACTGAGAGAGTGTGTGAGAGAGAGATTGTCTACCTAACTGGCTTGTGTTTTGTATAAGGTGGAAGATAATGATCATCTAACCAGGTGAGAAGGAGGACTGTGATAAGGAAAGGTGTGTGTGTGTGCGCCTGTGTGCACACGGATGTGTGTGTGTGTGTCTGTGTGTTATGATGTGTTATGTTTATAGTATTGGCTATAGGCTAGTGTGTTGTCGTTGATATGGTGTTTGGGGCATGAGGTGGGCAGCAGGTGTGGCTGGAAAGCCTGCCGCAGTGTGTATGTGTGTGTGTATGTGTGTGTGTGTGTGTGTGTGTGTGTGTGTGTGTGTGTTTGAAAGAGGGACATACAGAGACAGACAGAGAGAGACTTTGAGGAGCATGCTGGACTGAGACATAAAGAGATGAAAATGTGTAGATGTGTGTGTGTGTGTGTGTGTGTGTGTGTGTGTGTGTGTGTGTGGGAATGCCAGAGGAAGAGAGGGCAGAATAGGTGGGCACATGAGCCTGCTTGGCATGCAGACCATGTCGCAATTTCATCCCTCAACTCTGCTTCCTGATTTCTTACACACACACACACACACACACACACATACACACACACAGAGAAAAGAGTTTCGTTCATTTGGTTGAGATGACACACTATACCTACAAGATGGAGATTTTTCCTGATTCTCATAAAGGAATACTTTGATGACTAATCAAATTTCCCACAATGCACCTCTTTCTAACCAATATAACTAACCAGTAATGGAAGCAGGGATAAAAAGAAAACCATGGTTGTTTAAGATGGCCGACCCATCACATTCCAGTGCTCCGCTAGCTAGCTTTATTCATGATTATTGACTTACAGTAAGCCACGTTGTGTCCTAAACCTCCTATCTGATGAACTGGATGTGAGATTTACAAAAAAAGATTATAGGGGATGCAAACTTTCATTACTTTTTAGCTAGATTAATCTTGTAGCTCTGTGGCAACGACTTATGGCCTTGGTTTAGTATCTTGTGGCTACGGTACAGGCAAATAAAACACATTTTATTTGTGTTTAGTCACGTGCTACAAATCTCAGTGCTAGATACATTAATTTTCATGCTAATTGAAAAATACGGGACACCGGGAACTTTCCCTGAGTAAATATTGACGGAACCCTTGAACTAATGTCGCAGACTATGGGTACAGCCCGAACTGCTCGAAAAATCCACGATACGAACCCAATCATGAGTTTTGACTACTCTGATAAGCGAACGGTAATGACTGTGCTTTAAATATAGTAGAGAACGTTATCAAGTCTTTTAATGCTCAAGTCGAGATGTTTCCCGCTTGTGAAAGGAACGTATTTTCAGACGATTTAAAAAAAGAAATGATTAAATATTCAGCATACATCCCTGTAACATGAAGAATAGAAGTTCTCTGTAATCGGTAGAAAACTGTAGCGTTAACATACTCATGAAGGAAGTGCTCTGTGCCCTTAGGCACCCTACGATGTGTTTGGCTGTTGTTCAAATCGTAAAAAGAAGTTATTAAGGACCAAAACTGGTCTCGTAAGTCAGACTTCCAGCGTTTGACTGAAGAGTTTGGTATTCTTTTTCACTAAACGTAGCCAAGAACCGCCTACTTCCACAGGAAGAAGTCGTTTTTGGCCGACATCGCAAGCGGCGTGGCTGGCCCACAGACGTTCTCAGCAGCTTATAGCTGTTGAAGACAGAATACAAAATGAAATCGTGTTCTAAAAATGTTCGGAAGAATCTCAGCGTGTTTGTTTTGATCTACTGCAAGTGTTCCTCCTAACCACGTTTCTTTCCTATTAGTCTCCCTATAGCAGCTATTAAATAATTCATAGTCGATACTGAATAATCTGCTTCATGATAGATCACTGAATAATAATCTGGACGGTTAAAGCTTTCGCAGGCTTGGATGAATCCTAAGATCATGAGCTAGCTCCTAAAAGTAAGTGCCCAGTCTCAGGTTTTGCCTGGAAACCTAAAAACAAAAAGGTAGCTAATGTAATACAAGATACGATGAGCTAGTTAGCAAGTAAGACCTCAGTCCATTTGTTGCTATGCTTCCTACTGGTGGGGGTCTATTGTCAAAATGTTTATTGGCGAGTAATGAACAGAGCTAGCTAGTTTGCTAGCGTCTTAAAAAGTGTGCATGTTGTGCTAGCAGGAGAATTATACGACAGCACCGCGCTTGACTTTTTTGTTTTGCTTACACATACTTGCATGTCACTGTTAGCCAGATCACGCGTCGGATGACGCGTGTAGAGCAGCATGTGGTGGGATTCAGGATGAGCAGCGAGCGCTGTCTTTAGAGAATTGAGGTGTGACGCACAACCGTCAGGCTACATGCTAAATGACAACTTCTTTTTTTTTTGATGAACCTACTATGAATAAAAAAAACCTCTGCTTGTCCAAAGCTACTGATTCGTCCTGGTTTGTAACTAACAGCACGTGCTTGTAATGGTGTGTGTGTGTGTGTGTGTCATGGATAGAACTGGTGTTACACGCACATGTACGTTTGTTTACAGGTTTATGTCTCATTCACCTAAAGGTGCATTTGCCTGAGGTGAATAAGTTTAAATGCATTTAAATGACCATCTCTGTGTGTGAGTGTGTGTGTAGAAGCTCTCCCATTCCTACTATGTAGCTGTACGGCCACTAGGCAGTCCGAGTGCATTGCAATTAGCCTTTATAATAAAGACCAGCAGCCGTTCCCACCATCTGTCTGTATGTCTATGTGACTAAGATTCAACAGAGGGTGTGTTAAGCCTTTATTATGCTGTGTGTGTGTGTGTGTGTGTGTGTTTTCACCTGTATGAATTCTAATTGTAAGAATCATAATAAAAAGTTGGTGAGAACTGGTCCGTTTAATTTGCTACAGCTCGTGTCACATTCTCTCTCTCTCTCTCTCTCTCTCCATTGTGTCATTGTGTAACTTTTTCTTTGCTCTTTCTTCCTCTCAATTAGTGACTCAGTTGTCTAGGACGAGGCAAGAGTTTTGTTGAAATGAACGGGAAAAGTTTAACATTCTCTCTCTCTCTCTCTCTCCTTCTCTCTTAGCAACCACATTACTGGAGTTTTAAGGTCAGTACTCTGAAAGTGTGTGTAACAGATTAATAAATTGATGTATTCCCTTCGTTTGTTTTCATTTTACACAATTCACGTGATTCACTTTTTTGATGATTATTTTCCGATAACCGCACATCTCAAAGATATCATTTAACGTGGTGCGCCCAGCATACGAATCCCTACGAATGAGCTGTTACTGTAGAAATGATAACGTATAGAAACGAGCGCATTAATATACACGTCATTGTGTTGTAGCCGGAATGACGAGCTGCTGAAAATGAATCCAGAATCAAGAATTTTTCAACCTTTTAGCATTTTTACAATAGCATCTAACAGACCAATCACTACACAAACACACACAGCCTGGATTATTCACACTGTAATATATTCAGTAATCACTCCTGTGTTTGTTATATTATCACATTATGGGTTGTAAGCAGTAGGACAATTCATTTACCCGATGAGTTTAGCACATGAATTATTCTGCAGTTAGAGACAAGAGGAAAAATAGAGTTTCTGAATACACAGGGAGGGTTTAATGATGAAGCCTCATACACACACTCTCTACAGCGGCGTTCATTTAGCACCACATAGAAAGTTTAATTGCCTTCTTTGGAAATAGTTGCTAGGTTACTTTATTAGAATCCTATTCTCTTTTTTCTTTAAATGTGCTCTCAAGGAAGAGAAGAATTTCTAGGACTCTTACGTAAATGATAGAAATGTAAAGGCTATTATTATTACGAACAACGCAGTATTACGAACAGTGTTTTTAGTATGCACCATTTCTTATGTTAGTAATGAACAAAGAAGTCATCTTTTCTGATTAATCAATGCCCCACATGTGTAAGTTTTGCCTCCTATGTGCATGCCGCATGCAGCAATGGCAAAAGCAAACAGAGAGAACAGTGAACAGTTCAATAAGTAAAAGTGTAGGTACTTTGTCTACTTTACTCAGTTAAGAGTAGGGGTAAGGAGCCAACAATATACTTGAGTGAAAGTAAAAAAAATCTACATTTACACAAAGTCATATTTAACTCATTAGTCAAACGCGAATATTTTAACTGATGAAACTCAACTAGCTAATTTACAAAGACTCCTCTAGCTAGCTACTTTAACAAGCTAGATTATTTCACTTAACTAGCCAATTCACGAAACATAAAGTAAACTTAAGTTGACATGCTTCTTAAGATTTTGTGGTGAATTTAAAAGGCCACTATTTTAATTTTATGTTCTGTATGAATCAGTATCTCCAACAAAAGACAATATCATGCTAAGAAAAAAGAAAGAAAGAAAGAAACGTTAACTCATCATGGTGCTGAGATTTGTAATAAGTAAATAAAAGTTCAAAAATAGTACTTAAGTAATATAAAAGTAGAAAAAAAAGTACTTCAAAGTCACAAAGTATCTACATTTAAAAATACTCCATAATTCATGAGTAAAACGTAAATAATGCTGAAAAGAGCTGACCACGTGTTCATTAGCTGGCTAGTTCCCTAAGCAATATGTCTTAAGTTTTATAAACCTATTGAATTGAATGCTAATGAATATTAGTAGCATAAACAAAATTTAACTAGCAAGCTGTTTTACGAAACTTAACTAGGTAGCTAATTTAACCAGCTAATTTACTAAACCTGAAGTCAAAGCTAATTTCCCTAGCTATTTCACAAAATGTAACTAGCTAGCTCATTTACAGAACCTATCTAGCTAGCTAATCTAACTAGCTAATTTACAAAACTTAATTAGCTAACTTACCAAACTTTAACGTGAATATACTTCTTTAGATGTAATGGTGAATTCTAAATATTTATTATAGAATCCAGCACAAGGTCTTACTACAAAAATCGCATGGATTTGAGATTTGTAACAAGTATTTTTTAGGTCAAAGTAAAAATGTAAGGAGTAATAAATGTTTTCTCTTTTTCAAATGACAATAAGTTATCAATTTCAATAATATTTGAGTACAAATCTTCCAAAATAAGACTTAACTA
Source organism: Parauchenoglanis ngamensis (assembly GCA_030014255.1). Classification (NCBI taxonomy): domain Eukaryota; kingdom Metazoa; phylum Chordata; class Actinopteri; order Siluriformes; family Auchenoglanididae; genus Parauchenoglanis; species Parauchenoglanis ngamensis. Next base: position 2,397,856 of record JAQMYM010000033.1, read on the forward strand.
CTTTTTCATAGGTATTTTCCAGCCCAGTGGGTTTCCCTTTGTGGAAAGGTTCCTCCTTAACCATCCAAATGACCTGTGAAAAGCCATTTTCCCCCCCTCATAATAGTTGAACTGCTGAGCTGTGATTGATTCTATATGAATCTGATGGTTTTTCTAATGAGATTTAAAGTTGCCCCACAGGAGTCTGGTGATCTTTCATGATGACCTTGTGGTAACAATCTGTGGTTTAATGCACTTTATAAGTCCTGTCCCTGTATTCTGATGCCTGCAAGGGAACAAGGAAGCACTGATGTACAGAATTTTCATCATACAATGAGAGTACACAAGAGTTGATGGTTATAGAAGCCTGGGTAATACTGGGAATTGTGCATCAAGTTTACCACATTGGTGACGTGCTTGGGAAGACAGATTTGTCATCTGACCATCAATACCCATATGCATGCTTTGAACATCCCATTCCAGATTTATTCCCCCTTTGCTCTTATAATAACCTCCACACTTCTGGAAAGGCTTTCCACTAGATTTTGGAACATGTTTATGGGGATTTGTCCAAGGTCTGGGGTCTGTACGGGACACTTGAGTTCTTCCACTCCAACCTTAACCCACCATGTCTTCATGGATTGTGCTTGGTACCCACAGGCATGATCATGCTGCAGAAGGTTTCCCTTAGTTCGAGTGAAAGGAAATTGTAATGCTACAGCATACAATGACATTCTATACAATTGTGCTCTGCCAACTTTGTGGCAACAGTTTAGAGAAGAACCACATATGGAATTGGGTTTGATCGTCAGGTGTCCATAAGCGTTTGGCCATATAGTGTATTCGTTTGGATAAATCCTTAACGAACAATTTGCTATAACTTTTCTTTTGATGTAAGCTGCCCAAGTGACCTCGCACAGCTTCAGCGATGTTTGTTTCTGGTCTGAGGTGGCTGATTTAGTACTGTTCTGCCCATCTGTCTTCTGCTTCAAGTGGGTTTTAATTGTGTTTGCAGTGTGTTCAGGGAGTCATTACCATGCTGGAAGAACGTTTTTACCGCTCAGTTATTTTCCCAACGGTACTGCATGATGAATCAAAATCTGTTTATGTTTCCTCAGCATTCATCATCCGATTGATTTGCACCACGTTTCCTACATCACTGTCTGAAGTGCACCCCAGACAATGACAGCTGTCACAGAAACCTGCAGACTTGTACATGTCCTAGACTCTTCTTCTGACATGCTGCTGTTTTGTGGGGAACAAATTGCAAAATTGGACTCATCACTCCATAAGACTTCCTGTCAAATCAAGCTGGTCATGTACATACTGAAATCTCCTCTATGTACCGTCAAAGGATTTTCTTTTTTTGTGGAAAAATGGCTTTTTTAGCTGCAACCAGCCTCCAAGACCATTTCTTTAAGATTTCTACTCAGTGGGAGAACATGTACTTTGGTGCAAATTTGATTCAATTTTATTCTTTCTGTCCCTTTAGGAAATTACCTTTAAGTATGGTTCATGAGATGAATGAGGTTCCTGTGTTTTTTCATATTTTGAACCTGGCAAAATTTTCTCTACTAATTTAACCCTAGGTTTGTTGATTACCACCAAACACCACCATCTATTTGGCAAACCAATGGTTATTAAGCTAAATCAGCTGCCTCTGTACTAGAAATTTCTCTCTAATCTGTGAAATCGCTGGTGGTTCCCCAAGGAAAGGTGGGGAACCAAATCAGTGCTCTTCTTTGCAACCATCCTGGAAGTGCAGAGGGAAGCAGATGGACATTCAGATTCTTGACCTACTCCAGCTGGGTTAGTGCCCCAAATGTAGTCCAACATCTGGTGGGAGGAAGTGCTTTAGTTTCCCTTAGAGGAATTTCAGGAAAAGTAGATCAGCAACCATGGTACTTTGTTGACTGACCATGGGGTTTCCATTCTGCTCTCTGGCTGAGAGTGGCCTAATTTCTCTTGCCATTGCTTTCTTATGAAGCTAGAAGAAGAGATCTTGCATTTGGATTGGTACTGTCTATCCAACAAACCTCTCCTTCAAGATCTCTTCTTCGTTGTATGTCTTGTCTTCCCTTTTTCCTCTTTTAGCAGGGACAGAGCAGTTGGGCTGTATAATCTTCATGCTGAAAAATGGGATTCAAACTTGAAGATTGGGAGATATACTGATTATTTGGAGGGCAAAGTACTCACAGGGAAGAAGTTTCTTCTCAGATATTATACCTTGTGAAAATCCTACACTATCTGACCACTTGGATTGTACAAGCCTGCCTCTTGGACACAGGAAAATATATTTTAGTAAGCAGGAACAGTTGCTAGGTTGCTGCAAAGTTGAAGACCAGAATAGTGGAACTGAGGTTGCCATTTTATGGATTTTTGTATTACAGTACAGCTAAGCCACATTCAGCAATGCACTTCACACTGGAACAATGGTTATACATTGAAACCCCAAATGTTTCTCAGATTTGGGATGGCCCTGGATAATTAGCATCACTGTTCATGAGCATGGGCATGACACACCTCATTCATTCCTTTTCAGAAACCAGTCAATCCTGGTCAAGGTTGCAGTGGGTTGGAGTGGATGTGTTTACCCACCGACATTGGCATGACGTTCTCGCACAGGGTTGGCGTTTTTGGTGTTTTTAACAGGGCCCGTTGTTTGTTTCAAAGTTTCACTTTGATGATTCATCTGCCCATTGAGGTTTCCACAAACTTAAGACAAGTGTTAATGCTTTTTTTCCCCTGGTCTCCAGTGCTTTCCACCAGCTATGTGCTGTCAGTTATACTCTGATGGTTTGTGCTGAGAGGGCTGTTGCCAAGGTGACATCAAAGCAGTTAATGAGCGAGCAGTCTAGACCAGTAATGAACAGTAAAGTCTCCTGAGTCTCTTCTGTTTGCTGAATTTCTGTCACAGTTATATTTGGTATGCACCCTTCAGACAAGACTATTTGCAACCGCTTGTCAGATTCACTAGGTAATAAAGCATATTTGCATTTTGCAGGCTAGCAGTGGCGTCATGACAGGTGGACAGGGGCTCTTTATAAGGGTAGCCTGGGGATGCGTTTCCCCAGGAGGGATAAAAAAATGCCCCAAAATGTCTTTTCATTATCAATTTTAAGAATAGCAATCGGCAAAAATTAATAAAAAAAAATTTATTTGGCCTGTCCCCCATTTTTGACCACTAGGTGCAATAATAATGGGGCAGTGAGTGCACCGCCCTACAATTGTGCAACATCTAGAAAGGTAAGCAAATCAATGGAACATTGGCTTATTTCTGTCAAATAACGTTTTAAACAATTGTTGGTTATTCTAAATGGATGAGCCATTTGCTAATTGATTATAATCAGAGACAAAAACCTTGTTAGCTTAAATTTTTAATCAAAGATTGTGTTGCTTGAGCTGCTCATGGAAAATTTGCTACAGAAATATTTGGTCCCTAAGTTGCACTTCCTGTGTGTTGAGTCCATGTGCTCTCCTGCCAGCATTCAGTGGTTCATTAAAACACACTAAGATATGTTTTGCATTATCTAGTTGGAAAACTCTAGTGTCATCTATTCATTTAACACCATTTAACTGTAATAATTCAGTGAATTAATTTATTAATGCACACTAAAATAGATTGCACCCAGAGAGCAGGAGGTGAATCCCAAATTGGTGCTATGCCAAGGAGTATTGTAAAACTGTATGTGTTCCAGACTTACATTCCGCACTCTAATAACTATACCCTTTTTAATTTGTTTCACTGTAGTTCATGATGTTTTTTTCTTCAGGTAATTGTGAAAGTCAGACTCAGTTTAAAGCGCTATGATGACGCAAAAAAAGCAAATATTTTACCCTTTTGTGACACGTACTTGTAAAAATATAATGTAATGCTTGTCAGTTGCCTACTTCATAGCCAGACACTGACCCATGAACACACTGCGTCAGCATCAATTTGTCGCTCTGACACTGTCATCATAATTAGGGTTTAATCATTAGAACATGAGGTTAATTAGTTGGTTACACAGAAACATTTACTCTGTTGTCCTTTAACCTTCGTCTGTGTGTGTGTGTGTGAGATAGATCATTTCTATTGATTATGCCTGGTTTTACAAGATAAATTTTGTAATGAAATCCTGAGTTTAGAGTGAGTTTAATAATTTTTAATCGATATGTTGCTCTATTTTCACTTTGGTTAACAGCTTATTATATTACCCACAATGCCATTCAATGACCTGCTGATAATGGTGCCAGAGGGAGTAACCTCAGGCTTCATTTCAACCCAAAGAGAGCGATGCAGCGTCACTTTATTCCTTCAGTCTGGTACACAGTAACCAGCATAGTCAGGGAAGGGGTGGAGTCAAGATAACAGGAGGCAGTTCCTTATTTGCATAACCATACATATTCATCGATTTTTGCACTCTTTCTGCTTACATGAAGGAGATGTTTCCAGGCCATTTTAGTTTCCTTTGCATGAAAAAACCCCACATCAGACACAAAGATGGTTACACAGACAGTGTGTATGTGTGTGAGTTATAGAGAGTGTGAGAAAGAACCTTTGTACGTTTTAGCCTCATTAGTTCCGCTTCACTAGCCAACAGTGACAAAGCACACACACACACACACACAAGTTATTCCTTGATGGTTCGCCACCTTCCCATAAGGCATCGTTGTTGAGCTCTGCACATCTGTTACTACAGCGCAGCTAATTAAAGTCTGAGTGCACTACCGAGAAGTCATTTCACTTCACCAGTTTGTAAAAGCCAGCGCACGACTTTACTCCGTTAATGCTTCCTGTTCAATAATAGAATTACAAGTGAGCTATTTAAACCAAACTGAGTAAATTATTTCTTTTAACAACCAACATCTCCGTGAGTTTCTAAGCTTTTCCAGCATTGTGTGTAAATGCAACTTTAAGTAAATGCAACTGACTTAAAAAAAAAAGAAATCTTACTCTGCCAGTCAAAAATGTTTGGAAAACTAACAGCGTCAAAGGGCCACCTACGCCACCATGTCTAGTTCTTCCTGTTACTAATTTGTGTGCCAGAAATATTCTTAAAAATCTACTTCAAACTAAAAGAAAACTATTTTCAGACATTTGACTTTGCTGTGATCTTTGGAGCAGTTCCAAAATCTACTCTGTTCATTTGCTGGTTGCGCTTATAAGTCATTATCATTCCTACAACCACAAGCAATCGTTCTTGAGATATCGCACGTGGAGGAGGCATAAAAGTCCTCAGTCCTTTCCCAGGGTGGAAAACTGACTGACTTAACTTAATGAGTCTTTAGTGTAAAGTCATGGTGTTCATGATGTTCATGCTCTGGCCCTGTAGGCGAGGACTCCGCGTGCCAGCGGTGGAGGCCATCACTCTCTTGCCGATCAGGGTGGAGGACGCGCTTTCTATGCCTCGGCAGAGAATCTAGAGACCATGGGCGATGCTGATCTTGCTCTTGGCTTCAGCCGCTCCAACCGCCTCAGACAGAGTCTGCCACTTGCCCGCTCTCCCAGCCAGAACAAGCTCCGCCCACCAGGTACAGCCCCGCCCATACCTACTCATACACACTCGCATTCTAACATATACGCATCAACTGGGGTCCTTTCTGAGGTGATGAAACCAGGGCATTTTGAATTGAGAACTACAGATAACAGAGAAGCGATTGTGATGACTGCATCCTGAGTGATTGAAAACGTTTCTCGACTCTCAAAGCTGTCAAAAGATCGCGAGTTTCCTGTTCATGTGAAATATTCTTGTAAACAAACTCAGCACTGGAGCCCATTTCAACTTGGCACTAAGTCTCAGCGGGGAGGTGTGCTGAGAAGTAAGATTTACATCCAGAGACTGCTGGAATTGCAATCTTTGTTCCCCTGCAGAAAGCCTGAAGCCCTCCCATGAGATTTGTCCTAATGTCGACTCTGATACACTGCACAAATACACACGTTCTCACAAAATGGTGTTAATCTACTGGTTGACTTTTCTTCTCCCTTTCTGTTCTAAATCTTTCTCCTTACCGATTACACTCTCTCTCTGTCCCTCTTCAGGTGTTTTGTTCCTCCAGTTTGGTGATGAGACACGGCGTGTTCACCTCAGCCACGAGCTGAGCAGTATGGAGACTCTGCACGCGCTGATCGTGCATGTTTTCCCTCAGCAGCTGAACATGAGCGCGCTCCGCTCGCCCTCCACCGCCATCCTCATCAAAGACGAGGCACGCAACGTCTTCTACGAGCTGGATGACCCTCGTCGGATCCACGACCGCTGCGTCCTCAAGATCTACTGCCGGGACACCACGTACAACACTCACCACCATGCGCATCATGGCCACGTCACCAATGGAGACCTGCGGGTGAACGTCCGAAAGACTAACAATGCTTTATATTACTCAAGAACACACTCTGCTAAATCCACATATAAATCGGAAAAATATCTCAATCTACTGTTCACACAGAATTCAGTTCTTTCTTTCAATGTGGGAAATATTTAAATATTTGGAATTTAATTTGCTTCCACAGAAAGCCAAATATGATTCTAGCAATTTTTCCTGTGCATAATTTTAGGCAATCCAAAAATGTTTTGTATAATATAAAAGTCTGAAAAATGAAAAATAACTATTACTTTATTTAAACACATATTATTTGTTTTCATGACCAAATTGACTTATTTTTGTAGAAACACTTAGTTAGAAACAAAGCTCAAAACAAAATTTTTATTCATGTTATATGAATAAAAGTGCATGTTCCTATAACCGCAGACGTGTCGCCGTTGCTAAGAAGAAATCTGTAGCAGGAATAGAGAAAAAAATCATTTTCATCACAAAATTGTGATGCACCAGTGTACATATAAATATGCATAATTATGTGGTAGTTAAATTGTGTTCTTTTTTGTCATCTTTCTCCATCCACCAGAGGGAGCTAGCGTACACCTCGCGTGAATCTTCTCCCACTCGCCGCTTGAACGCTCACCCTTCATCCTCTTCTCCGTCAGCCTCTCCATCCCGCCCACACTCCCGCCTTTCCTATGCGACTGTACGGCCTTCCTCATACGCTGGCCCGCCCCCGGGCCCTCAGCCCCACCCTTACCAGCACCAAAACCCCAACCACCCTGCCTTCTGCCCCTCCCCCAGTGCCATCCTGGAGCGACGTGATGTCAGACCGGATGAGGAGGTTCCAGGATCACCATCAAAGAGTGTTGTGCTCCTGAAGAATGAGGCGGCTTATGCTGATCCGTATGCGCTTGTCCATGGTGTGGCTTCACCCCAATCGCTCGCTTTCCGACGTGGCTCGCTGCGGTCCCTGAGCCCATATTCAGCTGCTGCTCTGCATTGCGAGCTCGACGCTGCTCTCTACAGGCCCGGAGGGCCACTCTATGCCGAGCCTTATGGCCCGATGGGCTTCCGAACTTTGCCACCTGCATCACCGCAGAAGCTGGAGCCGTACAGGGGTCACTCGGGTCGGGGATCACCGGGAAGACAGGGTTTCCGAAAAGATGGGACGGTGTACGTAGAGGGTCATAAAGGGCGAGTCGGGGGCCCTTTGCTGGACCAGATGTGTGTGATGGGTGGGGCAGGAGGTGAGGGAGTGGCACTAGCGGGATACGAAACCGACACAAGGTAAATTTTATTCATTTTGACAAAATGACCAAAATAGGATAGAAATGAGGTTATTCCAGCTATTATGAGCTTGCTCTTAAGACTCCTTTTCCATAATTGTTCATTTGCTTATCATTATAATATTATTGGGTATATTAGAATAATTGTTTACAACTAAACTTCTCTACAGTCTAAAGACATAAATTGAATAAATGGAATACGCATTGCTTAGTAGGGCTAATTATTCTAATATAATTATAACATGTTGTGTAAAGTATTCTTGTGTTTTAGGGAGCGAATGGAGGCCATGGAGAAGCAGATAGCCAGCTTGACCGGTCTGGTCCAGAGTGTCCTTACCCGAGCTCCAGACAGTCCGTAAGACATTTCCCCTTTTTTTTAAAACATAAAAAAAAATGATTCACGCATTGCAAGCGTGAAACCTTTAATGACATTAACCCAATTTGACAAAGTGTGTATTAGTTTTTCATGAATCAGGGTGGAGAAATGCATTACAATGTACTTGTATTTCTTTTATTTTGATCATGATTGATATTGGAATTCTGGAGCTTGCGATAGAGATTGGGTATGAATGGATATTAATAGCAGACAATGTGTGACAGATATCTTCTTCCACAGCGACAAGGCAGAAACAGCAAGTGACTGCTCAGCACCTGAGCGTAAGTACTGTATGTGTGTGAAAGTGTGATATGTTAGGAATCAAATATGACTGTTGTAGGAAACTAGTCAACAGTGGGGTGATGTAATGTGGCGCAACACAAAGGGAAATTTCTACAGAAATGATAACACACTACAAACTACTGTCAGAGCTCCTGATAAAGAAAATGAGTCGGCTCATACCGACCAATCAGAATCGATAAATAATTAACAAACGCACAAGGTCACTTTCAAGTAAAATTTTTTTTAGCACTTCAGTTTAGAGGGACCAGACAAATGGTGGTACCAATTCAACGAATCAGAATCGCATCACTTTTCCGTATACCTTTGCCCACCTTGTCTAAAAGGTGCTTTTCTGCTTAATCTGAATACCTTAATCCTGTTCAAAACATGGCATAAACCAGCCTGAACATCACCTACATTCATTAGGATAAGGACACCGCTTAACCCTTGACGTGTTTTGTGTTTCAGCTGCCAGGTCTAGAAAAGGAAAAGGTATTTCTATGTGTGTTCGTCAATCTGTTTCTTCGCTACACTCCACTGAAGGTGTTGTCGACTTCTGTTTGTCCAAAGTCTGTCGAACCCACCACTAATAGCTGTTTTTAGTTTATCAGTTATGACAAAACAACAATTTTTTATTGTTGCCTATACTCCATCTACTTAGTAGGAAAAAAGTTAACACGACTGTTTTTACCACGAAGAGCAGCAAACTAGAGAAACGTCTGTAGTAGCTTGCATAGCGTAAAAGCGCTAATAAACGAGCATTATACAATTTAGCGTAACTCAATCTTTTAGCATGTACTTCTTTCACGATAGGGCAAAATCCTTTGTGCTACACTTTAGAGATGGCACTGCTGTGAAGTTTTCCAATAATAGCACATCCAGAAGTGTTTTCTTTTTCCAACACCAAAGCGTTTAGCCAATGCTAATAGTGTTTAACGACGTGTCATATTTTTTATCCATTTATAGTTGGAATAAGAATAAGTTCATTCTTGTTTCCATTTATACGCTCATCACTAGGCTTTCTCTTGACGGTAAAAAGACTCAGCTTTAATTTAATATGAGAATGATAAGCATAGTACATTTGTAATAGTTTTTCATAACTGATCAAATGAAAAACAGTGGACTGAGATATTTGGTACCTGCTGTAGATTATACGGAATGGAGTCAGGGAAAAGTAGATCCCTGAGATTGGAAGATCCTGTTACGATGTGCGTGTAAGTAAGTGTGTTAACCCAAACGATCCTGGAATGTTTGTACTGCAACCCCTGACCACTGGAATGAACCGTCAAAAATGGTTTCATCAGCGGCATGTTCTGTTCCCTTTTTCCAAAGAGAGCAATAGCGCTGATGACCTGGACATTGCTTGGATGCAAGCTGTGTGTGTTTTATATAACTTGAGGGAAATGTAGATGTGTGTTGCATGTGCAGACCCCTTAGAGGTGTTGTGGTGAAGCAAGCCTCGGATACAGTCCATCTGTATCACTGACTTGAGTGGTGTGAATGAACAAAATGCAAAATAGTATAACTTTTCTTTAAAGTTACCTGACGTTGCCTCACTTTTTCCCCCAATTTGGAGTATAATGTTATCGTATTCCAAAAGAATGACATGTTTACTGCTTTATGTATGTGTCACTAAAGAGTCTCAAATTAGCAAATGTGCCTAATGTCTTTTTGACCCCTTGCAACAGCGATACAGGAGATGTTTTTCCGCTTTTTCAGTCAAACCATTGGTAAGACCAAATGTGAGTGCAGAGCCAATTCACTGAAGGGGAAAGGACACTGCATTGAACTAGCTAATTAGCTTGCCATTTGTTATTATTTTTTGTTAGCTACCATTTTTAAAATCCAATCAAATAGGTTTCCAGGCAACCAAATTTCATTTTAAAGCAAAAACCACACCGGAATTTCTTCACTTCACCCTTGCTGTCTCCTGACCCCGATTCTTCTTCCTGCCAGCCACGACTCCTTTGGCTCCTCTGGCCCTGATGCCACCGCCATCCACTGGAACGTCTCAGCCGATTACAATGTCTCGCTCCCAAATGCAACTGCATCTCAGTGACTTGCAGCGGAGTACGACGGAGCTCCGCAAGCAGCTGTTACAGTTACGCAAAATTCAGGTGTGCTGAATGATGAAGAATTCCAGCAACAGCTATCATGACTTTTACTAATAAGACCCTTGGAGAGTGATTTGATTTTGTTTGCATGTTTTCAGATGCAGAATCAGGACTCGGTGCATTCTTTGCTGAGACAAGCGGAGGCCGATTTGGGTCTTTGCCTAATCGAAGCTTCTCGGACGCAGGAAGATCCTCTACAACGCCAGCGCCTCCTGGTGGAGGAAGAGAGACTGCGTTATCTCAATGAAGAGGAACTGATTATACAGCAGCTACAGTGAGCTAACACATACAAACACACCTGCATTGCATGAAATCAAGTCTGAATAAACCGAGAAATTTGCAAAAGCCAATTGCAAACTTGATCATTTAATATCCATATGTTTCTCTTAACTGTAATAACACAGTATAACAGCCTAATACTAGCTAGTTTAATAGCAAGCTAGGCTACATGTTTTAAGAACACAAGCTTGATCGAAAAATTGGCTAGTGTTTAGCATGCCAAACAAAATGTTTCCTAGCTTGCTAGTGAATTTGTGTTTTAATTGAACAATACATTTGTGAAACAATCCCGTTTTATTAGCTACAGTGTTAGCTTACCTGAAGTGAAGATTACCTCTGCAGCTATAGCTGCATGTTGTTCTTTAACAAGCATAAATGGCTAGTGGTTAAAATAGCTAACCAAATGTTAGCTAGCTTGCTCATGAATTTGTAGTTTGAAACTAGCCAAGGTTGCTAGAAGCACTATTGGAGCTACAGAAATGGAAAGTTTAAGGGATGATAGTTGTTAGGTTTGCAATCAGCAGCTGCAGTGAATTTAACACATTTGTAAACTTATATGTTTGCTATTTGCTATAATTAACTGTAATTCAAGTTCTGCCCCTGCTGACTCAGGGATGCCCATTGACGATGCGATTTTGATTCAAGTTTCTTTATACGCAATGAAAATAAATGTGATAAATGCTGGAAAAGTGTAGCAAATATGGAAGTCCTATATTAAAATTCTACAGAATTACGGTGTACCAATTTGCTCTGTTTATAGGTTCCATGACAGCTTAAATAACTTGATTACTCTGTTAGCTAGTTGGGACGCTTAATGATCAGCTAGCTCAGTTTCTTAGCAAGCGAATCTAGTTTTCATGAGGTAGAAATTGCACTGTACAAGTCACGAGAGTTCAAGGCAGTCTTGCTGCCAAAGGTAATTACTGACGTAGAGAGTGAGCCGAAGTCAACACGGACAGGTTAAAAGCAGTAACAGGAATATGGGACTGTATCTAGTGCTAAAAATCTGCTGAATCGTACATGTCCTGCATATTTGGATTGTGGTTCCAGTGATCTGGAACGCTCAGTGGAGGAAATGAAGACAGGGGCAGGGCTAAATCATCGCTTCGTGACAGAACAGGAGGTGGAACTGAAAAGTCAAGAGCTTCGGAGGCTGGGAGAGACGCTGACCAGACTTAAGAGTGAGTTCAGGAACAATCATAAACCAGGATGATGCTCACAGCCAGAACCCAGACTGACCAATAAAAAAGTAAGGATGTAAATCATAGTTCGGTTTGTACTCATTCATGTGGGGGTGTGTGTCTGTCCAGATCAATTCCCAACGCTGCAAAGTAAAATGCGCGTGGTGCTGCGAGTGGAGGTTGAGGCAGTGAAGTTTCTGAAGGAGGAACCGCTGAGGCTTGATGCTTTACTGAAACGCTGCAGAAGCATAACAGATACACTCACACTGCTAAGAAGGTAATGCACACACGCACACACACAGAGACACACATATGCGTACATATATAAAAACCTAGGTACAATCGCACGGCTAAGGGGCAATAAGCAGACATAACCAGAAATATTATAATATTAAAGTAAGGTAACATGTACATGCAGCACTATGCAGAACACTGTGGGCACTCACACAAATATATACAATAAATCCAATGCAGATTTTAAAAACAACCAAGTGTCTATGTCTGCACACAGGCAGGTATCAGAAGGCCTGTGGAAGACTCCGGAAGACTTCAGCAGCTCCAGTGATGTTGACTTTACAAAGAGCTGTGATCTGGACATCCTAACCAGCCCTTCTCTGACCAGTCTACCTGACTTCACAGGCACTTTAACAGGATCCTTGACGACCAACTCGGCCAGCATAGGTACTATAATCCACTTATATAATCGATTAGATCACAGGTTCCCAGCCGTGGTCCTGGAGTGTCACACTAAAATGTGAAGGATGTGAAGGGTGCTACAGGATCAGGGTTAGGAACCTGTAGATTAGGTGATGAGCTACTTGTACTTATCACCCTGGTGTTCTTCTTAAGAAGCTCATCAATTTAAACTTTTGAACCATCCTGTAAATTGACTCAGGTTTCTCTCCAGGCTCTGGTTCCAGTCTGTCTAGTGCTCTTGGCACCAGTCTGGGCTCGAGTCTGAGTGGCGCTGTTGGTTTAGCAGGCACTACCACCCTTGGGAACTGGCTGGCAAGCACAGGAGTTGTGGACAGCAGCATGCCTGAGCACGATGGCACCTCAACAGGCACGCCAAAGAGCCGTGGCATTGAAGATCTGCCTACACGGAGAGACACGGACACAGGAGTATCCGTGGAAGTCCGTCTGGTAACACAGATTTCTGGTATTGCTTTATTGGAGTGGTGTCTGTGCTTGCTCTGCAACTGTTCACTCTCATGGCTGAGCTCACACGTGAGATTAGAATTGAAGCAGATCTTGAGTATATGCAAGGTGAAGAGGGGTGGAAAAGATACGTTAGATGAACAAGTTGTGGGTCCTAGCTTCTTGGTGGCTGTGTTCAACTGGTGTGCTTTTGATTACATAATCTTGTTGCATCCTTCCTATTTTGGATAAGCTTATATTTTATGATGCAATGACACACTAACTTATATTTTCCAAGGGGAAAACAAAAAGCAATAGTACTAAACATCTTAATTGATGTGGTATCTCTTCTACTCCAGAGATCTCATATAATAGGACCCAGATGGATGCCAGAGTAAGGATTTATTTTGGTGGAGTGGTTTTTGTGCAGTTCAGAGTGATCAGCCTTTTTGGGGAAAGTAGGACAGGTGCTTGAGTGTGACTCCATAGAGCTACTTGGGGACTTCAATAGCCATGTAGTGAATGATAAAGATTTCAGAGGAGTGTGCCTTTCAGCCTTCCAGATTTTGTTGTAGGAAGGACAAAGCTGTCCAAAGGGACAAAGGGTCAGACTCTTTCTAGGATGTGTCTTGTTGCCACCCCATTTGTTGATTTCATGGTCAGAATATCAAGGTACAGCCGAGGAGCAGAGATGTCTCATACTGGGTTGGAGGCAACATCGTAATTTATTTTGTCCTCTTGGCATCAACATAAGTGAACCTCTGACAATTATGATTTGCTGATTAGATGAGACTGAGCAAGTTCAATTTCTTCACCCTGATGGAGGCTTTTAAATACTTCACACATTATGGGCAAAAGACTCCACTGAGAGCTTGACATACAGATTGGGCCAGTGTTATTGTACTGTTCTTTAGGGGTGAAACAGTAGCTTAGTTTTTGGATGAAGTGCAGTTTCCTGGATATTTCACGTCCTTATTCCCACCTATGATCACAAGCTGTGGGTAATGACTGAAAAAATAGGGTCAACAGTACAAGCAACAGAAATCATGTTCCTCCACAGGATAGTTGGGCTTAATCTTCTTGATAAGGCGAGGAACCAAACAAGTTGAGGAGCCAGTTGACATGATAGAACCAGGACTTGCTGTGAGGATTATATGTCACAGTCGGCCTCAAGCCACAGAAACCACAATAAATTAACATATTCTGACATTATTTCTGTGTATGTGTGTCTAGGCAGCGGAACGTGATTGGGAAGAAAAGCGGGCAAGTTTAACCCAGTTTAGTGCCCAGGACATAAATCGTCTCTTGGAGGAGACACAAGCAGAACTGATGAAGGCCATACCTGATCTGGATTTTGCTGCCAAGCAGATCACCAAACCTGCTGTGCCCCCAAAACCACAGCTCTCCTCTCTACCCAAACCTGCCTCGCCATCCTCCACACCAAGCTGTACACCTGAACACCAACCGGGAAAACCTCCACCTAAACCAGCTGGCAAGGATGGCCTTCAAAGAAGAGAATCAGGTACGATAATTCCCTAGTGATGCTAATTAAACCAAGCTTAGACTAATCCATTAAAATTAGATACTTGAAGGCTTTTCATGCTAAATTAAAATGGATATGCCTCAAGACTTGGTACAGTCATCAAGCTAGAGACCCTGACTTTTGTTTTCCTGGCATAATCATTTGAATCATGTAAAGTGGCAACCTGGTGAATCCCTGATGCAAGTTTGAGTCCCTGACCTTCTTTGCCAGGGAAAATCTTTAAATTGTTTGTCCAGATTTGTATAATGTGACTGAAATTGCTATATCAACATGTAAGAATTTTGCTTCTCTAAAAACTCAGATGGAACAATATTATTTGTTATAATATTTGCAATACCAATATCTCAGATGGTTGCATCATACCAATGAGCCCAACTGACCAGTCCATCTTGTGTGCATGTGTTTGTGTTGTATGGACTGAATGGCCTTAGGGGAGTTGACCATTCCACGGTATCGAACGGAGAAGCCGTCCAAGTCTCCGCCACCTCCACCACCACGCCGCAGTTTCCCGTCAGGGCACAGGCTCACGACTAACAGCAGTGGCGAGGTTGTAATCGTTAACAAGAGTGTTAACGTAAGGAACACATTTATTAATTATTATTATTATTTTTTTTTTCCCTAACTCCATAATGTGGTCTAGTTTATCTTCTGACAGGTAATTGATTGAAAAGGCTTCTTGTGGCATGACACATGATGTATGTTTTCATTGCATACTTCAACTAATAAATTAATTATTAATGAATGATTTATTTTAAATTATTTTAGCTTTGCCATCTCACAGCTTTAATCTAATAAGAATAATTAGCATATTCAGTGCTTACATTTACATATGGTTCCCCCTCTCTAATTTGCATGTGACATCATTCACATAATTTTTGTTCCTAAGAGACCTGCAATACACAACATCTGTGTAATTTGTCCAATTTCACATATAAATTAGGACTTGTTTAGTAGTTTTCGGGTCTTGTTAGATCAGGGTCATGGTGTTTTAAGGTCCGCGTTGTTTTGCATGCTTCACATTTCATGTTCAGTGTGTATTCGCGTAATATTTATGAAACCTTTTGAACATGTCATGGTTATGTCCAAACCCTCCTTTACTCTTTGCTCTGTACAGAAACCTGAAAAAAATGAAAACTGTGATGAGTCAGAAGCACAAGTCCAGTCTCAGACTCCGCCTATTAAACTCAGACGACCTTCGACCTCTGATGGGCCGCGGCCGTCCTCCACGCCGCCGGTTATTGCTGCTTCTGGGATGAAGGAGGATGAGGATGAGGATGAGAAGATCATGGCAGAGCTTGAGGTAAAATATGGATGAAAAATTTGCGCTAAAATTCGAGGTAGTGTGCTGTGAAAAACACAAGAATCCTGTTCTCATAAGAATGACTTACTTTTTGTTATTATTATTAATATTGCCATGATGCTACATTTCAGTCAGATGGTAATGCGTTACTGCTCAATGAACACAGGGTTATTTGTTTTTGTCTTAATCCCATAAAAGCATTCTTGTATGATTATCATCTCATTATGTTTTTTGGACTTAAATTAGTAAAGAATAACCAGTGGAGAAATGTAATTACACACAAAAAAATGTAAATGAAGCAACAAATTAGCAGCTTAACATTGGACATATGTCAATTTTTCCTTACACACATGCGGACACACATACACTCATATGGCAGATCTTCCAGCCAGCACTGGTAAGGCCCATCAGCCCCAAGTCCATCAACCTCCCACAGTCCACCAGTCCTGAGAGCAGCGCTCCCAGTTTGGGCCAGTGGACATGCAGCAGTTTGTGGTTAGAGGTAACTGGTTAATTCACCCTCAAACCCTCCCCTGGTTTTCATTCTGCTCAGATCCTCATGCTCATGATATACTGGATACACTGGCAACTTTTTGAGACAACTTCTACAGACTTTTATACTTCAGTGCTGTTGAATTCTTAAATCTGATTGGTCAGAACTGACTTTTTCTATAGTGACCACTTACAGGACTTATATGATAGATGTGCTATACAATCATAAAATAAAAACAGATTTAACTCGTGAAGTTTATTTGTTTAACAAGTAAGGAAGGAGTCTCCAGTGTCTGCGCTTTGGAGCACTTTGTCACTTCACTAACATGCCTCAAAATGTTGCCAGTATATAAGGGCATAAAAAAACCTTGTACTCTATTTTCATATCTCAAAACTGTAGCCTTAATCTCTTCCTTTTCTCTCTCAGACCCGCTCTTTCTCTCCATCTTTCCGGAAAACTTGCTCGAGCAACAAAAATTCCCTTTTATATTTTATTGCCATTCATTATAATAAAACATGTACCTTATGACATATAGCACTACTGTAATGTAATATTTTATAAATCACGTATATGAATTGTATGGCAGACACTCCACATAATCGGATTGCAAAAAAAGTGTGGAATGGTTGATGTAAATTGTTTCTTTCGTTTAACGTTATTCGAACGAGTCTGCAATGTAGAGTCAGAGTTAAAGCTATCGACGCCAAAGTGAAGAACACTTTCTATAAAATGATCCTCAGTAATATACTGACTTTTGTTTTGTTCTTGCTCCGTAAGTGCATATTTTATGTTGCGCGGAACCAGCGACCTCTACGGAATTAAACTCCTAAACATCTTCCGGATCCCACACTGCTCTGCTTAATTGCTCTGTTGGACCGCTTCAGCCTGGGCGGTTTGTGTAAGAGTGTTTTGGTTGCTTTCTTGTTGGCTGGTGTAATTTACGACAGTGTCAGCTTCGCTGTTTAGACATTTCGTGTGTGGGCGAGCGACACACGGAGCGTGTGTTTTCCGTCGTTCACGGCGCGGGGTAATATGTCACCGTGAACTCCCCTGGTGGAACTGTCATAACAGAAGAGAGTGGAAATACAGAGCGTCGGGTTTTTTTTTTCATGCTAGGTGTCAGTTTGCTTTTCCTTTATATCTTACTCTTTATAGATAGTGAGCTTCTTTGTTTTTCTTTTTGTCTTCTAGCACTTTTTGTGTTCAGTCATTTTATTCCCTCCGCATCCAGAATGCAGGCACTTCTCTGGGGTCGGCTAAGACAGCGTCGTCGTCGTCGTCTCGCCTGAAGCAGCTGCAGCAGAGCAGTTTGGAGCAGAAAAACAGGAAGCAGCGCGAACAGCATGGCCAGCAGCAGGTATTTCACTTCTAACAGCTACTGGCGCTAATGCCTCCGACCAAACCTGACGCCCGAGCTAGGACTGCCACGCTAGCACTGTCCCTGATGAAGCTTGCTAGCTGAGCGCTAGTCTGTTTTCGCTAGCACTTAAGGACATTCGAAGTCGACAGCTAAGCACAATTAGGATCACCTATGAGGTCTGAAGCTAAACCTTTTTGACCATGGGCATGATGTCTACCTCTCTGCAGGGGGTTCAACCATTCAGCAGACCCCATTGTCTTCACTTCATTTAAGCATCTTATTATATTGCTGTCAGGATTTATTTAAAAATTTTTTTTGGCTTCCTCCATATTCTTCCTAAACAGCACAGCTCCATAATCATGCTGAGACATCACACAAACTTCCTGTTACGTACTAACGTGCTACAAGAGCGCCAAATCCTCAAACGCCAGGTCACATTGCTCACATTATGCACTCGCTTTTATTTTCTCCTTCCCTCTCAATCTTGTGTACGGCTGCGGTCCACCGAGACTGGTTCCAGTGCGGTGTGTCGAACATAACCTTTGTTAAAAAGGGTTATTTAATCTTTTCCGTCATTACAAACTGCACCCCGGGGCTTCCTGCTTTCTACGTCTAAAGGGTCTTTGCCCTTGTGTCATCTTCCCTACGGACTTTAGCCAACATATAGCTCTTTCTAGTATGCTGTGATCTCTAAAAAAAAAATAAAAATAAAGCCAACTTTAGCATTGGTGGAGTAGCGCAGACTTGTCAAGATCAAAGTAATACTCTACATTTATAACTTTTCCCTTATCTCAAAACAAATTTGGTGTTTATCTATCTAAATATATTCGTTTCTGTGATTCAGTCGTAGCATTTGAACTAAAGCAGCTGTCAGAAAAGCAGTCGAGGAAACAGGCGTACGCGGTTATTAACGTATTGCGCCAACTTTATTCAGGTGAACATTTGTAACGTATTGCAAGTTTATCAGCTTCAAACATAAAAACTTCAACCCAAAGTTCGATTTTCCCACTCAAAATCTTCCCACCTTTTTTTGCTACGTCACAGTATTCATCGTGGAAGCGACATAAAAACGAAATACTAATCAACGAAGATGTGTTTCGAGATGTTCTAAAATTACCCTGCACAAATTTTCTTTTTCAACTAATTTCTGACAAGTCTCAGCTACATGATCCCAATCTGTGGTTTTAAACTTCTATTGGTTTTAGCAAAAGCAACAAAACCTACATGATCCATCTTGACTAATATTGTCTTCAAATCCACTCGTAAGCTTGTAAGATATGAAAGGAAAAAATCTAAATGTACATTAATGATTATTTAAAATAACTAACACTACTGAATTAAAAAAAAACATGTTTGGGTTACAAAATGAAAGCAGAAGGTGGACATGAAAAGAAAATGTGCTCTAGAGATGAAGCAGAGAAAAGGGTAGCACTCCAAAGCCTCCGGAGTGACTCTTATCTGCGAGGGCAGCCGGCCCTCTATTGCCAAAGAAAAAAAATCATCGAAAAGTAGAGAGAGAGAGAGAGAGAGAGAGTGGCAGAGAAGAGAAGGTGCGGAAAGGACGAGCAAGCAAGCAAGCACTGGGGGTGACAGACAGAGAGAGAGAGAGCATTAGAGAGGTCATTAGCTATCTCTGAATACATTAGCCAGCTAGCTGACAGACAGCAGTCCACTGAGACTGGTTAATCCCCCGTAACTGATCCAAGGAGAAATAGCGACAGTGGAAGACAAGAGGAAGAACACTGGAAAGGAACCAGGCAACACTTCCTCTTCTGGGTGATGTGGAATTACTGTAGAAAAAAGCTGTGTGAGCAGAGTGTGAGTCCTGGGATGAGTACAGGACAATCTTTATCATTACAGCAGCAAATCTTAGGTACAAATCTACAGTATCAAGGGCGTGAGACTGTTTTTGGGGTTCGACTGTTTTCATATTGACCCAATACAGTGCTCGTATACAGTAATCACTTCACTTGACCCGATAAAGCAACAAAGCAACCCTTGAGATGGAGCCAGGGATACCTCCCAGAAGGAACCCGGCTAGTGTTAAAATCTGTATTGATGGACACGTCTAGATTTTAGTTGCATTTTAGTCTGTCTGAAGAATGGCAAATGCTCACTGAACCCTAGCTAAGCATTCAATCTGGTCTCCGCTCACTGCGTGATGTGAGCGTCGCTGACGAAACCGCAGCATGACGCAGATGCCATCCATCTGTCAGAGATGCGCTAGAGCCAGGCAGCTTCGTCCTGCCTTGTACCCAGCCAGAGTTCAGGCTTATTTGTCACGCTAGCATGGCCTGTGTGTTGCCTCTTCACAGAAAACAGCCTTTTTTATGAGTCTGTAACTTAGCAGCAATCCTGCTAATAAATCTACTTAGTCTTCTGCCTAGCAGCCATTTTGGCTAAAGAAAGCAGCAGAATGATGTGTAGGCCACCCTGGCTGTGAAAATTAGACCAAGGGATGTTTTATTCATGAAAAGTCAAACGGATTGCTCCTAAATATCACAAAGTCCTCGATTAGCGTCTGAATTGGAAGTTTTGGCGTTGGCGAACAAGTTATAGAGTGTGTGTGTTGGGTTGCTTAGCAGAAATTTGCCCTTTGATTACTCAGTTAACAGGAGTCTTGGAGGCTGAATATTTCATTAAATAATGATCACAAGGATAAAATATTTCACAAGGGAAAATATGGCATTTTGTTTTGGAGTTTAAGTTGCTAGTACAGTTAGCTTGCTTTGCTAATCTACCAATGAAGCTAGCACGAAGCCAAGCACGTAACATGTGAATCAAATATATATAAACATATATCATATAAATAGACTAATTGAATGTAAGCAACAGTGTTTCTCGTAGGAAAAAAAAAAAAAGTCCACAAGATACGAACTACACGAGCGACATGCTACAAATGTACGCTAACACGAAGCTAACACGTATTAGAGGTCTGTCTCGGCTTTTTTTTCCAGGTCACAGCATAATTCCACAATATGTTCTACTTCTGATGAACAGTTTTCGCTATACTTGGTTGAATGTACCGAAACTCGAGGGCGTGCCCAAAATTTCATCCACTACTGCGTAGCAGGGAGTCCTCGATCACTGGTTTGGTGTGCCTGTTTTTCATTTGTACAATTTTGGCCGTAAAATCTCCAAATTAACAATTTTGTCTCTTGTCTTCTTTCTACCCTCGCTCACCTCTCCTTACTCGCTTGCTTCATGCTTGCACTTCTCTCCTCTGGCTAATCCGCATTCTGCCATTGCTTAAATGATGTGCATCTGTTTTGGCATGCGAATGCTGCGCTTCATGCCCCAAAGAAAGGAAAAGATACAGATTAAGAAACTTTTGAACTTAAAAAAAAACAAACAAAAAAATACCCTATCCTACTCAAGTGTAGATTTGCTCTTTTTTCTTCTGAGGCATAACCCTTTTTGCAAACCAATTCCCGTGTCCCTTTCTAGCCAATCACAGCCTCTTTCTCTCCTTACTGGCATGTTGCCATTAATTTCAGCCAATCACTGTCCTTCGCTCTGTCCTCCCCTGAGATCTGATCCTATCCAAGGTGATTAGACCATGAAGGTGAACCGCGAGGACGACGCATGCACCGGACCACGAGTAGGATACTGAACGGCAGGCTTGCACATGTTATATCTAATACATTAGGGTAAGTTAGAGTAATTAATGTAATAATGTATCACTGTATGTACAGTAAAATAACATCACCATCAGCATCGCGGGGTATTTAACCTGTAGCCCATACACAGGTGTTAAGTGAGCAAACTGGGAAATCTACTGGGAAAACTGGCACCTCATACAAGTGAAAAGATTGGGCTATAAATGAAATGTATTTTTTATAATTAAATTTTGCTTATTTAGTTTTGCACCGGAGCTAAAAGTCTCTATATAGTTAATATAATATACCTAAACAGTACTAGAAGTCTATTTTGCCCCAAATCATTCTCAGACTCTTTCTATACTTAATTCTATGTTCTTAAGCTACGTAATGACATCACTAAGCTACTACGTTTACCAACATGACGAGGCGTGCTGTCATAGAAAAACCAATAACGTGGAAGTCGATTGTTTTCCATTGATGTTTTTTTTACGCCACAGCAATTATTAAATATTAACGAACGTTTTTTTATCCATTTATAGCTACGTTTATAGGAACTTCCACGAAACAACAACTTCCTGTTAGCAGTCGTTCCCTCACCAACCTTGTCGTGAAGTTAACAAAAACAACAAAATGATAACAACGATCGTAGTTTGAAGCCGAAAACGTGATGCATGTTAAAAACTGGACAATTGTAGCTAATTTATTAATACTTATTAGATAGACTACCGTTAATTGTTTCGCCTTGTAGCTTCTGTGCACGACTAAAATAAGCAAACGTGTCTTGGCTAATCAGCTTTATTTCTGGGCTAATGGGGAAAATTGGGGAAATTCGAATTTTCGCCGCACCATACCTCTAAACGAACAGAAAGGTGACACTTACAGAGAGACCTCACTATACACAAAATACAGATCATCTACAAATTAGAAACTAACTGTGAGAACTGTGACTAATTTAGATGTATTTATTACCAAACTTGTGTTTATGAAATATACCTATATAGTGTTTGTATGATTAGAGGCTTTTGTATTTTTGTATTTTAGAATGAAAGAGCGCACTGAAAATCTGAAAAACAAAAAGAAAGAGATAAAAAAAGGGTAACCTGTGGAGTGAGGTGCGCTTATTTTCAGGAAGAGTGACGCAGAACGTTAACACGCCATACTCAAGTAATCTTTCCAGTATAGTCTAATCATTTTAATGAAGAGTAACAACCGACTGCACAAGAGCATGAATGATAACGTGATCAAACCCTATTTTCACAAACACTAGTTATTTCAGTTACCTTTTTCAATCATAACTGACAGTAAGAGCAGACTTTTTTTTTCACAGATGATGTGAATTGAAACGGTTTCCGATGGATTATTGATTCAAATTTTATTGATGCTTAAAAAACACAAGAAATATAAGCGTTTTATCCGTAAACGAGATAAAGACAATCAGAGCTGTTTCAGACGTGATTGTACGTGTATTTTGCACACTGTAAGACGCATACAGAAAACTCCGCCCCCTTTTTTTGGTCTTAGCCTAGTTGTTTTAAATTACATTAACGTGCAAGTTATTTTTATTTTACATTCCTATACTCGCGTAGTCTAGTAACGTTTTTGTCCTGTTAGTGTTGCCGTAGTTCAGGCCTGTATGATTCCATTAGTATTAGTGTCCAATTTAGTTGTTGCCATATTTCATTTATCCCATAGGTGTTGCCATAGACACTGTATTATTTTTGTCTCGTTAGTGTTGCCCTATTTCGGGCCAGTATTGGTTTGTTTCCCATTAGCGTCGCCATTGTTGTTTTGCTGCCCTGTTACTAGTGTTGCCATCCCAGTAGTTTTCGTCCTGTTAGTTTCACCTTAGTTCAGGGTGTTTGTTCCAATAGTTTTGACTTCCAGTTCAGTTTTTGTCCTGTTTGCAGTGCCTTAGTTAATATTTGCATTGTCTCACTCAGATAATGTGGCTACCCTGTTACTTTTTGTCCTGTTAGTGTTACCTTAGTTAAAGGGTGTATTGTCTTATTACTTTTTCTGCGCCAGTATTTTTTGTTCTGTTAGTACTGTTGTAGTTCAGGCCTGTATTGCTTTTGTCCCATTAGAGTTGCTATAGTTAAAGGATGTATTGTTTTTCTTTCATTAGTTTTGCTTCCTTGCTACTTTTTGTCCTGTCAGTGTTGCCACCTCATTTGTTTTTGCCCCATTAATTTTGCTGTAGTTCAGGGCTGTCATTTGTCTTGTCTTAGCCACCCTGTTTGTGTTTTTTCATTTGTTTGAACTAAAACTGATATTAGTAATCCATTCATACATTTTCAGGCCTTAAAATATTCACGAGAAATGCATCCATCTGATTTTTAGGTCTCGTTAACAATACCCTAGATTAGCGAGAGCTACCATAAGCCCACTAAAGCTCATACGTACAAAAGAGAAATAAATATCGTTTTGCGTCTTAGAGTTTGGAAAATGCCAGGAACGAGACTTAATGATTTCTAATTGCAGTGGACCTTTAGCCTTTGCTGCTAGTCCTGCTAAAGTGGATTTTATAATACTATCAACTCAGACACCGAGCCAGTTTGATTCAACCCCGAAAAGGTGGCCACTGGCATAAAAAATACTTTCTATTATATGCATTGCACTTTTACCAAAAAAAGGGGGGGTTTAATTCCTGGGTACTACTCAACAAAAATCACCGAAGCATGACACAGAAGCACAATCCTCTTGGCTCTTCAATCTGCTCGTCTGCAAGATAAAATGTTGTCGCTGATAAAGCACACGTAGGGGTCTGAGAGTGAAAGTGTGAAACGAATCGTGTAGACAAACGTTAACTGTACATAGACCGTGCTATTCTAGTGTACTAATTCAGTGACTTTGTATGTAAGATTTTTTTAATAAATAAATGTTAATAACAAGCTGTTAGAAAACAATCCGAGCACACGCAAAATTCGTAAGATTTCGAACGAGCGAAAGCAATTCTAACACATTTCATTCGGATGTAGTTTTACACTCACTCGCACCAACCTTACCTTAGCTTTTCATACGAGGAGGCTCGATGAATTCTTACGAATTTTGCCGCTTGTGAGCCCACACTGGCGAAACTGCATGTACAGTATACCTGAAGTCTGCATGCAGAAACAACTCTGTAAGCTGTTTTTGAGTGTAAAATAGAAATGAATTCTGTATAAAAAAAGATATTTTTTGTTAAAGATAGTATCATACTGTATGTGTCGGTGGGCCGATCTCACTCGCTTTACTGTCGTCTGTAACCTTGTAACTAAAACAATTGACAAACCACGAGCGATTTATCTTGCTAGCTAGGAGATATCCAGTAGCTCATCCATGTTAAAGAACGTGTCGAGTGTTTACAAAACAACCGTGTGATTATAACAATAACAACTGAATGCACATTTTGACCAATACGATTACAGCTGTATGGGGAAATTATAATGCTGCTCTTGTGGGGGAAAAATGAAACTTATGTACCAGAGACTGTTGGTTTTGTATATTATTGTTGTGTTTTTGTGAGTATTAAAGTGTTCGATCTTGTACCAACGTCTCGCGCGTTCACTCAATGCTAATCTTCATCATTTTCATCTTTATTCCTCTGTATTACACGAATCACAGAAAAACAGGGTCACGTTTGGATCCAGGTGTAATAACTAAACCGCGCGTGTAATTTAATACACCCACCACTTTAATAGGAACACCTGCTCATTCATGTAGTTATCCAATCATGTGGCAGAAAAATCTTTTATGAGAGAGGTCGGAGAAAAACAGCCAGCCGACAAAAAGGCCCCCAAAAGTAGTCAAATAACCACTCTTTACAGCTGCGTTGAGTAGAAAAGCATCTCAACACATTGAAACTTGAAGGGGATGGGCTTCACCAGCAGAATACCAGATGGCATTCCACTCCTGTCAGCCAAGAAGATGTCGTGGCCACAGGCTCACCCAAACAGGACAGTCGAAGATATCTCCAATCTGAATAAATTGGGCGGTGAGTGAATGTATAGTTTATATAATTTTACTTTTTTATACACTGTTTCTGTCACTTATTCATAACAATGATAATTTAAAAATATCATGTAATGTTTTAGGACACATGATATATGTTATTTTGTTGCTATTTTAATTTATGTATTCAGAAAAAGGATAATGAGTCCGATGCAATATATTTTTTACGTTATCTACGAATCACTACGTCTTACGCCTTGGATTTTGTTTTGTTTTTTTATTTTCAGTGGCCAAAATGTTGGTGCTCTACTGCTAGTGTACTACTTAGTAGAACGACTATTCTACATACTCATGTAACGTATATACAACTCGAAGGTTTTATTTTATACTAATGAAAGCAAAACATTCTGCGATTTCATCGGCAGATAGGGACGTCGCAGCGTCAGCGCATCTTTGAAGCAGGACATTCAAGCTGAGATGAGCGCACTGGTTGTCAGTTAATATCGATGGGTTTAGAACAACTACGCTAATAATTCCAAAGTCAGATGTCAGTTGGCTGTTATTTTTATTCTTGGGCAAGACTTCTTTTTGGGTGAGATTGGGTTAGGGCTAGACATCGGTTTGGGTTGGGGTTAAGGTTAGACATTGACCAGGGTTAGGGTTGGGATTAGACATTGGTCAGGGTTGGGGTTAGGCATTAGACAGGGATAAGGTTGGGGTTAGACATTGGTTAGGGTTGGGGTTAGGCATTAGACAGGGATAAGGTTGGGGTTAGACATTGGTTAGGGTTGGGATTAGGGTTAGGCATTGGACAGGAATAGGGTTAGACATTGGTTAGGTTTTAGGTTAGGGTTGGGGTAATCGGATAAGGTTTGGTGAATGGGGTTTACCTCTTTGGGGTTAGGGTTAGGCATTGGACAGTAATAGGGTTAGGGTTTTTGAAAATACAATGACTCCCCCATCACAGCCCTTCCGGGTTGGATAGGGAGCCAAGCAAGCAGTCCTATGGCTCTGGTGACTACTTTGTCTCTCTCTTACCCTCTGTTGGGTTATTTCATCGTTTAAGGCATGATTTGGCATGCTAAGGTGTAGATAGTCTGTGGTAGCTCAGTGGTTAAGACGTTGGACTAGCGATAGGAAGGTCATGAGTTCAAATCCCAGCAGCGCCAAGCTGCCACTGCTGGGCCCTGGAGCAAGGCCCTTAACCTTCACTGCTCACTTGTATAAAAAATAAGATGTATGTAAGTCGCTCTAGATAAGGGCATCTGCCAAATGACATAAATGAAATGAAATGAGATAGGCCTGTGAGGCTTTTACTAGGGAATAGAATAGGGTAGAGCCACCAGACTGGGCAGATCCATTCCATTTCAACATTCCCCAAGCCAGCCTTGAATAATATTTTTGTTTTTTGTGTTTTGTTTTCAAGCTGTTTGGGTTCAGGTCATGAGAAGGGATGTGGGATAAGGGTGAGACTCTAGATTGAGTCTGTCAGCACCTCTGGTTTTTGTTAGCCTTCCCGGATCTCCTTCTCTAGTTCCCCAATTGTTTATCCCTATTCCTAAAAGTTATGGCTAAAGATCCTTGTAACATGTGCTATTAGGGTTATGTACCTATGTTTTTTTTAGATTTAGTTTAGATTTGGAGTTGGGTTAATACTCTCTTTAGAGGTGAGTAGGGTTTTCTAGGTTAATTTGTGTATGGGACCCTATTTTTTGGGAAAATACTTTGTTTGTTTTGGACTTGCACTATTTTATTAATTATTAATTTTATTTTATTTGTTTATTTAGTTTGGTATTAATTTTTATTTTATTTAATAGATTTTTTTGTTTAAATATTTATTATTGTTGCTTAATCCTCTTTCTTCTTCTTCTTCTTCTTCTTCTTCTTCTTCTTCTTATTATTATTATTGTTGTTGTTGTTTAAGCCTATTTATTTATTATTATTATTATTATATTTACTTTTATTATTATTATTTAAAATTTTTGGACACATCATCAGTAGTGTACCCCAGAGTCATCAGGTGTTTCGGCCTTTTACCACTAGACACCCTCGTACGGGGACGGCCCGCCGTGAGTTGATCAGTCTCCGGCTTGTGTCCTATTGCCAATCTGGTAAGTGATGCATTGTTTTATTTTATTGCATCTAATTGATAGCTCTGACTTTATAATGATTATCCAGTGGTCCTAGTTATTTTGGTTTCTTACCGCCTTATTATAATTTTTTTTTTTTTAACATTTTCATAATCCTAACGTCCCATTATTAAAAAGTCTTTTCATATTGAATCTTTGCCTAGTTCTTTTAGAATTTTGTTTAACCTCCCTGATTTACAGTATATGTTTCTTAGTTTTTTAGGATTCCTTTAGTATGATCTTAATGTTATGCTATTTAGAGTCTTTAACCCTAAGTCTTATTAGCACCTCATTATTGTATTGTGATTGCTATTTTATTTAATTCCTGGGAGTTAATTCCCTTTCTAATTTAACTGTACAGTAATATCACCTAGGGTTAGGGTTAGGTTTTTGAATTTACAATGACTCCCCCATCAGAAATCCTTGCGACCTGCGTGGTTAGATAGAGAGTCAAGGGAAAGGACACGGGCCGACGCTTGTTAAGCTCTGCTATGGCTCCACCTTGTTTCAATTACACCCCAGTGGTACTTGGGTTGCTTTTTGGGGCATGTCCTTGTTATGCCACACTCAGATAGGCCTGTGAGGCTTTTACTAGGGAGTGAGATAAAGGAGAGCCACCAGGTTGGGCAGGTCAATTACCTTTCTCTGCTCCCCAAGCCAACCTTGAGTTTGTCTAAGTCAGGGGTGTCCAAACGTTTTGCAAAGAGGGCCTGATTTGGTAAGGTGAAAATGTGTGGGGGCCGACCATTCAGTCTGACATTCTTTGAACTAAGAACATTAAATACAAAT
>JAQMYM010000033.1:2426035-2438501 GCA_030014255.1 Parauchenoglanis ngamensis
AGCTAGAGTTAGGGGTGGGGGATAGGAGCAGCTGAAGCTAGGATTAGGGGTGGGAGATAGGAGCAGCTGAAGCTAGGATTAGGGTTAGGGGTGGGGGATAGGAGCAGCTGAAGCTAGGGTTAGAGATGGGGGATAGGAGCAGCTGAAGCTAGGGTTGGGGTGGGGGATAGGAGCAGCTGAAGCTAGAGTTAGGGGTGGGGGATAGGAGCAGCTGAAGCTAGGATTAGGGGTGGGAGATAGGAGCAGCTGAAGCTAGGGTTGGGGTGGGAGATAGGAGCAGCTGAAGCTAGGGTTAGGGCTGGGGGATAGGCGCAGCTGATGCTATTGTTAGGGGTGGGGGGTAGGAGCAGCTGAAGCTAGGGCTAGGGTTATGGCAAGAGTGGGAGGAGTTGGGGAGAAAAAAGGAGGAGTGTTTGGGGAAAAAAGAAAAATGGGAAGAACGAAAGCCCAGGCCAAACTATATTGAGGTTAGGGTTGAGGTTTGGGGATTAGAGCTAAAGAAACGAGTCCAATGCTACTTCTAAAGGGGAGGAGGAGGGAGACCTGGAACAGGGTTGCAAGAGATTAAAATGATTTTTAGTCAACCTGTTCCAGACAGGGGTATGTGTGTGTCAATGATGAAGTTGTTGGGATCCACCAGTGGTTTATAAGTGCTGAAATAAAGTGCTCTGAGTAAATTAAAAATAATTTACTTTGGAGGATCCCTCAAACCAACCTAAGGTATCACTAGTAATTCCTAATTTCCTAAAGCTTTTATTTATTCCAAAAAAGAGGGACTGTAGGACAAAAAAAAGGACTGACACACAAGATGGACTTTATTGTAGGATAAATTCTCATTTCATATTAAAACCATGGGGAACTATAGTTCCCAACTCCTTAATCCAATAGGTCTCTCCTCTTCCTCTGCAAGAAAATCCGTCTCATATTAGTTTCTAAAATCTGTCTGACCATAGCCGTATCCAATTTTTGTTTCTGAATTTTATAAACACGTTGCTTGAGACATGTTAGTTGAGTGTGGTAGGTTTCTCTGACATATTGGTAATTACAGTGTGTGCAGAGAATCATATAAATCAAGTTCCTAGTATGAAGGGTTACACGGGTTAGAAGAATATAGTTCCTTGACCCGACCCAGAGGACCTTAGGTTGTTGGAAATGGTCCGTACCCACTGGAGGAGTCTGGCAAGGGCCTGTCTTTATGTTGGCTCTGACCGGAATTGCTTTCAAATTCTTATTTTTACGGTAGGCTGAGACTATGGTAAATGCGTGTAGTGCAAGAAAGTCCATCTCATATTTGTTTCTAAAACCATGATTAGGGTTATGTAATATAAATACATTGGTTGGTTTGGAAATCCCAGTTAAATTGCCTAATGTAGCCCCAAACAGTTAGACTATATGAATGCATGACAAAACAGATTTTCTTACAGTTACTAAATTTGAAATATTTACATACACTCAATGATGTGTATAATGATTAATAATTGATTAATCAAGTCTTTTCTTTTTAGATTAATCGGGTTAATTTTCAGATATATTAATTACTAAAAACATCTCTTAAAAATGTTTATTTGCACCATGTACTATTGCACTATGTAATTACGAAGATCTCACCACAGTTAAAGGTTATCTGTTATTATTATACCACTATCTGTTATCATCAAATGTTATTACTTTTATACCTACACAATTTTTACTCTGTTACCACTATGGTCTAGCAGTAACCTAAGCAGAAGTATCACCATATTTTTCTCACGTCATATTACCATGTTATCCTATGTGATCCTAATCATTGCAGCCCATCTGTATGTAATTGGATGTCATTTATTGATTTATTCAATTAGGTTACTTGTACATAAAGCAACAGGACCCAATATAAAACACTTCGTATTCGTTCCATCCAGTACAACATCATAGCAATCGTTAATGAAAATATATCGAGGCATTAATGTACATCATAATAAGGACTATCTTTTGAAATCAAATATTTCTAAGCATGATGATCACAATGCACCATTTTAAAATCCAGATCATGCAAGAGTCAGGATTTTCAGGTCTCTGACACGTGACAAAACTTGCACAGTTAAACCATGTTTTATTACTCATCTACAGAAATAAATAAGAATTCTATGCATGTGTGTACATGCCTGTGTGTTTGTGTGTGTGTGTGTTAGAGAGAGATATCTGAAGAGACTTGGAGCTTCTGTGCCGGTTTCCATTTGTTGCTGCGTCTCCCTCCATCAGCTCTTATGTAGGGTTGATTTCTCAGACCTGCACACACACACACACACACACACACACACACACACGCACACACAAGGTCACTGCAAAGTTCATACAATGCCTAGTAAAAAGGCATAATAAGGGGAAATCACTACCAGAGAAAGAGCGAAACAGAGAAAGAAGTCTATGAAGGACTCAAGTCATTGAAGGTGGAGTCAGGGAGCAAGCGGGACGAGCGCTTCCCCGAACGAGCCGTGAAAGGAACAGCTTTCAAGGCTAAGAGGTAGAAAGACGAGAGCAGAATAATTCAGAATATATGAGCTAAAGAGGAATGAATAGGAAAAAGGAAATTTTTATAAAGACAGATGCGCTCAGGTCTTTGTAGAGTTGCTCATATGGCACTAAATTAACCGTGAAGGCTAATTCCAAGATCTGGTGTCTTTTGAGCCCTGACCTGTGATAATGTCCTCAATGGTGCCGTCCTTGCCCTCGCGCATCAGAGGGGACACCTGTCGTCGCTTCAGCTCCGCTATCAGATCCACCTGCGCCATGTGCGACATCATGGGCACCTGCTTAACAATGGGAAATAAATGTTTACTGACAGGTTTGCTCTGCTCTCTGTACTTTTTCTCTGTTTTAGTATGAAAATATGAACGTAGAGCCGTATTTCCAAAAATGCCCCAAATATCAGCCATCCAAGAGGAGTTAAACTTAGTAAACTAGTAGGATTTGAGGATATGCAAGTTTCTTTTTAGCCCCTCCTTCTTTCTGTGTTTTTTCCTTATTACGTTCATGTACCTGAATTCAAATGTAATATCTTTACATGATTACTTTCTTCCTTCAAGCTTACTATTCTCTCTGTTCCTTTTCCCTGTTCTTGTTGTCGAAAGTTTATTTGTGTGTTGATATAGTCCAGGGTTTTATGCTAACCACCTTGGTGCTTGTTTTAGTTAAGATACTGTACAGATAAATATTGCATGCAATAATGTACAAATGTATACAGTAGGTTATAATTTCTCATTATAATTACCCTTTAAAATTATGTGTGCACTATAGGTACACCCCAACCTATAAGAGTGTTCTTATCAAACTACCATTTTATCCTCTAGTTTTTCCTCCCATTTTAAGCTCCATCCTGATCTCTTATCTGTACCTTGCTTCCCATTTTGCTCGCGTCCAACGTGGCCGCGTCTTTGCTCTCGTCACCGCCGATGAAACTGTCTCTCTTCCTTTGCTCGTTCTCCTGTTCGGCCAGCTAGGCCCGGGGTTTGAACATAAGTTTCATTTACAAGCAAGCAAACAATACACTCCAACTACATACTCCAACTTTACTGTTAAATGATATTTCACTGAGTGGACAAATAAATAGCTTAGGGGCTGTGAATTAAAATGATCGCGTTGTTTTGAACCCTTAAAAATAATTGAATGCTAATAGTGCAAAACACCTCTAGATATTTAGCTGCAACAACTAATGAATATGCTTGAATATGCAAATTAGAATGTCATTTCATTTGAAGACAAGATGTCTGCTTGCTAACTTCGCTGAACATGCTCGGTTATCCACGTAACTTTTCCTGAATCAGTTTTTTTTTTTACACAAGTACTGAGACATTACTGTGAACGGAGTGCTGTATTTACAACAAATGATACAAATAAGTCATGTTTTTGGGTGACCTAGTGGCCATAACAAGTTACTATGGCATTGTAACAGTTTTTTTTCGCTTGCCACGTTACCTTATAAGCTTTAATGAAGCGAATGAACATGAGGAAGAACATAGAAGGCGGCGTGGTTTTGGGATTCTCTCCAAAGTACTCCACCACTGATTCATACACCTCCTAAAGAGACAGAGAGAGAAAGATGGAGATGTTCTTCAAGCTCATGTGGATTAGCATCTATATCATTATGTTAATATGTTTTGTTAAAAGCAGACATTCAGACTTGGGCGGTTTTCGCGTCTTTAACCACGGCGTCCATCAGAGTGCTATTGTCGGACAGGAAGTCCTTCAGGATCGTATTGTCTTTCTGTTCCTCTAATTCCTTCTGGGTCACTTCCATTCCTCTCTCCAGCGCACTCACGTCTAATAAAATGCTGTCCAGAGACACTGCGAGGAAAAAAATAACATCACTCAGGTCTTATTAATAAATCTGCTAGGAAGATTAACAAAAAACAAAACGTAATGTGTTTGTGATATTGTCGTCTTTATATATATATGTGTGTGTGTGTGTGTTTACCCATTGCTGCTTTGTCCATAAAGTGCAGCTCGGTATGAAAGGTATGCAGATGTGGATATTTCTCCTGAATGATGCTGACGAGGAAGTGCAGCAGCGTCTGTCTGCGATCCGTTGACTTTGTGTCCAGCAGCTGAGCCAAAGCATCAGCGCAAGCGTGTAAAATATCAAGAAATAAGAGACAAATTTCCAATAACAGCATGTTGAGGAGTCGTTTAGTCCTCTAAACAATTACCATTGTGTGAACGACTCACTAAAAAAAAAACAACCAAAAAAAAAACACACCACTAACTCCATGGGTGTAGCTGACAGAGTTCTGGTGAGCCAATCAGAGTGACACTATTTACATATTTAGGTTTTGCTAAAATGGCATGAGAAAAAAGAACCAACAACAAAAAAATCGTTAATCTATACATCTCAGGGAATGAGCGTTTGAATTTTAAAACCTCACGTCGTCTCCAAACCTACCGAATTTCTGTTTTGCGTCTTCTGGATTTTCTAAATTAGTCGATATTTTGAACGTAAGGGCAAATTTTAGATCTGACACGCAGGTCATGACGACAGTCACAACGACAGCGCAAACTTTGTTACTCTATTGTGAATCTAACAGAAAAAAAAAGTATAATGTTCAGTATAATGTTCAAGGCTTGGAAATTTGGAGTCCAAAACAAGTGTAAGAACCTCTAGAGCATTCTAGAAATTAGTCGTGTTTTACACATTTCATCTCACCTGATCGAGGCTCTGGAGGCGAAAGCCGTACACCGCACCCCTCTTCCCGCTGTTCATGTAGTTCCCAAATGCCAGAATAATCTGAATGAACAAGAATAAAACTGAATACCAAGAAACGGTGCTGTGCTAAAAATATTCGGAAGATGCGAACCCAGATGCGTACCTCCAGAATCTTCTTCAGTTTATTAGAGGATTTAATGGACATGGACGCGGCGATGATTGCATTCAGTTGCTGCAGGATTAAAAAAAAAAAAGCAAGAGGGAAAGAGAGATGCGTTAAAAAAAGCAGATAAATTATCCAATTATGTAATGAAAGCAAATAGATGCTAAGCTGCTGCTCATCAGAATAATCTGCATTTACATCTGTGTGATAATGTAAAAATAAGCGCTGTAATTATTATGTGATTATCTGAATAATTTTAGGCTTTTTGATGAATGTGTTGCTTAATTCTCACTGCTCTGTGAAAGGATGTTTTTTAGGGGTTTCACGTAAATTTAAATTTAGATTTTACATTAAAATGTCAAGTCTTTTGACAGTTCTAATGAAATGAATTCAAGGGATTTTACACCACAATTTAAACTTCTCTCTCACACACACACACACACACTACAATATTCTCTCTCTCTCCCTCACACACACACACACCTATGCCTTTTTACTCATATTCTGACAATACCAATTTTTTCTTGTAAATTCCAAACTTTGTTACCAAAATATACAAATTTTATTCTTGAAATATTGCAATTTTATCGTGAAGACATTCTATTTTTTGCTTTATTATTTGTATTAATATTATCATCTTTATTACTTTTAGCAGAATTTATTCTAGAAATGTTGTTTATGATTTGGTTGTTAATTCTATCATTTTTCTCAAATCTTTTTATGATTTTTTTTTGTAAGTTTTAGAATTTACTCCTGAAAACATTTTTTTTTAATTTAAAAAAATTCTTGTAAATTTGAAAATGTAGTCTCTTAGAAAATATTCCTACCTTTTTGTAACTTTGTGAATTTATTCTCTAAATATTTCAATTGTCTTCTTGGAATACTAAAGTATTTTCAGAAGTTCTTCTAGAAATATTATGATTGTTTTCTTTTAATGTCAAGAATTTATTCTAAAATTTTTTATAAATGTATCCACAAAACAATACTATTTCATTACAAAAACATATTTCTGGAAAATTTCAGAATTTACTCTTGAAATAGATTGCCAGAGTACAATTTTACACTTTAAATATTACCAATTTTTCTTATAACTGACAATTTATTTGCAAAAATATAAAAATTTTATTCCTGAAATTCTACCTGTTTTTGTCATATTTATTTTGTGAAATATCAAATACTATGATTTTATTCAAATTAGCACATTTTCATGTAGCATCAAGCATTTATTTTCTAAATATAACAATTTTATAGCACTTGTCCAGGTTTTTTGTTGTTGTTGTTGTAATTTTGTAATTCTCAAATGTTACAATTTTCTTCTGGAGTTTCTTAAAACTTTCATTTAAAAAAAAAGAAATATTACACAATTATTCTTGTAATTTTATTAATTTCTTTGGGAAATTTTCTTTTATTCTTGAAACATTGCACTTCTTTTTTCTGTAACATCGAGACTATTTTGGAAATGTTATAATTTTATTCTCAAAATATAAACACTTTATTTTCACTGTAACATTGAATTTATTCTCAAACCATTACAATTTTAGGGTGGAAATAGTACTGATTTTTATTGTAACTTCAAGAATTTATTCTCAAAATATTCAGATTTTTGTTTTGCCACTAAAAACAAAAAAATTTTAAATTTTAATTTTACTTTTTGCCTGTTAAAACGGTGTGCAAATGTAAATACTGTAGTAGAGTGTAGATCTGCTCAGAGGTCGTACTGACTGGCTTCAGGAGCTGGACACTCTCATTGAAGTTCCCCATGAAGGTGAGCGTGCTGATTCGCTGACAGAGTCGCGGGATTTTCCCAAACTGGGCCATGAAGCGGTCTTCCTCAGAGAGCTCCAGCATGGAGCGGCCATCACGCTCGTAATTCTGGATCAACTTCGCCTCGTAGTCTGACGGGATGAAACGCTCCAACTGCTCCAGAAAATCCAGACTTAATGCCTTCAGATTATACCTGAGAGAGAGAGAGAAAGAGAGAGGGAGAGAAAATTCAATGTAGATAAACCCAACAGACGTGCTGAGGCAGCGGGCTCGCAGCAACATCTTCAGTTAGCGATTTTAATTAAACCCATTTTATTACATTTTTATCTTTTTATCATGCCCGGTTATTATTGTTTTGTTTTTCATTTTCTTTTGCATTCCATATTTAAAACAACACATTTTCCAGACTTACAATTCCCTGCTTTACTCAAAGTGCACCTATTATTTTCTCTTAGGTAAAGTACTTGTTTTTTAATCAGCCTACTGCTGCTTTTAGAAATTACATAATCTTTATTTTCATGAAGGCTATTGCAATTCTTTTTCACTTGCTCCTTTTTTTTCATAAATCCCTGATGATAACATTGATGACGGGTCTGAATACACTTTATTATTATCATATATATATATATATATATATAAAATCTCTATTACTTTTTTCTGCTTCTACACATTTATTTTTTTATTAGCTCTATGTAAATATAATTTATTATTAATATATTAATGAATGTATTATGATTATTATTATAGCAGTATTTCAAAAGGTCACTTATTTAGTTTTAGAATTATTCTTTCTTTATTTCGTTTATTTTGATTCTTTCTTTATATACCACTTTGAGTATTTTATAGCATTTTTGTATTTTATTACATTTGTGTTTACTCTATTTTCTGCATCTCTTTTGATCTTTGAGCCACATTCTACATACATACATAAAACATAAAATATTATAAATCCAGTCTCATTATTTATTATTATTATTATTATTATTATTGCATTAGTTTAGAATTGTTTATTTATTTACTTATCTATCTATTTTTCTACCTTATTATTATTATTATTATTATTGCAGTAGTTCAAAGGTCACGTTATTTAACTTAATTTTTATCCATTTTTAGCTGCTCTATTTTCGTATCATCTCTTGTGCTGTTCTTCATTTTTTTGGTCTTTTCATTTTTTGATCATAGTTGTGAAGCCGATATCAGACGAGTGCAACACATTTCTGTTCGTTTTTGTGAATTTTGCACATTAATCCTTTTAATTATTATTACTGATGAGTTTTGAATGGTGGACCTGCCAAGATAGCATTTTTATCATATTCCATGCAGTTTATAAGGACTTATATTGCTAGAATCACTGTGTGTACACTGGGTGCTCCTTCTTGAGGAATAATAGTTTTTCATTTCCACCAATAAAAACGTCAAGGTAAACGAACGGGATGTGTGTGTGAGAGACATACGTCTTGATGGCAGTGCAGATCTGGTTGACGTCCATGCCTCCTTTGCGCAGAGTGATTGCCAGGTTTTTGGCTCGGTTGGGCTCCAGCAGAGAGATTTTACTGGAAGACTTCCTCGCCACTTTCATCTTCAGGGTGCTGATGTTGGAGGAAGGAGCCTGAGCTTTCGTCTTGAACAGCTCCTCAAAAGCATCCATGTTCAGCTCCTGGACGGTCAGACACCACGAGGAACGCAAGATGGACAAAATAATAATCGCTGATGATTTGTAATCTTTGCTGTTTGCTTTAAGTAAGGAATGTATCGCTTGGGGGGTGCTGTTAGAGGAAAGTAATCAAGTATGGAGTGATGTGATGCAGAGAAAGAAAGAAAAAATCACCACTTACTGCTAAAACACTTTCGTCATCCAGTTCAGTGAAGATGGTTCCTGTGACCTGCTCGTTCTTTAATGCCTGCCAGTTAAAAAGCGGCATGCGATACTTCGTCTGGATCGGTTTCTTATCCCTCAAACCTGAAACACACACACACACACATAAGAAAACACACCCAGGTGTATCGGGATTGTAAGAGTCTACAGTGTGGAAGGAAATCTCACCTGTCTGAAAGGTGTTCAGAGGCGGAGGAGGCGGGGGAGGAGGTGGCGGGGGAGGGGCGGGGACCGGCAGTGGTGGCGGAGTTGGCGGAGACTGCGCGCGGGATGCGCTTCCAGGAACGTTTGCTTCAGTAATCTCTTCTATGACTAAAGAAAATGAAAGGAAACTTTTTAAAAAAAAATGAAATTTGGAAAAATCGAAAACTAGCATCACATGCACACACTTTCACCTGCGTGAAGCAGTGGTGTGCTTCCTGTCTCGCGTATGATGCTCAGGTTCATGGATCCGGACTCGGAACGCTCCATTCGGATGAGCCCCTGCTCCACGAGGGATTGGACTTTCTGCTCGAGCGCTCTCGATAAACGCTCTCGGTCCCTCTCGCTCTCCCTTTCCAGCTCTCTGGCCGTCTCTCGTTCTCGCTCTCGCTGCTGCAGGGTGGAGATCTGCACGGATGATTCTCGGAGACTCTCCTGCACACACACACGGGTAGCAGAGTCTCAATGCATAAATTCATGCAGATACAGGACAAGAGCTTCGGTTCACATCAAACGTCTGTATGTTTTTTGTCCCACTGTGTCTAGAGTTTATACAGAATGGTGCAAAAAAAACCCCACAAAAACATCAGCAACAAAAGGAAAAAAGTCCGTTGCGGAATAGTGAGTCTGTGTTGCTCCGCCTCTGAGCCGGAACAATTTGGGAAAGCCGGAATCGATGTCTGTGTAAAAGATACAGCCGGTAAGGGACGTGCTGTTTTGACATGCCTTTCTGCCTTAGATCACTTTCCTCTTTTTCTCTTGCAATATATTTCTGAGAGCAGAAACACGACGTTTAGCAACCTTGCCTGTGTTTGAATAGCGGTATAAACGTGCACGGCTAACAAAAGCAGCTCAACACTCAGTTCACCTGCTGTCATTGTTTTGAAAGCAATGACGGCATGCCCGAGGTATACGTGTATCTGACGCATAGCATGTTATACGTACTCTAGACACTGGCGCTCCATAAGGATGCATCGTGCCTCTGGTTCCGGCTTGCTTTGTAAAATCGCACCCATTTTGACGGGTCTTCTTAATGCCAATATTGCGGGACCTCTGTGTAAAAAGCACTTGAGGCTGCAGTGAGGACAGTTAACGGTTTTGTGGTGGGGGTTGGGGGGGGTTTAGGTTGGTGGTGGTGGGGTTGAGGTGCTTCCTCTCAACAAACTCGGTGCCACTTAATACCAAACAAGCACCTTACACCTTTAATCATGCGCTCATACCTTTAGGAGATCCATTTCCTTAGTGGTGTGGATGAGCTGTCTCTCCAGGCCTGAGACTTTTTCCATTGCTTCATTCTCACACTCCTGCAACCTGCTGTTCAACTGCAACACACACACACACACACGAGGACAGGTCGGTCATTCAGTTCAACACACAGCGTCACAAAGCTGAATTACAGGAGTCTGATGAAGAGAAACTCCTCAAGACGACACAGAAACTTATTTACATGTGTATTTATGTGTGTGTGTGTGTGTGTACCTCTGTGTTGTTCTGCTGGAGCTCCTCTAGGTGCTCCACTAAGGCGTTTTTGGTCTCTGCGTCCTCCAGCAGCGCACCAACATCGAACAAGTTATCTAGATACGCCTGGACCTGGACCTGTAATTTCTCATTCTCACTCACTTTTAATGTCTGCGTGCACACACACACACGCACACAGAGGATATGTACCATGTAAAATAAATAAAGTCCATTTCTAAAAAGACAGTATGGCTATTATTATTATTATTATTATTATTGTTATTTTTATTTATTTATTTTACAATGTTATACACAATCATAGTGGCCAAGGGATTCCCATAATGCACTGCAAGTGCACCTTAAATTTAACACGAACAAATTTTCATTCATTATAATGAATGAAATAATGAATACTTCATTGCAGTATTTATGAATTTATGCACAAAATATTTATTTTAAGCATTCTTAATTTTCTTACGATTTGTTAGAATACCCCTTTTTATTTGTTTATTTTTGTTTATCCATCTATCCATTCATCTAGCTATGTGTTTGTTTGTTTGTTGGTAACATCCTTTGATGCTGTAGGGTTAGGGTTAGGACAAAATATTAACCCTAACCCTAGGTAAAAGGTATAAGTAAATGTTCATTGCTTGAGTTCTTCGTTCACCTCCAAAGTCTGACTTTTTAACTTACTTACATTAAAAAAACAGCTCTAAACTCAATACGTTTTCTTAAACCACTTCCCTCCGTTAGAGATTTATTTATTTGTTTGTTTGCTTGTTTATTTTTCAATTAGTTAAAAAGTCAAAATGAATCAGTTTATTTGGATGTTCGCTTGCGTATTGAGTGATTTGTTCATTTTTGCATGTGCTTTTAATCTATTTGTGTGTTTCTGTTCTATCGACTTAATATTTATGATCTATTCGTTAGTTTTGAACTCTTTATTAGTTTGACGCATTTCTAACACTCACAGTCGCTTTACAAAATATGTAACAGAATGAAACAACCACAACAAAAATATTTATTTATTTATGTATTTATATGTCTGTTTGTTCATTTGTTAGTTTGTTTGTGCTTTCTTATTTTTAAGTCATAAAAATAACGAAGAAAATTGAATTAGAAGGTGTGTCCAAACTTTTGACTGGTAGTGTGTATATTTGCATATGGCTGTTTTCCATTTTAAATGTAATATATAGAAAAGCTAAAAGCAAAATACAATAATGAAAATAAAAACTGTCATTTTAAAATAAATTTCTCCCTAATTAGCCTTAAACTCAAATCAAGTCTCACCATTAAAATGATCAGTTTGTCACAACTATGGTAATACAATACTGTGTGTGTGTGTGTGTGTGTGTGTGCGCGTGCGCGTGTGTGTTTTCACCTCCAGGTAATCTTCCAGCCCCAGATGTGTGAACTCGTACTGCAGATGAACTCGGAAGTTCATGTTTTCTACAGAATGCACCACAATATTGATGAACTGCATGCACGCCACCTAGTGGAGAGATATGATATAAAACATTTCACCGTCACTTTCTGACAAAATTTTAATTACATTGAATTTATTGTGAATTCAACCAAAATTATTATACGTGAGTTCAATTGTATAAAGTTGTATTGTTTTTTAAATAAATATTTACAGGTATGGTTTTTAATATATTCATCAATGTTGACTTTTTTTGCTTCTTGACTGCAACTTTCTGTTATGCTGTGTGTAAAAAAAACAACTTTGCTCACAATACAGTTGTGCTTGTAAGTTTGTGAACCCTTTAGAATTTTCTATATTTCTGCATAAATATGACCTAAAACATCATCAGATTTTCACACAAGT